>CM038681.1:272738744-273261888 GCA_021605205.1 Aegilops longissima
ATCCGACCCTGTTCCCCGACCAGTTTGCTTGCTCACTAGAAGAGTCAAGCGAGAGCAGCTAGTTTAGAAGGAAAAGGACACCTGGGGCTATTCGGCCTCACTTGTCTCTGCTTTGCTTCTGTTGCTCATCCAAGAAGTAACGGTCAAGCGGAGAGGGCAAATGCTGAAGTGCTGCGTGGGCTCAAGACCGTAACTTTCGACTGTGCTGCACAAGTGCGAAAGAAACTGGATTGAGGAGCTCCCGTGGTTCTTTGGTCGATCAGACGACGCCAAATCGAGCCACCGCCGTACACCTTTCGCCTAGTCTATGGAGCAGAGGCAGTTCCCCACGGAACTCGTATTCGGTCACCTCGAAGTGCTCACTTATGATGAGTTTGAGCAAGAGCAGCTGCGACAAGATGATGCGCTGCTCCTTGAGGAGGACCGCTTCAGCCGATGTCACGAGCTGCTCGATACCAGCAAGCTTTGCGCCGCTACCATAGCCGCAGTTAATGCCAGAAGTCTCGAGGAAGGCGACCTTGTTCTTCGCGCGCTCAGTCCGCCAAGAATTCCAACAAGTTGACGCCTAAGTGGGAAGGCCCTTATCGGGTGAAACGAGTCACTAGGCCTCGGCGCTGTCCGCCTTTGATACCAAGATGACATTCCGTGAGCAACTCCCGAACATCGAAAGCATCTTCGTAAGTTTTACTCAGAGGGCGCGTTGCCGGAACCAGTTCCTGCAACCACCTTTTGTACATGTCTTGCCGATGTTGCATGTAATCCTTTGTACAAAGCCGGGCGCAGATCCCGTGCATAATTAAAGCTCATGTGTTCTGCACAACTTGTCAATTTCATGCTTTCATCATTTTATTGCATGTGTTATTTGACACTTTGTGCAGGACCTACACCCGGTAAGCAATAACGAGCTGCAAGGCTCCATAACTTTATTTTCTTTCTTTCTCTTTCTCAAAGAAAGGAAGGTTCCTCACCCACAAGTTAGCCGGGGGCGGAAGGAGAATATAATGGTGTGGGCCACAAGCGCCGCCGAGGAAGTTTCGCCACCGGAAGCAAACGACGAAAAGCTAAGTTGTCAAAATTTGAGCAATCAGTTTTAAATTTTAAGTTATCTTCCTCGACGAATCGTGCTTTGTATGGAAAACCTGTGCGCGGAGGAACCAACTCATAGCTAGTTGCGCCCTTACTTTGTTTCGAGTCCGCCAACAACTTAAGTGAGCTGCGATTAGTTGCGATAAGGTTGCTTGTCGGAAGCGGCACCGCCAAAGAGGCTGCCGACGTCTCAAGACTCAAGGCGCAAGGCAAAGGTGCTCACTACGACAAGTTCCCTAAAAGCATAGGGCAAAAACATACAAATGAAGGAATCAAGTAAAGGAAATAACATTGCAATCACTGCCCGAAATAGAGTTATGTTACAAAATAGCTTGTCGCAGCTCTAATAGATTATTCTCCTAACATGACTAGCAGCGACAAGGAAAAGATAAAACGGGCGGCCTAATCTACGCGGTCGCCATCAACCCTCTTGATCTTGCTCACCTTGTCCACAATGGGCGCGACAAGGTCTTGAGCGCCCACGCCGGCATCCGGCGGCAGGGACTTGAGGACGCGGTGAGGTTGAGACCTGGGTTGCGGAAGGCCACCTTCATCAGCACCTTGAAGAGCTCCCACGCAGATCCGGGCGCACTCGCCGGCCAGCTGCTTTGGGATCTCTTCCCGAGTCGCTGGAGGGCCGCCGCCATGCCCTTGAAGAACAAGCTGAGCTTGGCGCTGGGTTGAGGTGCTCACGGAGGAGTACTCCGAGATCCACCATCCCCAGCCCGGCTACCCCCTGTCGATGGCGGCGGCAACATTCACGAGACCCTCGGTCCAAGGCTCCACATTCTCCCCAAGGTGTTCTGGCGGCAGTAGCACTCGCCAGCAGCGCCTCGTCGACCTTGATCTTCTCCAACAAGGCCACCTCCCGCCCCCGCACCTCCAGCGCCTCGAGTAAAAGTAGTTAGCTTCAACTCAAGATCTGCCTTGGAGTCCTTGACGGCCCCGAGCTCCTTGTTCTCTCGGCGAGACGGCCCCTGCAGCCGCCAAGAGTGTAGGTGTCCTTCTCGCTACCATGCTTGAGTGCAGCAAGCCTCGCCGCCTTTCTTCAGCTGGCCTCCACCTGCGCCACCTTCATCTCCAGCTCCTTCTTGGCGGCCTCGCAGCACGCGGGCGGCATCCTTTGCTTCCTTGATAGCCCCGCCAAATGTTCTGCCACGCTGGCAAGATCTTCTTCATGGCTATCAAGATTGACCTTCCTCTGCGCCAGCTCGCCTTCCCGCGCAGACAGCTTCTCAAGAGTAAGCCTTTGTTGCTTTTCACTTCAGCCTTCTCAAGGAGGAAGGCTTTACGCCTCGACGAAGTCGCCTCCTGCCTCCTCCGCCAAGGACCGGAGAGCTTCCCGATTGATGCCCCGAGCTCCTCCGCTTCTCGATTTCTGCTCCCGCCGCGACAAGCGCTTCCCTGGATTCCAGCTTGGCTTGTCGGGCGCTGTAGAGCGACAAGAGCTTCCTCAGCAGCTCCTCCTCGACTCGCCGCTGCTGCTGCTTGGCGCTGACCAGGCCACCCCAGCGGAGGTGAGCAGCTCTTCGTCAAAGGTCTCTCTTGACCGCCCCCGGAGCTCGACGCCTGTGGAGCTTGATGAAGACGCCATCGCTGCCTTCAGATAGGCGCGCTGGCTGGGGCTCGAGCCCGACGCAAAGAAAGTGGCGGAGGGATCGGGCGGTCGGTGTAGCGCCTCGGCGCCTGCAGCCCTGTGGCCAAGGCGATCGCGGACTCGCCAGCCTCTGCAGCAGCAGTTTTGGCGGCCTCTTTCGCTGGCGGACTCATCGGCGCCACTTTCTTCCTCAATGGCGGCGGCGTTGCCAAGATTAACAAGACGCCCTCCTCGCTGGCGACCTCGCCCATCGGCTCATGGGCGGATGGATCTGACGATCAAAAAGAAAGAACAGTCAAGCAAATGTTCAAAAAGAAAATCAGAAGAATAAGAACACAAGGGAAGTTTTTAAGCAAGGGGGTTACCTGTGCCAGGATCTGCAGCCGTGGTCTCAACCACCGGAGGATCGCTGGCGCTATCCCTTGCCGGAGAACTGCCCCTTGCCGGAGAAGCCTCCCTTGCCGGAGAACGCTCCCTTGCCGGGGGATCCTCCCTTGGCGGTGTAGTCTACGCAGATGGCACGTCTGGAGCGGCTTCCGGGCACTCATGGTGAGGCTGCTCTGCTCCTACACAAACCAACACTCAGATATCAGTCAAGAAAGAGCACCCATGTATGCCCAACAGCAAAAAGTAAACCATATACTTACGCTGGGGGCTGCGCTGTGGAAGAGTCGCCGAGTCCGGCAAGGAGGTCTCGGACGTGCCTCCTGCTGCTGTAGTGGGTTCGTCCTCAATGACGATCACCGGGGCCTTGGCTCTCTTGGAAGCTCTCTGGGCTAGCGTCCTGAAAAGGAAAGGGTTCAGAATGAAGCAAATCAGATACAAGACAAAGCAACAAAATTGAAGAAATACAACTACAACACAAAAGCTTACTCTTTTTCTTCCTCATCGAGCCGAGCGGAGAGATCACTGCTCGCCCGTGCGACGAGGCGGAGGAGTGGTTCCTTGACCGCTTATGGAGTAGCAGCGGTGACCAGTGGAGGGCCCTCGCCCAGCTGTCAGCAGCAGCGTGAGGTGCTCCTGCGGCAACAAGGTTGCCGCGTGGAGCTGGTCGCGCGCGCCGGGCGGCTGTTGGGTCTGCCTGCCGCTCTGCTTGCCTCCAGCCTTATGGAGACGCTTTCAGGAGCTGGGGGCTCCGCCGCGCAAGCTGCTAGATGGTGCGGAGGAGGCGCCGGCGGGCTCGCCGACCAAGCTTCGTGTTCGCAAGCTCCTCGCCGCAAACTCTTCGCCGACAAGGCTTGCCGCCGCTGCTCGCTCTCCACGGTGAACTCCGACTGGCCAATGTAGCAGCTGCCGCCGCTTTCCAGCCGGTGGTGATGCGCTGCATCTGCGCCGCTGCTGGTGTCGCGTGTGAGACCTCTCGCTCATCGGGCGGACCGGCACTTTACCAGTTGTCAAAGAACTCCCCAAGACGACGCCATCTCGCAGTTTTGCCAAGTGGGGATTTATTCTGATGCAAGTCGCACAATGGCATCATTGCACGGATGCGGTCGAGTGAAGAATTGTTGCACAACGGAACTACGCCTCGCAACCTGAACATTTCGGGATGGTCTGGTCGGGCTTGAACAGCTCCAAGAGCATCACGCCAAGTTCCAAGACCGTGAAATTGAAATTAAGGCCGGGCCGCAGCCGCATGATATCTCCGCTGCTCGAAACTCCTGCAGGTCTCTCCTTCCCGCAAGGGGCATGGCGCGGCGGCGATGAAATCTGCGCCAACAAGGTTTACGGTGAGCCCGGCAAGTCTAAGGCGGCGATTCGGTGATCGCAATCTTCAGCCTAGCATCTTCCGGGCCACGTTATCCAATCGCTGCCGCAGACTATTGGGGTTTGGCGCCGCGTTGAAGGGCTGGGTTCTCCTCAACAATCCAACACCAATATGCCCTCCACTCCTCCCACTTGCTGCGGAGCTCTCCTTCCAGATAGGCTTCCTTCTTGCTGATCCTTGAGATCCAAGCGATTCCTCCTAGAAGTGGCTCTCCTCTCTCGACTGGGCATGAAGAAGTGGCGGAAGAGGCTACGCTTGGGTGGATTCACAAAGTTTCGCAAAGATGTGTGAAACTGCCATGGTCAAGACAAAGATTGGGGTGAAGTCAAGGAGGCGGAACCCAGAGATGTTCAATGATATCGCAGAAAATTCAGAGAAGGGCGGCGAGCCTGCAGTAGAAGAACAATGCGAAGAAAGGGTACCCAGCTGGGGCTAGTTCAAGCAGCGGCCGGGAGTACCTTCATGCGCGGATGCGCCGCCTCCGCCGACCGAAGAGGTAGTAGTTCTCCCTCGCCTCTTGGCGCAAGCTGGGAGGGAAGATGGCCCGCTCTTTTCAGCGGCCATGAGCCGCTGCGCCGGCCGACTTTCACGCCTTTCCCTTGTCGGCTGGAGCCATGGCGGAGGTGGTGGGGAGACCACGCGCGCAGGTACTGGTGGCGAGAAGTGAGCGCTGCTCTCTTCGTGACTTGGGAAGAGGGGGAGCAGCGAGGTTTTTTCGAGATTGGACAGCAATGGCGAGGTGGGCGAACTGCCCCTGCTTTCCCGCTTATAAAGAGGGAGGGGCAGACGCCCGCCTTCCGGATAGAAGAAACCCCCCACTCTCCCACGATGCCGCATTCGACGCTGCGCCATTTGTGGGGGCGGTGGGTCCGGAGTGAGTTACGGCGAACCCAGGCTGCGCGCGTGCGTTCGTTTTGGGCCTGGCCCAACAACGCCGCACTGTGGTGGCCCAGCCCGGGGCTCCTGCCGGTACTAGAATAGGGGTACCCTAGTATTCCAACTCGCGGCACGGGCAGCGCAGCACTGCGGCAAGGCTTGCCAGTGACCGCCAAGTCCTCCGTGGTTCCTTTGGAACCATTCAAGAACAAAGTATTTAAGCTGTGGAGATAAGCCCCGCAAGAGGGGCTTGCCGGAAGGCCACCAAGGCACCTAGAAGAGAAGGCCCCGACAAGAGGAGCTTGCCGAAGGCCCGTGAGCGACAAGCTTGACGCGGATAGGCACTGGTAGCAATTGCCAGCTTGCTTCAAAGACATTCGCCATTAAACGACGCATTAAACGAGCGCTGCAGGCAAGGTTGCAGGTTTTAGCGGAAGCAGGTGTCGACAAGATTGCTGGCAGCTGGCAAGCGATGCCCCGGACGGCTTTCATCGTTTAAAGGACTTTATCCATGTCCCCTGCCGAAGTAGCTGTACCAACCACTTAACTTTTCATTTCTTGCCTTTGAGACTTTCAGCGTAGGAGGCCCATGCCAAGGTAAGGTTCGCTTTATTCAATTAGGAGAACATCTCAGTTAGGTTCCGGTTTAACGCTTCCTAAGCAAGAACATTGGCTGAGAGTTGTTGGCTGTTGTGCTTGCTGTGCTGGCTGATTGAAGGTTGGCTGCTGGTTCTATAGCCAGGGTCGATCAGCTGATCTTACCCACGAACACCTATGGGACCGGGCGGACCGAGCTGCTGATCTCACCTACGAACACCTATGGGACCGGCGGACCGAGCCCTTTCGTTCGGCGGGGGCGGAGGTCGCACGAAGAGCAGATTGAGGCTACACATGAGTAGTTTACCCAGCTTCGAGCTCTCCTGAGAGATAACAATCCTACCGCTGCATGTCCGAAAGTGTATTGAGTTCTGCTAGGGAGCGCTTGAGTACAAGAGACACCACCGCTAACTAGACCTAGCATGAGTATTTTCCTGCTTCAACCTTTCAACCCTCCCCACGCTACATGGGCCTCCTTTATATGCTCAAGGGTCTCCGACAGTGGCAACATAGACAAGGGTAAAATGGAAAAGAATGCGTTGGTACAGCTACATGTACAGCAGTATCATACCTAACCTCCCCGACGGGCAGGGACAAAGGCATTAAATTCTGGCTCACGCCGCCTAAACAAAGGTAAACGGGACCGCTGTGGGCGCCACCGCTTGCAACGATGGCAATCTTGTCATTGCCGCCATTGCTGGCCTCCGCTGGTCAAGACAGCTCTCTTGCCACGCTAGCTACTTAGAAAGGTCCCAGCATGCACGTTGGTGGATGTGCCGGAGCGCAGGAACAGAGTGGTCGTCACAGCAAGCGCCTTTGTCCATGTTGTTGCCTCGATCCGGACCCACTTAACACCTATGGGACCGGCGGACTGAGCCCTTTCGGCTCGGTGGGGGGCGGAGGTCGCATCGAAGAGCAGATCGAGGCGGCTAACACGAAGCAGTTTACCCAGCTTCGAGCTCTCCTCCTAGAGATAACACTCCTACCGCTGCATGTCCGAGTGTATTGAGTTCTTGCTAGGGAGTGCTGAAAAGCTACAAAGACACACCAGCTGCTAACTAGACCTAGCGTGAGTGTTTTCTCTGCTTCGAATTTTCGAACCCTCCCCACGCTATGCATGGGCCTTTTTATATGCTCAGGGGTCTCTCCATGTGGCAACGAGACAAGGGTAAAATGGAAAAGAATGCGGTTGGTACAACTATCGTGACACAGGTATCATACCTAACTCCTCGACGGCAGGGGACAGAGGCATTAAATGCCCGCTCACGCCACCCAAACAGTGCAAACAGGGATCGCTCAGGGCGCCACCGCTGCCACGATGGCAATCTTGTCAGCGCCATCACCGAAGGCTCACCCTGGTCAAGACAGCCTTTTCACACGCTACCGGAAAGGTCCTGTGGCACATCGCTGGTGGATGTGCGGAGCGCAGGAACAGAGTGGTAGTCTGCTGCGTAAGCGCCTTCGTCATGTTGTTGCCTTTGTTGCGTCCTAAGCTTGTCGCCACTGGTTTTCCGGCAAGCTCCTCTTGCCGGGCCTTCTCTCCTAGGTGCCTTGGTTGGCCTTCCCGCAAGCTCCTCTTGCCGGGCCTTGTCTCCTTGGCTTAAATACTTTGTTCTTGAATGGCTCCAAAGGAACCACGGAGGACCTTACGGTCACCCGGCAAGCCTTGCCATCGGTGTCAAGAATCGCCTGCACAAGTTCGGGATACTAGGGTACCCCTACTATAGTACACCGACAGTTCATAGGAAGGAAGCAGGATCTTGGAGTGGCATACGGCGTGTTTCCTTGGAATAGAGATGCACTATCTGAACCTTAGAAGAATAGGTTGAGCACCTTGATTGTCATGTTTAATTCAAGCTGGGGAAACTGGTGTGCTCTACCATGGATTTTACATAGGGATAGCCATGCATATGAGTTTGGGTACAATTGAAATGTATAATTTTGTTAGACCTCCTCTAGAGAGTCATGAGGATATGAATCACATGAGTGATGATTGGAGTTGACCTATACAAATGATGTTGTCGGTGATATGATGTGATTTGTTTAAAGGACTAGATAGACTATTGGCATCTCAGAAACCGTGCTTAAAGATAAGATGATAAATGTTCACTCGCACACTAGAATCCTTCAAACCCTTAAGCCCTACCAAGCCACAACATGGTGGGATCATGACCATGGGCTTTGGCTCTAGGTCAAGTAGACCACAGGCCAACACTCAACAGTGACCACCACCCATATCCCAGCCTACCTACGTACCACATAGACTTCATGGAGTGCTTGGACAAGTTAGTTGTCATCTTTCTTTGATGACATACTTGTCTACCGAAGATGGAAGAAGAATCGTTCAGCTGGTTAATGAACATCTTAAGACCGCCATGTCAGGAGGAAGACCTAAACCAACCACCATGAAAGTAAACTCGCGTCAAAGATCATGTGTATTTGCGAGCCACCTCTCTCAAAGAGAACCAAGCATTTTCATGTCAAGAAACTCACACCAAGATTTATCGACCTTCTCCAAGATCACTGCAAGGCGAAGAATAGATGGCTACCAGCTAGAATTACCACCTGCCACCCACATGCACAACATTTTCCACAGTCAGACTGAACTGCTTCCAACATCCTAACTAGCCCGATCTCTACAAGGACCGATCAGAGCCATCAACCTCAGCCCGATCCAACCTGATCTAGCGAGAGACCCCTTAGCAACCTGGATCAACGAGGCGTCATACGAAGCTACAACATGGTGCTTCAAGATTCAATGGAGCACCAAATGGAAGTAGAGCGGTATGAGGGCGTGAAGACTACCCCAAATCAAGTTCCGTATTCCTTCCGCGCCTGATCAGGGAATCTCGGGCAGATTCTTGTAAGGGGTTAGGTCTGTCACACCTGATGATTTCCATGGCACAACACTTAAGATGATAAATCATGATAAATTGTGGTTTGACAAAAGCTTTTGTGTGTTTTGGTCTTTGCTTGATTTGATTTTGTCTCTTTGTTTGCAAGTGCTCTAAAATCAAATAAATCCTCCAACTCTTATACTCATTCTCCTTGATCCAAAACCTTTCCCAGTCATGCCATGTGTATAGGACATAAAATAATTTCTTACAAAATAATTTGGCCAAATAGTATTTTCAAAAATTTGTTTTCAAAACCCATGAATTGAGATTTACTGCAAATACTTAATTAAGGGTAGTAAAATATTTCAAAATATACTTTACTCCTATTAGATATAGGATACCCATAAACCATAAAATATAATTTTAAAGTTACTTTACTATTTTATTTAAAGGCTTTTTCTTTAGGCCAGAAATGGTCTTTAATAGGTTAAAATTATTTTAAAGCTTTAAAAATATTTGGGAAAAATTAGGGAGACTCAATGGACATATATTGTCCATAGATAAAGTTTTAGCACATGGTCATGTTCAAAAGTTTGGACAAAACCTCCCAAAACCATTTCTGCCCATTTCAAAGATTTGAAATATTTCTACGAAATATTTTCATAAAATCAAGAAAATTCCATCATGTCACAAATTCCCTATTTGGTGATCTTGCCAAGTCCCATGTCATGGAGAATAGTGTAACCCATGAAACCCTCTCAAAAGCATTTCTGCCCTTTTCAAGTTTGAACAACTTTACATTATCAAACTTGTCCAAATGCTCTCAGACTTTGTCCACATGATAAAATGGTCTATTTATTCATCTAGACCAAGTGGCACAAGTTGGAGAACAAGTTAACTTGATCAAAGTGCCCCAAAACCTCTCGACTAGAATCAAATTTGAACAACTTTGTACTACCTTTCTCTCCTTGACCCCAACTTTTGTGAGCATGTTCACATGACAAAATGAGGCCACTACACCAAGTGGTGCATCAAGGAGAAGTGATTTGCATAACTAGATCTACACAGTCCATTTCTGCTAATTTCTAGGGTTTACAAAAGTTACATTGTGAACTTTGCCCAAATAAGCTCAAAATGGGTGTAAGGCCCAAATTATATGTGCAATTTCACCTGTGAGTCACATTCAAATGGAATTCATTTACTGTCGAAACCATCAACAAACACCTTCACCACTTTACCAAAACAACTACTTTGACCTCTTGCACTCTTCTCCATGGCCTCCACTTTTTACCACAACCCCTCCAAGTCCTCCTCTACCTCCGGTAACAATGGCTGCATCTCAGCTCCATTATTGAAGGGTAAAACCCCTCTCTCTGACAGCCCATTTCCATCTCTCTCTCAACCTCCTCTCCTAGTGGTTCACCCAGGCATCCAGGCCACCTCCCTTTGTTTACACTCCCCAGTGCTCCTAGACAAAAGTGGACACGCCCATGGCATATATTTTATGCCATGGCGTCTTGACTCGTCTTTCTGGAGCATGCTATAGTGCTCTCCCTTGCCAGCTCACCCATGCCAAGGGCATAAGGCGGCCTTAGGCGGCGGGGTGGTGTCCCAAAGTCGTCTCGGTGTCAGGGCCACGGCAGATGTCGGGCCCCTCTGGACCTCTCTCCTCCCCCTGCAAAGCTCACAGGCCGTCCGTGGGCCGCTGCCCACGAGCACGGCGCCTCCTCCATATAATCCATCCCCAGCTCTCTCTGCCTCGGTTGGACCCCTCTCTCTCGTGCACCTCTGGACAGCCTCCCCTCCCTCTCGTGCCCTCCGGCACCCCCCATGGCTGGAATGCTGCCTTCAGCCTCTGCTCCGATTCAGACAGGGCGAGGTCCTCCCACCTCCTCTCCCCTCGGAAGAACCGCCAAATCCGGCGACCCATTTGCCCCATCGCCCAGTCCACGGGCACGTGCCCCCCTACCCATCACCGCTTGAGTAGCCGTCCCGTGAGGCCGGTGCAGGCGCACAGCCATCTCCCAGCAGTAGATCTCCCGATCGCCGCCCTCCGGTGGCATAGCTTGGCGGAGGTGGCTGTGCGCGGCGGCGTCGGCCTCGCGACCAGGCGTCCCTCCCTCATCGCGGGGCGGAGGAGGAAGATGACCAGGCGGCCCGCATGTCGTGAGCCATCCAGTGGCCCGGTGTTTAAGTGGAAGCGACTTGAGCGATCCGCTTGCCCGCGCTGGGCGGCTCTCCTGTAGTGCGCCTTGGCGTCACCTCTTCCTCGCAGAGCCTTTGGGCCGAGCCCGTGGCGCTGTTTAGCTGAGCCCGCCTAGTGCGCTTTATAAGGTTGACATCTCTTCTTCCTTTTTCTCTTTTTATAAATATTGTAAAATCTCTAGAGAATTCAGATGGACTCCAAATTTGATGATTCAAATTTCTAGTGACTCTATAAATCATGATCTACCTGTTGGTGCAACATGCACATTTTCGAGACTTTTCTTCACAAACATTTATCAAATCTTGTTTTCCATTTACTGTAATGAACTTTAGCAATATCACGAGAGAGCCATTTTTATCCAAATTCCATGATTCAAAATCCTAGATGTCTATAAGTTCAAAACTTAGTTTTTGAACATTTTACTAACTTTCTGTATCACCTCAAATGGTCTATTTCTTCATGTATAGCCAACTTTGCAAATTCATAGGAAAATCATTTGAACTCCAAATCCATTGAAACCAACTCTGGATGCTTCTAAAATCATGGTTTTGTTAAATGGGTTCCTTTGCTCATTTTCAAAAATATATATCTGTACTTCTTACAAATCCACAAATCCTTGATTCCATCATATCGAAATGTTTAGAAATATCCATTGATCCACTTCAATGAAATCACCTTGCTCATTCCTCATATATGAGAGGTATCCTAGAAAAGTCAACTCACATTTTTAGAGCACTTTTATTTTCTGTCTTGTTGGTTTGCTTATTATGGTTTGCTTTCGATAGTTGTGAAGTAAACGAAATACTTGGATATGGACTGAGATATTTGAAGACCTCAAAGACCGTGTTAAAACAGGCAAGCATCCTTTGACCATGTTTATGAAACCCTTTTATGCATGACATATAGCACCATATTGTTGTTACAGCGGAATCATGATGAGGTAGTAACCATTTGATGGTTGCCGCCGTACTTCCTTGTTGATACTTGCATTGTGCATTACCCTACCTTCTTATGAGGGGTTATTTGATTGGGAGTAGATAGGATGCTAAGTAGTGCTTCATAAGGAAGGAGGAATATGCATGGTGAAGGAGACAAAGTATTTTCAAAAGACTTTTGAAAACCCTGTAGATGCCACTTATGCCGAAGGAGATGATGAGTTGGGTAGCCACTTGATGGCGAGTGGTGTATTGAAGCAAGTGTGTGTGTTGTTTTCAAAGCGGATTGGTTTAAGTTGCGTAGTTATTCCAACCTTACATGTAACCACTCTACCCTTATATGGGAAAGGACATTATTGATTACCTGGCCGATACTAGCTTGGAGCCCGCATTACTAGTGGCGGGGGAGAGTTGGTGCTCTCTCTCGGGACGGGGTCGTGCCGGTGGGGTGGCCATGGTGTCTTCTGGGGCACGGATACACCGTTGTGTCCCTCTCGGATATTCTGATCTCAAGTGAGTCTTATGATGTACATTGTGAGGATAAGGAACAGCGAGTGGACTCTTTGTTAGTGTCGTCTAGGAAAGGTAGTGATTGGTGCTTACCACAGGTACTTGAGGTATCATGGTCGTGGATGACACGAAAGTTCCCGGATCTTGTGGGTAAAGTGTGCAACCTCTGCAGTGTAAAACTATTGAATAGCGTGTCCACGGTCAAGGACAGTTAGGTAACAGCTCTTGGGCTACGTCCACATGTTTGGACCAGTGTGTGTGTTTGGATAAGTGGGAAGATCTACTTGGGCGAGTCAAAGGACTTGACATGATTGAGTTGGGTTGGTGCCCACTCTATTTATGTTGATATCTGTAACCTGTCCTCATGGTTGCTTGAATTCTCTGATGCATGTCTTACAAGTTGTTGCACATGTCATTGCACTCAAAACTAGCTTTAAAAATTTACCTATATCATGCATTGTTGTATCTTGAACCAAAACATGGGTTGCTTGAGTACATTCAAAGTACTCATTGGCTTGCCACTGGTTATTTTATTGGCGGGCATGAAAAACAGGATATGATGAAGAATACTTGATGGCGAACATGCGAGCTAGGGCCTTCCCAATCAGAATGCACAGTAGGTTGGCGGAATGTACGGGTCCAAGTTATCGGCGAAGATTTCGCTGTGTAATATACTCAAGACTTGACCATAATGGTCCTACTTTAATGTCTGGTATGTATGGATGTAAGCCTCTTGTTATTCAACACGTGTGTTGGTGAGCATTGATCTGGGATCCTTACGTGCATTCGATGATCACGACTTATGAGTCGGGTCCCCACAAGAATATATCAAGCGAAAACATTTTGGTTTAAGATCTTTTGGACATTTAAAATATTTTATATCATTTAAATACCCAAATGCAAATAGATTATGATTTAATTAAGAGCCCAATTATGTATGGAAAAATGTGCATCACCTCTGTTCTTGTTTCCATTTTAAAAATGATGAACATTTTTTGAAGCCATTTGGATTTAATGAAAATATTTTAGTTGAACCTAGTGAATTCCTTTGATGCTAGGTTTAGCTATATGCGCCCGGTTTGATCGCGCGGTGTACGCGGTTATTCGTCTTTGCCATGTCATTTGCTTGCGTGTTGCACTTTGCCATGTCATCATCGCATTTCATATCATGTCATCATCGCATTTCAGTTTGCATACGTGTTCATCTCATGCATCGAGCATTTTCCCCGTTGTCCGTTTACAATCCGGCACTCCTATGTCTCCAGCGCCCCTTTACCTCTTTTCATGTGCGGGTGTTAAGCGGTCTCGGAATGGACCGAGGTTTGTCAGCGGCCTTGGTATAGCACATTGAACCGCTGTCGAGTTTGGATCATTTGGAGGTCGTTTGGTACTCAGCAGTTAGCAGGGTAACCATGAGCCTCTTTGTTTCAGCAACACCTTTAAAAGTGGCCCAAAACCCATCTAACTCCCTCCATGCTCGGTCGTTCGATCACGATCGCGTGGGCCAAAACCGCACCTCATTTGGACTCTCCGCTCCCTCTACCTATATATGTCTTCCTCCCGGTTTTTGGTCTAACCCTAACCAACTTCCCCCTTGCGCCACGGACGTGTCCACCCGCCGCGGATGAGTCCGCCGCCTACCTCCCGTCGCCCGCCAATCCCGTGCCTCAGCGTCGGCGCCGCCGCCTCCGTAGCCAGCGAGGCGCTGCTTGGCCCGCCTCCTCCCGCCACAGCGGCCGCCCGAGCCAGCGAGCCGCCCGGCGCCCGTGCCCGCTGCCGCTCGCGCGCCTCCGTTGGCGCCCGCCGCCCCGGGCGAATCGGCCTCCGCCCGCCTCCGCGCTGCCGCGATCGCCCGCCCAGCGGCGCCTCCGCTCGCCGTCGCCTCGACCCGTCGCCCGAGCGGGCGCCGCCGCTGCCGGCGCCCAGGCCCCGCCCGCCGCGCCCGGCCTCGACGCGCGCCCGCCAGCGCCCGTCCTGCGCGCCCCGGCGTCGTTACCTCCCGGCCGCCTCCGCTCCTCGTCGTCCTGCTCCGGTCAGATCCGGGCGTGGTGCCCCGGATCCGGCCATCTCCCTCCTTTCCGGCAGCCCCTCCGGCGAGCTCTCCGGCCTGCAACGATAACCGTGCCGGGGGTTGACTTCTCCCCCCCCCTCTAAAATTCATCTAAGTCCCGAGCATTTTTGTTATTTTATTGCATTTTCATTGCATCATATCTCTATCATCGTTGCTCCGTTTTGTGTGTATAATATGTCAAAATGTTCGCCTCGAAGAGTAGATCATTTCATCTCATTGCGTAATTTTCATTTGAGCTCATCTTGATGCCGAAATGCTGTTGGAAGAGTGCTATGTGATGTTAGTTTCTGTTTCTTACGGAACATGCACTTTTGTCATTTTGCCATGATTGATGTGTGCATCCTATGAACTTGAGTCCTACATGTGTTTTGTAATATGCCATGCCATCTTTCCAGGGGTGTATGCCATGTATTTTTGTGATCACTGTGGTGACTAGCACAAGCATGCAAACTAGGTGTCTGATGTTGCTGATGTCAGCCCTGTTTTGCTGATATTTTGATGCCATGTTAACTTGATGCTACGAGAGATCCATGCATATTTTGAGATACTTCAGTAAGGATGTTTTCTTAAACATGTCTTGATTTATCCATACATGCCCTTGTTTGCAATTAGGTGCCATAGCTTGAGTCAATCGGCTCTACTTTTGCTATAAAATGTTTCACTGCAGATTGTTTACATGTTATTCAATTTTGCAAAGTTGTTGTGATTGATCCATGCATGATCGATGTTGTTCTTGCCATGTATAACTTCTATGCCATGTCTTATTACTGTTGGTTGCCTTGCCATGCCATGTATTGCTCTGTGGTGAGTGGTTCAAGCTCACCAACATGCCTACTCATCGTTGTTCCTGCCATGTTTAAATCTGTAATATAACTTGCCATGTTTACGTGGGTGCCATCATATTTTCCAATCCTTTTTGGCTTATGGTCACTAAGGGACTTTTGTTCTATGCAATCAGTAGATTCATTCCATGCCTTTGTTTGCCATGATAAGTTCCTGTAGCATGTTGTTTCATAGCTCTAAACATTGCAACCTGATGTTAATTTCTGCTAAGTCTGAAACTGTTATTACTTGCAATCTTGCCATGTCATTTTGAGCATGTTCTAGTCATTTCTGGAGATAGCTCAGTGTTCATGTTTTGTAATGCTTTACCTGTACATCATGCCCATGCCTTTTGTTATTATGTTGAGGTCCTGTAGCATGTTGTTTTGGTGCTTGCAATATGCTTACTTGCTGTTATGGACAGGTTGTTGTGTAACTTGTTTCATGTGTATGTGTTGAACCGTTGCTCCGTTTTGAGTGTGCTTTATATGAAACTTGCTTGTTTTTGCATGTAGTTTCCTATTATCATGTTGCATCCTTGATTTGAGGTGTTTGCTTGATGTTTGTATGCATTTTGCTTCAATGCCATGCTTATCTTGTTTTGCTCATATCTTCTAGGCCGTAGCTCGAATCTAATGAACTTTATATGTAACTTGCTAGAATTTCGTGTAGATCATCGTGGTGCATTTTAACTTGCTGTTTAACAACTTGAACATAAGGTTTATTCAGATCTGGACCAATTTCGAAATTTGCATATGAGGACTTACGGGTTGTTATATGTTGTTCTGGCCTCATTTAAACTTGCCTTGATGTGTTGTTCTTGTTTGCATCATCCCTTGCCATGAGTAGCTTCATGTAGCGTTGTCATGCATTATGCTTGTTGTGCATCATGTCTTGTTCATGTGTGGTGTGTTTACTATGTTGTGTGCTCCTTCTTGTTAGTTCTGTTTATTCGATCGTGAGGATTCGTTCGTCTACGCTTGGTTGACTTCATCCGTTCGTCTTCTTCATGGACTCGTTCTTCTTCCTTGCGGGATTTCAGGCAAGATGACCTTCTACGGATCTCACTACTATCATTGCTATGCTAGTTGCTTCGCTCTATCGCTATCTGCGCTACCTATTACCTGTTTATCAAGCCATCCCAAATTGCCATGTCAGCCTCTAACCTTTGACACCCTTCCTAGCAAACCGTTGTTTGGCTATGTTACCGCTTTGCTCAGCCCTCTTATAGCGTTGTTAGTTGCAGGTGAAGATGAAGTTTGTTCCTTGTTGGAACATGGAGATGTTCCTTGTTGGAACATGGTTACTTGTTGGGATATCACAATATATCTTATTTAATTAATGCATCTATATATTTGGTAAAGGGTGGAAGGCTCGGCCTTATGCCTGGTGTTTTGTTCCTCTTGCGCCCTAGTTTCCGTCATATCGGTGTTATGTTCCCAGTTTTGCGTCCCTAACGCGGTCGGGTGATTTATGGGACCCCCTTGACGATTCGCTTTGAATAAGACTTTTCAGCAAGGCCCAACATTGGTTTTACCATTTGCCTCACCACCACCTATATTTCCCTTGGAGTAATTAACCCAAGGTCATCTTTATAGCCCCCGGACGGTGCTTCTCTAAGTGCTGGCCCGAACAGTAAATGCAGGGGCCCCTCGTGGCAACTCGAGGTTTGGTTTACTCGTAGGATGTCTCATCGGTGTTGCCCTGAGCGAGATATGTGCAGCTCCTATCGGGTTAGCCGGTATCGAGCGGCTTTGCTGGTCTTGTTTTATTCTTGTCGAAATGTCTTGTGGCGGGATTAGAGTGATCGGGTCTTCCGGGAGAAGAATATCCTTCGTTGATCGCGAGCTTATCATGGGCTAAGTTAAACCCTAGGGCTTGTCGGAGCAGACTGCTCCTCAGCACTCTTAGTGTTGATCTTGGGGACCTTCTTGGCGGCGGCTTGGGAGCTCTGCGGAAAATAGTCACCAAAATCAACTTCCTCTTCTTCTTACATCCAGTTGATGGCGTTACGAGGCGGTTGAGTCAGCTTGAGCACAAAGATCCCTGGTTCCACAGGTAACTTAAGTGCGGCGCACTTCGACAAGCCATCAGCAATGTTGTTCTGAGCTCTTGGAACATGTTCCATCTGTAGGCCGTCAAAGTGCTCTTCTAGCTTTCTCACTTCATCAACGTAAGCTTCCATCAACGGACTCTGATAATTCTTGTTTACTTGGCGGACGACAAGCTATGAGTCACCCCTGACAATGAGCTTCTTGATCCCAAGGTCTATTGCGATCCTGAGACCGGCAAGCAAACCTTCATACTCTGCAGTATTGTTTGTTGCTTGCTCCTTGGGAAAGTGCATCTGGACTACGTACTTGAGGTGCTCTCCGGTGGGTGCAACATGTAGCACGCCCGCACTGGCGCCTTGCAGCGAGAAGGCACCATCAAAGTACATCAGCCACTCTTTGCTTGCTTCCTTGACGGGGATGCTTGTTTCTGGAATTTCTTCATCTTGTGTTGGCGTCCATTCTGCTATGAACTCCGCTAATGCTCTGCTTTGGATAGTTGAAGTGCTCTCAAACTTGAGGCCAAAGCTTGACAGTTCCAGTGCCCACTCGATAATCCTGCCTGTTGCTTACGGATTTTGCAGATCCTCTTCACGAAAGCGAGTGACGATCGTGATCTCATGTGCTTGGAAGTAATGGCGCAGCTTTCGAGGCCATGAGAAGGCCGGCAATTTCTGCACACCGAGTACCTTGACCTAGCCCCCTGCAAAGGAACCGACAAAATAAACTGGGCGCTGCACCATTCTTTCGCATCTTCTCACGCTGCGCAGATCCATCTTTGTCGGGACGAGCTTGCGGTGAAGTCCTTGCTTGTCGCCGGATGTGTGCGCGTGGTTGCTAGCTCATAATCCGCCTCCCTCTCCGCTACTAACGCAGCACTAACCACTTGATTGGTTGCGCTATATATAGCAGGAACTTCTCTTGTGGCTTAGGTGCGACAAGCGTTGGAGTGGAGGACAGTATCTCTTTAAATCTGCAGCGCAGCCTTCGCTTCGAGTCCATTTCATTGGACCTGCCTTTTCAATATTTTGAAAAATGGCGAGCCGCCTCAGCAGACCTAGAGATAAACCTCTTTGAGCAGCTACACATAGCGAGCAAGTCTTCGTACATCCTTGACGCGCTTTGGTGCTTCAATCTGCTCAATGGCCTTGATCTTGTTGGGATTGGCTTCAATTCCCCGCTGAGACACGAAGAACCCGAGAAGCTTGCTGGAGGGGACTCCGAACACACACTTCTCGGGGTTAAGCTTGAGGTTGATCTTGTGCAGATTTGCAAAGGTTTCGTCTAAATCTTGAATCAGAGTCGCTTTGTCCTTGCTCTTGACCACTATGTCGTCCATGTAGGCTTCCACATTTCTGTGTATTTGCGGCTCAAAAGCGTCATGGACTACTCTTGCAAATGTTGAACCAGCATTGTTTAATCCGAAAGGCATCCGTACGAAACAGTATGTGCCACATGGGGTGATGAATGCGGTTTTCTCCTCATCCTCTTCAGCCATGAACATCTGATGGTACCCTGAGTATGCATCAAGAAATGAAAGCAAGTCACATCCGGCCGTGGAGTCAACAATCTGATCGATGCACAACAAGGGAAATGGGTCTTTGGGACAAGCTTTATTAACATCGGTAAAGTCGATACAAAGCCTCCATTTCCCGTTTGCCTTGCGCACGACTACAGGATTGGCCAACCACGTAGGATGGAGCACCCCTCTGACAAGGCCTGCTGCTTCCAATTTCTTGATTTCTTCTGCGATGAATTCTTGGCGCCCACCGCACCGCTTCGACTTTACGCTTGGCGGGCGCGCGCGATGAGGACAGGCGGCAAGATGGTGCTCGATTACTTTCCTGGGAACACCGGGGATGTCAAACGGTTGCCACGCAAACACGTCGACGTTCGCCCGCAGGAAAGTAATGAGCGCGCTTTCCTATTTAGGGTCGAGAGTGGCACTAATGGTGAAGGTACCACCAGTGCCGTCCTCCTTGCCGGACACCTTCTTGGTCTCTGGTGGAGCTGCCATCGTCTTCTTACACTTGCAGGTGGAGCTCGATGGTGCGTCCTCGACGGTAGCGCAGCACTCCGAGGAGGTGCGCTTGCCGGAGTGGTCATCAGAACTCTTGCCGGACTTGGTCTTCTTCTTCGCCCCGGGAGCTTCAGCGGCAAGTGACTTGCGATCTGTTGCGGCTGCTGCTTCCCGGTAAATCTTGTCGGCGCAGATAAGAGCATCCTTCTTGTCGCCAGGGACGGAGATGACACTTATCGGGCCTGGCATCTTCAAATGTTGTATGCATAGTGAGAGGCCGCCATGAATTTGGCGAGTGCCGGACGACCAAGTATCCCATTGTAAGGCAATGGAAAGTCAACAACGTCAAAAGTGACCCTCTCGATCCACGAAGTTCAACTTCGCTGCCAAATGTCACCGCAACGTGATCTTTCCTTGACTTGCTCCTTCCCGAATTGATTTCTTGGAACGTGCGGTCTCTTGAGCTCGCCATCGGGGATCTGGAGTTTACGGAGTACCGGAGGAGATCAGGTTCAAGACGGCCCCGTCGTCAACTAGCATCTTAGTGACCTTGAGGTTGCAGATAGTTGGTGAAACCAACATCGGCAAGCACCGGACCGCAGTTATGCGATCAGGGCGGTCCTCAATATCAAAGATGATAGGCGTGCTGGACCATTTCAGAGGCTTGCGTGACTCGACAGATGGTTCTGCCGCATTGAATTCCCGCATCCACTGCTTGAGCTGGCGGTGTGAAGTATGCAGAGAAGCACCGCCGTCAACGCACAAGACCTCTGTGGCTTTCTGGAACTCCTTCTCATCGGTCTCGTCATCATCCATGTCTTCATCGTCGTCGTCATCTTCATCCTTGTCGCGGCCGCGGGGAGGTCTGTCTCCTTGCCGCTGCTTGGCCTTGCCGCGTCGTCCTCCCTGGCCGGGGCGTTTCTTGCTAGCTCCTCCAGCACCTTCCTGGGCCTTCTCCTTGTCGCGTCGCTCGTATTCAGCCTTTTGCTGCTCAACGAGCTGCTCAAACTTATTGCAGCTCTGGAGGTCATGGCCCTTGGTGCGGTGGATCTTGTAGTACTACTTGTTGGTGCCGTCCTGCTTGTCGGCGACAGCCACAGCCTGGCAGTTGGTGCCCGCGGCAACCTCCTTACCGGAGCTACCAGCCTTGGCCTTCTTGGCGCCACCTCCGTTGCCGGACTGCTCAACGACTAGTACATCTTTGCCTTTCTTCTTCCTGTTGTTCCGCCGCCGACTTTTCTTTGCCGGGGCAGCCTCCTCACTATCGGATCCTCTTGCTTCTGTATTCTCTCCGGGGAGTCTCCTCCTTCCTCAAGATATCGCACACTTGTCGGCCAGGGCATACAGCTCACCGACGCTCTCGATCTTGCACATCGCCATCTCCTCCCGCATCCTCACGGTTTCGCGCGTTCGATGGAACGCGCTTGATTACCGCGATAGGGTGGACATCTGGAGTTGTTGTCTTTGTCGGCTGAATCTCTGAATGTACTTGCGCAGGGCTCTCCTTCCTTCAGGCGAAAGCAGATGAAGGTCGCTCTCTTGGCCATGAGGCTTTTGGCGCTGTAAAGCGCCGACAAACTGATGGCATAGATCCGCCCAAGAGGATATGGAGTTGTCCGCAAGTGCATGAGCCAGATCGACATTGGGCTTGAGTACCGGCGGGAAGTAGTTGGCCAGATCTTGTCATCTCGCCCCGCAGCTTGCACCGCAATGGTGTAGATGCTTTGAGGAACTCGACGGATCGTCTTGCCGTCGTACTTCTGCACGTCGGCTAGAAATTCTTCTTCTTGGGCCATCGGACTTGCCGCAGCTCACGAGTGAACGCAGGGCAACCTACCGCATACTGCAAGTCGCTGGTTCCCTGGCGCATGCATGTCGACGAGAGGGCCCATCGCGCTGGTCGGATTGACGCCGCTTCTCTTGGCCTTCGATCACGAGTTCGAGCGTCTTCTTGCTATCGTTCGTGAAGAACTTGGCGCTGATCGCGACGAGCTCGTGGGTCGATGACGCGGTGGAGTCGCCGTCGAGGTGGATCCGACGAGTTGGCAATCTTGGCCTTCGGGTGGAGAGTGCATGGTGGTTCCACCCCACGGTTTCGCCGCCACCGGCTCGTGCTTAGCAGTCTTGCGCGACAATGATGTACTTTCGGCTGCGGAGTGTCGCCGTTAGCAAAGCCGATGAGACTACGGATGGTGGCCCTCCATTCATCGACCTTGTCGGCTCTTGGAGGGTAATCCGGGGCGATTGAGCTCGCCAAAGCTTCGCTGGAGTGGTGGGCGGCGATGGCGAACGGCGCGAGGAGCGGGATATGCTCGGACTTCTAACTATGTTAGAAGGAGCAGTATCCCGTCCAGGCGACCATGCCTCGCTCGTGCCGGCATGTTGGCGTGCATGCTGGTCTTGAGCATCCCGAGATCCACCAGCTCGATCTTGGTCCAACGAGCGTATGGAATTGTGAATACCATGACGCTGTCGGTCCCGCGCCTCCTGAGATGGACGCGGTGCATGTAGGGACGCCGAGGTCTGCGCAGCCTTGTCTTTGGACCTGGCAGCACCGTGGGCTCCCTCGTCGACGCCCGTTCTTCCGCCGGCGTCTACTCCACCACCCATTTGCTCGTGGTGGTGGGATCGGCGATGGACGGATCGCTGCCGCGAAGCCTTCTTCTTCGGTGGCATGTCGATGAAGATGATAAAGATCTAGCTCGTGTGAGCGCGGATCAGGTTCACACAGCCTCGACGCCCTACAGCGGCGCGCCAAAGATGTCGGGAAGCTGATCGACCCACGAACACCTATGGGACGGCGGACCGAGCCCTTTCGGTTCGGCGGGGGCGGAGGTCGCGAAGAGCGAGACCGAGGCGAAGCACACGAGCAGTTTACCCAACCGAGCTCTCCGGAGAGATAACACTCCTACTGCTGCATGTCCGAGTGTATTGAGTTCTTGCTAGGGAGCGTTGAGTGCTCAAAGACACACCAGCTGCTAACTAGACCTAAGCGTGAGTGTTTTACGGCTTCAACCTTTCAACCCTCCTCTACGCTATGCATGGGCCTCCTTTTATATGCTCAAGGGTCTCCGGCGGTGGCAACGTAGACAAGGGTAAAAATGGAAAAAGAATGCGGTTGGTACAGCTACATGCGATGTATCATACCTAACCACGGCGGCAGGGACAAAGGCATTAAATTCCGTCTCGTCGCCCAAACAATGCAAACAGGGACCGTCGGGCGCCACCGCTGCCACGATGGCAATCTTGTCGGGCCGCTTGCCACCGCTCGCTTCGGCCGGCAAGACAGCTTTGCCACGCGCTGGAAAGGTCGAGGCGACACGTTGGTGGATGTCTTGCGCAGAGAACAGTGGTAATCTGCGCGGCAAGTGCCTTGCCGCGATTGTTGCCTTGTCGTGTCCGGAAGCTTGTCGCTCACCGGGCCTTCCCGGCAAGCTCCTCTTGCCGGGGCCTTGTCTCCTAGGTGCCTTGGTTGGCCTTCCCAGCAAGCTCCTCTTGCCGGAGCCTTGTCTCCTTGGCTTAAATACTTTGTTCTTGAATGGCTCCAACGGAACCACGGAGGACCTTGGCGGTCACCCGGCAAGCCTTGCCGCGGGGTGCTGCAACTGCCCGTGCACAAGTTCGGGATACTAGGGTACCCCTACTCTAGTACACCGACACTCGCTCAACATTGGGTTCACTATGGAACTAGTGGACGTAGGGAATGAGCACCTTATCATCCTAATATAGCACCAGAACTGATGATGCCATAGGGAAGACCAATTTGAGTATATAGGAACAGAGGACAAATGACTTGATGAGTTTATATCAGTGACCTTGAGGAATTATTTGACACTCTTCGGAGGATTATAAGGCTTTCACGATGGTAGATGGACTTGGTGGGATCATGATTATAGAGTAGCATAGCTTTCATTACCCCTGAGTAAATTGGATTTAATAGGACAATTACGACCGCGAGCTGAAATTCTTGGAAGTATAAGGATTTGACTTAGCCAGGGGATATTGATAGGAGATAGTTGATATTACGATAATGACTTGGGGGAAAGTGTGGAAATTCTCGTTGGACATGGGATTTGGATTAAATAGGTTACCCTAGTGGAGTATGGATGCAGAGTAATTTTACATGGTTTAGAGTAAACTGGATTTAGACTGATGATCCTGATCATGATACCATGTTTCTCGGTGGACAATAAACTAAGAGATTGGATTAATTGTCGGGGTTGATTTAGGGATCTATATAAGCTTGAGGTTGGAGTTTACATAACCATGATAATGGCAATTGGTGGAGTGACTATAGTAAAGATAACCCTTTTTCAAGTATCTTAGGATTATAAGGACTTTAGAAGATCACGTGGAACACCATAAACATTGGATTTGTAGAATTAATGGATTGTGTAGTGATTGATGGAATTAATGGGCTGTGGGGGTTGATTCATAGGAAGGAAACAGGATCTTGGAGTGGCATACGACGTGTTTCCTTGGAATAGAGATGCACTATCCTGAACCTTAGAAGAATAGGTTGAGCACCTTGATTGTCATGTTTAATTCAAGCTGGGAAACTGGTGTGCTCTACCCATGGATTTTTACATAGGGATAGCCATGCATATGAGTTTGGGTACAATTGAAATGTATAATTTTGTTAGACCTCCTCTAGAGAGTCATGAGGATATGAATCACATGAGTGATGATTGGAGTTGACCTATACAAATGATGTTGTCGGTGATATGATGTGATTTGTTTAAAGGACTAGATAGACTATTGGCATCTCAGAAACCGTGCTTAAAGATAAGATGATAAATGTTCACTCGCACACTAGAATCCTTCAAACCCTTAAGCCCTACCAAGCCACAACATGGTCGGATCATGACCATGGGCTTTGGCTCTAGGTCAAGTAGACCCTGGCCAACACTCAACCGTGACCACCACCCATATCCCAGCCTACCTTACGTACCACATAGACTTCATGGAGTGCTTGGACAAGTTAGTTGTCATCTTTCTTTGATGACATACTTGTCTACCCGAAGATGGAAGAAGAATCGTTCAACTGGTTAATGAACATCTTAAGACCGCCATGTCAAGGAGGAAGACCTAAACCAACCACCATCGTCAAGAAGTAAACTCCCGCGTCAAAGATCATGTGTATTTGCGAGCCACCTCTCTCAAAGAGAACCAAGCATTTTCATGTCAAGAGAAACTCACACCAAGATTTATCGACCTTCTCCAAGATCACTGCAAGACGAAGAATAGATGGCTACCAGCTAGAATTACCACCTGAGCCACCCACTGTGCACAACATTTTCCACGAGTCACAGCTTCGGAACTGCTTCCAACATCCTAACTAGCCCGATCTCTACAAGGACATCGATCACCGAGCCATCAACCTCCAGCCCGATCCAACCTGATCTAACGCGAGAGACCCCTTAGCAACCTGGATCAACCGAGAGCGTCATACACGAAGCTACAACATCGGGTACTTCAAGATTCAATGGAGCACCAAATGGAAGTAGAAGCAGTATGAGGACGTGAAGACTACCCCAAATCCAAGTTTCCGTATTCCTTCCCGCGCCTAGTCTGGGAATCTCGGGGACGAGATTCTTGTAAGGGGGTTAGGTCTGTCACACCCTGATTTCCATGGCACAACACTTAAGATGATAAATCATGATAAATTGTGGTTTGACAAAAGCTTTTGTGTGTTTTGGTCTTTGCTTGATTTGATTTTGTCTACTGTTTGCAAGTGCTCTAAAAATCAAATAAATCCTCCAACTCTTATACTCATTCTCCTTGATCCAAAAACCTTTCCCAATGATCATGCCATGTGTATAGGACATAAAAATAATTTCTTACAAAAATAATTTGGCCAAATAGTATTTTCAAAAATTTGTTTTCCAAAAACCCATGAATTGAGATTTGCACTGCAAGTACTTAATTAAGGGTAGTAAAAATATTTCCAAAAATATACTTTACTCCTATTAGATATAGGATACCCATAAACCATAAAAATATAATTTTAAAAGTTACTTTACTATTTTATTTAAAGGCTTTTTCTTTAGGCCAGAAATGGTCTTTAATAGGTTAAAATTATTTTAAAGCTTTAAAAATATTTGGGAAAAATTGGGGAGACTCAATGGACATATATTGTCCATAGATAAGAGTTTTAGCACATGGTCATGTTCAAAAGTTTGGACAAAACCTCCCAAAACCATTTCTGCCCATTTCAAAGATTTGAAATATTTCTACAGGAAATATTTTCATAAAAATCCAAGAAAATTCCATCATGTCACAAATTCCCTATTTGGTGATCTTGCCAAGTCCCATGTCATGGAGAATAGTGTAACCCCATGAAACCCTCTCAAAAGCATTTCTGCCCTTTTTCAAGTTTGAACAACTTTACATTATCAAACTTGTCCAAATGCTCTCAGACTTTGTCCACATGATAAAATGGTCTATTTATTCATCTAGACCAAGTGGCACAAGTTGGAGAACAAGTTAACTTGATCAAAGTGCCCCAAAAACCTCTCTGACTAGAATCAAATTTGAACAACTTTGTACTACCAACTTTCTCTCCTTGACCCCAACTTTTGTGAGCATGTTCACATGACAAAATGAGGCCACTACACCAAGTGGTGCATCAAGGAGAAGTGATTTGCGCAACTAGATCTACACAAGTCCATTTCTGCTAATTTCTAGGGTTTACAAAAGTTACATTGTGAACTTTGCCCAAATAAGCTCAAAATGGGTGTAAGGCCCAAATTATATGTGCAATTTCACCCTGTGGAGTCACATTCCAAATGGAATTCATTTACCTGTCGAAACCATCAACAAACACCTTCTGCCACTTTACCAAAACAACTACTTTGACCTCTTGCACTCTTCTCCATGGCCTCCACTTTTTACCACAACCCCTCCAAGTCCTCCTCTACCTCCAGTAACAATGGCTGCATCTCAGCTCCATTATTGAAGGGGTAAAACCCCACTTTCTCTCTCTGACAGCCCATTTCCATCTCTCTCTCAACCCCACTCCTCTCCTAGTGGTTCACCAGGGCATCCAAGGCCACCTCCCCTTTGTTTACACTCCCCAAAGCTCCTAGACAAAGTGGACACGCCCATGGCATATATTTTATGCCATGGCGTGCTGAGCTCGTGCTCTGGAGCATGCTATAGTGCTCTCCCGCACTGTAGCTCACCCATGCCAAGGGCATAAGACGGCCTTGGGCGGCGGGGTGGTGTCCCCCGAGGTCGTCTCGGTGTCCGAGACACGGCAAGATGTCGGGCCCCTCCTGGACCTCTCTCCTCCCCCCTCTGCAAAGCTCACAGAGCGCGTCCGTGGACGCTGCCCACGGAGCACCGACGCCTCCTCCATATAATCCATCCCCCGAGCTCTCTCTCGCCTCAGTTGGACCCCTCTCTCTCCCGTGCACCTCCTGGACAGCCTCCCCCTCCCTCTCGTGCCCTCCAGCACCCCCCATGGCTGGAATGCTGCCGCTGGCCTCTGCTCCGATTCAGACAAGGACGAGGTCCTCCCCACCTCCTCTCCCCTCCAGAAGAACCGCCAAATCCCGGCGACCCATTTGCCCCCATCGCCCAGTCCACCGGGGCACCGTGCCCCCCTACCCATCACCGCCCGAGTAGCCGTCCGCTGAGGCCAGTGCCGGGCGCACCCCGGCCATCTCCCGCTGACCCTGATGATCTCCCCCGATGCGCCGCCCTCCGGTGGCCGCAGCTTGGCCGGAGGTGGCCTGTGCCGCCAGGGGCGAGCGTCGGCCTCGCGCAGCCAAGGCGTCCCCTCCCCTCTGTCGCGGGAGCGGGAGGAGGAAGATGACCCTGCGGGCGGCCCCGCATGTCAGCGAGCCATCCAGTGGCCCCGGTGTTTAAGTGGAAACGACTTCGAGCCGATCCGCTTGCCCCGCTGGGTGGCGCTCTCCTGTAGTGCGCCTTCGGCGTCACCTCTTCCCTCGCGCAGCTGAGCCACTGGGCCGAGCCCAGTAGGCGCTGTTTAGCTGGGCTTCGCCTAGTGCGCTTTATAAGGTTGACATCTCTTCTTCCTTTTTCTCTTTTTATAAATATTGTAAAATCTCTAGAGAATTCAGATGGACTCCAAATTTGATGATTCAAATTTCTAGTGACTCTATAAATCATGATCTACCTGTTGGTGCAACATGCACATTTTTCCAGAGACTTTTTCTTCACAAACATTTATCAAATCTTGTTTTTCCATTTCTGTAATGAACTTTAGCAATATCACAGAGAGCCCATTTTTTATCCAAATTCCATGATTCAAAATCCTAGATGTCTATAAGTTCAAAACTTAGTTTTTGAACATTTTTACTAATACTTTCTGTATCACCTCAAATGGTCTATTTCTTCATGTATAGCCAACTTTGCAAATTCATAGGAAAATCATTTGAACTCCAAATCCATTGAAACCAACTCCTGGATGCTTCTAAAATCATGGTTTGTTAAATGGGTTCCTTTGCTCATTTTTCAAAAATATATATCTGTACACTTCTTACAAATCCACAAATCCCTTGATTCCATCATATCGAAATGTTTAGAAATATCCATTGATCCACTTCCAATGAAATCACCTTGCTCATTCCTCATATGACCAGAGGTATCCTAGAAAAGTCCAACTCACATTTTTAGAGCACTTTTATTTTCTGTCTTGTTGGGTTGCTTATTATGGTTGCTTTCAACGATAGTTGACGAAGTAGACGAAATACTTGGATATGGACCTGAGATATTTGAAGACCTCAAAGACCGTGTTAAAACAGGCAAGCATCCCTTTGACCATGTTTATGAAACCCTTTTTATGCATGACATATAGCACCATATTGTTGTTGCAACGGAATCATGATGAGGTAGTAACCATTTGATGGTTTGCCGCCGTACTTCCTTGTTGATACTTGCATTGTGCATTACCCTACCTTCTTATGAGGGTTATTTCGGTGGGAGTAGATAGGATGCTAAAGTAGTGCTACGCAAAAAGGGACGGGAATATGCATGGTGAAGGAGACAAAGTATTTTCAAAAGACTTTTCGAAAACCCTGTCGGGTGCCACTTATGCCCGAAGGAGATGATGAGTTGGGTAGCCACTTGATGACGAAGTGGTGTATTGAAGCAAGTGTGTGTGTTGTTTTCAAAACGGATTGGTTTAAGTTGCGACCGTTATTCCAACCTTACATGCGCAACCACTCTACCCTTATATGGGAAAGGACATTATTGATTACCTAGGCCGATACTAGCTTGGAGCCCGCATTACTAGTGACGGGGGAGAGTTGGTGCTCTCTCTCGGGACGGGGTCGTGCCAGGTAGGGTGGCCATGACTGTCTTTACAGGGCACCGGATACACCGTTGTGTCCCCTCTCGGATGTTACGATCTCAAGTGAGTCTCGTATGATGTACATTGTGAGGATAAGGAACAACGAGTGGACTCTTTGTTAGTGTCGTCTAGGGAAAGGTAGTGATTGGGTGCTTACCCTGGGTACTTGAGGTATCGCGGGTCGTGGATGACACGAAAGTTCCCCGGATCTTGTGGGTAAAGTGTGCAACCTCTGCAGAGTGTAAAACTATTCGAATAGCCGTGTCCACGGTCAAGGACAGTTGGGTAACCGCTCTTGGGCTACGTCCACATGTTTACGGACCAGTGTGTGTGTTTGGATAAGTGGGAAGATCTACTTGGGCCGAGTCAAAGGACTTGACATGATTGAGTTGGGTTGGTGCCCACTCTATTTATGTTGATATCTGTAACCTGTCCTCATGGTTGCTTGAATTCTCCTGATGCATGTCTTACAAGTTGTTGCACATGTCATTGCACTCAAAACTAGCTTTCTGCAAAAATTTACCTATATCATGCATTGTTGTATCTTGAACCAAAACATGGGTTGCTTGCGAGTACATTCAAAGTACTCATTGGCTTGCCACTGGTTATTTTATTGGCCAGGCATGAAAGAACAGGATATGATGAAGAATACTTGTGATTTAACATGCGAGCTAGGGCGCTTCCCAATCAGAATGCCAGTAGAGGGTTAAGGCGTATGGCACGGGTCCAAGTTATCGGCGAAGATTTCATTGTAATGTTATACTCAAGACTTGACCATAATGGTCCTACTTTCGTAATCTGGTATGTATGGATGTAAGCCTCTTGTTATTCAGCTTCGTGTGTTCAGTGAGCATTGATCTCTGGGATCACTGTACACGTGCATTCGGTGATCACGACTTATGAGTCAGGGTCCCCACAAGAATATATCAAACAGGAAACATTTTGGTTTAAGATCTTTTGGACATTTAAAATATTTTATATCATTTAAATACCCAAATGCAAATAGATTATGATTTAATTAAGAGCCCAATTATGTATGGAAAAATGTGCATCACCTCTGGTTACTGTTTCCAGCATTTTAAAAAATGATGAACATTTTTGGAAGCCATTTGGATTTAATGAAAATATTTTAGTTGAACCTAGTGAATTCCTTTGATGCTAGGGTTTAGGCTGTAACGCCCCGGTTTCGATGCGCCAGGTGTCTGCCAGTTATTCGTCGTCTTTGCCATGTCATTTGCTTGCGTGTTGCACTTTGCCATGTCATCATCTGCATTTCATATCATGTCATCATGCGCATTTCAGTTTGCATACGTGTTCATCTCATGCATCCGAGCATTTTCCCCGTTGTCCGTTTTACAATCCGGCACTCCTATGTCTCCCGGCGCCCCTTTTACCTCTTTTCATGTGCGGGTGTTAAACGGTCTCGGAATGGACCGAGGTTTGTCAAGCGGCCTTGGTATAGCACCGGTAGACCGCCTGTCGAGTTTGGATCATTTGAGGTCGTTTGGTACTCCAACAGTTAACCGGGTAACCGCAGAGCCTCTTTTGTTTCAGCCCAACACCCCTTTAAAAGTGGCCCAAAACCCATCTAACTCCCCTCCATGCTCTCGGTCGTTCGATCACGATCGCGTGGACGAAAACCGCACCTCATTTGGACTCTCCTAGCTCCCTCTACCTATATATATGTCTTCCTCCCCCGGATTTTCGCAGTCTAACCCTAACCAACTTCCCCCGCACGCCACCGGACGTGTCCACCCCGCCGCCGGATGAGTCCGCCGCCTACCTCCACGTCGCCCGGCCAATCCCGTGCCTCCGCGTCAGCGCCGCCGCCTCCGTGGCTAACGGAGCGCATAACGTGGCCCCCTGCCTCCTCCCGCCACCATGCCCGCCCAGCCAGCGAGGCCGCCCGGCGCCCGTGCCCGCTGCGCTTCGCCGCCTCCGTTCCTGGCGCCCGCCCGCCCGGGCGAGATCGGCCTCCGCCCGCCTCCGCGCTGCCGCCGATCGCCGGCCCAGGCGCCTCCGCTCCCGCCGTCGCCTCGACCCGTCGCCCAGCGCGGAGCGCCGCCACTGCCGGCCGCCCAGGCCTCGCCGCCCGGCCCGCGGCCTCGCCTGCCTGCCGCCCAGCGCCCGGCGCCCGTCCTCGCCGCCCGCTTGCGTCGTGCCTCCCGGCCCGCCTCCGCTCCTCGCGTCGTCTGCTCCGGTCGAGATCCGGGCGTGGTGCCCTTGATCCGCCATCTCCTCCTTTCCGGCAGCCCCTCCGGCGAGCTCTCCGGCCTGCAACGATAACCGTGCCGGGGGTTGACTTCTCCCCCCCCCTCTAAAATTCATCTAAGTCCCGAGCATTTTTGTTATTTTATTGCATTTTCATTGCATCATATCTCTATCATCGTTGCTCCGTTTTGTGTGTATAATATGTCAAAATGTTCGCCTCGAAGAGTAGATCATTTCATCTCATTGCGTAATTTTCATTTGAGCTCATCTTGATGCCCGAAATGCTGTTGGAAGAGTGCTATGTGATGTTAGTTTCTGTTTCTTACCAGAACATGCACTTTTGTCATTTTTGCCATGATTGATGTGTGCATCCTATGAACTTGAGTCCTACATGTGTTTTGTAATATGCCATGCCATCTTTCCAGGGGTGTATGCCATGTATTTTTGTGATCACTGTGGTGACTAGCACAAGCATGCAAACTAGGTGTCCTGATGTTGCTGATGTCAGCCCTGTTTTGCTGATATTTTGATGCCATGTTAACTTGATGCTACAGAGAGATCCATGCATATTTTGAGATACTTCAGTAAGGATGTTTTCTTAAACATGTCTTGATTTATCCATACATGCCCTTGTTTGCAATTAGGGAGTGCCATAGCTTGAGTCAATCGAGCTCTACTTTTGCTATAAAATGTTTCCTGGCAGATTGTTTACATGTTATTCAATTTTGCAAAGGTTGTTGTGATTGATCCATGCATGATACGATGTTGTTCTTGCCATGTATAACTTCTATGCCATGTCTTATTACTGTTGGTTGCCTTGCCATGCCATGTATTGCTCTGTGGTGAGTGGTTCAAGCTCACCAACATGCCTACTCATCGTTGTTCCTGCCATGTTTAAATCTGTAATATAACTTGCCATGTTTACGTGGGTGCCATCATATTTTCCAATCCTTTTTGGCTTATGGTCACTAAGGGACTTTTGTTCTATGCAATCAGTAGATTCATTCCATGCCTTTGTTTGCCATGATAAGTTCCTGTAGCATGTTGTTTCATAGCTCTAAACATTGCAACCTGATGTTAATTTCTGCTAAGTCTGAAACTGTTATTACTTGCAATCTTGCCATGTCATTTTGAGCATGTTCTAGTCATTTCTGGAGATAGCTCAGTGTTCATGTTTTGTAATGCTTTACCTGTACATCATGCCCATGCCTTTTGTTATTATGTTGAGGTCCTGTAGCATGTTGTTTTGGTGCTTGCAATATGCTTACTTGCTGTTATGGACAGGTTGTTGTCATAACTTGTTTCATGTGTATGTGTTGAACCGTTGCTCCGTTTTGAGTGTGCTTTATATGAAACTTGCTTGTTTTTGCATGTAGTTTCCTATTATCATGTTGCATCCTTGATTTGAGGTGTTTGCTTGATGTTTGTATGCATTTTGCTTCAATGCCATGCTTATCTTGTTTTGCTCATATCTTCTAGGCCGTAGCTCCGAATCTAATGAACTTTATATGTAACTTGACTAGAATTTCGTGTAGATCATCGTGGTGCATTTTAACTTGCTGTTTAACAACTTGAACATAAGGTTTATTCAGATCTGGACCAATTTCGAAATTTGCATATGAGGACTTACCGGAATTGTTATATGTTGTTCCTGGCCTCATTTAAACTTGCCTTGATGTGTTGTTCTTGTTTGCATCATCCCTTGCCATGAGTAGCTTCATGTAGCGTTGTCATGCATTATGCTTGGTTGTGCATCATGTCTTGTTCATGTGTGGTGTGTTTACTATGTTGTGTGCTCCTTCTTGTTAGTTCCTGTTTCGTTGCGATCGTGAGGATTCGTTCGTCTACGCTTGGTTCGGCTTCATCCGTTCGTCTTCTTCATGGACTCGTTCTTCTTCCTTGCGGGATTTCAGGCAAGATGACCGCTACCCTGGATCTCACTACTATCATTGCTATGCTAGTTGCTTCGCTCTATCGCTATGCTGCGCTACCTATTACCTGTTTATCAAGCCATCCCAAATTGCCATGTCAGCCTCTAACCTTTGACACCCTTCCTAGCAAACCGTTGTTTGGCTATGTTACCGCTTTGCTCAGCCCTCTTATAGCGTTGTTAGTTGCAGGTGAAGATGAAGTTTGTTCCTTGTTGGAACATGGAGATGTTGTTCCTTGTTGGAACATGGTTACTTGTTGGGATATCACAATATATCTTATTTAATTAATGCATCTATATATTTGGTAAAGGGTGGAAGGCTCGGCCTTATGCCTGGTGTTTTGTTCCACTCTTGCCGCCCTAGTTTCCGTCATATCGGTGTTATGTTCCCGGATTTTGCGTCCCTAGCACGGTCGGGTGATTTATGGGACCCCCTTGACAGTTCGCTTTGAATAAGACTTTTCCAGCAAGGCCCAACATTGGTTTTACCATTTGCCTCACCACCACCTATATTTCCCTTGGGAGTAATTAACCCAAGGGTCATCTTTACTTAGCCCCCCCGACCAGTGCTTCTCTAAGTGCTGGCCCGAACCGAGTAGATCAGGGGCCCCTCGTGGCAACTCGAGGTTTGGTTTTACTCGTAGGATGTCTCATCCGTGTTGCCCTGAGAACGAGATATGTGCAGCTCCTATCGGGATTGTCGGCGCATCGGGCGGCTTTGCTGGTCTTGTTTTATTGTCTGTCGAAATGTCTTGTAGCCGGATTCGAGACTGATCGGGTCTTCCGGGAGAAGGAATATCCTTCGTTGATCGCGAGAGCTTATCATGGGCTAAGTTGGGACACCCTGCAGGTATAAACTTTCAAAGCCGTGCCAGCGGTTATGTGGCAGATGGGAATTTGTTAATGTCCGGTTGTAGAAAACCCGGTTGATCTTTATTAAAATACACCAACCGTGTGCGTAACCGTGAGTGTCTCTTTTGGGGTTGATCGAAGGAGAACACGGTTTCGGGTTATGTCGGCGTAAGTAGGAGTTCGGATCACTTCTTGATCATTACTAGTTGACGACCGTTCCTTTGTTTCTCTCCTCGCTCTCATTTGCGTATGTTAGCCACCATATATGCTTAGTCGCTGCTGCAACCTCACCACTTTACCCCTTCCTTTCCCATTAAGCTTTGCTAGTCTTGATACCCATGGTAATGGGATTGCTGAGTCCTCGTGGCTCACAGATTACTACACCACCAGTTGCGATTACAGGTTTGCGATGATCATGGCGTGAGAGCGATGCTTGCTTGTCTTCTTCTTCTCGCTTCTTGATCGGGATAGGTTCGGTCGGCAGCCTGGGCTAGCAGGTGGATGTCGTTTGAGCTTCATTTTATGTTTCATCCGTAGTCGGATGTTGATCTTGTTTATGATGTTGATGTATTCTTGTGGCAGTTCTGCCTTATGTATGTATCCCTATGTATTATGTAATGTTGATGTAATGATATCCACCTTGCAAAAGCGTTTCAATATGCGGGTCTATCCTTGGTGGGACCGTCGAGTTCCTTTGGATAGGGTCGCATATTGGGCGTGACAAGTTGGTATCGAGCCTCGACCGAACCCTAGGAGCCCCTTGTTTGATCGTGTAGTTTGGCCGTTGTTGAGTCTAGAAGAAAACTATTTTGGAGTCTAGTTATATCGGAGAGTAGGAATTCTTTTTACTCCTCTTTCCCTTCGTCGCTCTGGTGAGGAATCTTGACGTAGGTGTTTTGAATTACTTCTCTTCCCCTTCAAATTTTCTTTAGGATCATGCAGTTGGTTTTCCGGTAGTTGTTCCTCAGCTCTTTTTATCCGGTGCATTTCTCGTCATGGTGATTCGACCCTCTTTGTTTTGCTAGTTCAATCCTCAGTTCTTCCTCCGACGTCGTTGTTTTTCCTTGTCCGAAGTTGTCCTTGTTTTTCCCACCGGCCCTCCCTTCTTCTTCTCGGAACCGGAGTCCGTAATCGAGTATCCATCCTACTCGTGCGAAGTCTTTTCTTTCTTTCCTCAATGATTTCAATCGGTGTTTTTTCTCTTCAAGATATTCGTCGTTTCCCCTTCCAAGTTGCTTTTGTTTTCCCGCCCTCCCACCCTTTTTCTTCCCGGAGTTTGCCTCTCTCCCGACCATCAATTTCAGTCGTACGGAGCCTTTTCAGTCTTTCGTCAATTATTTCAACCGGTGAATTCTCGTCTCGTTCGTCATTCTTCATCTCTTTTCTTTTCCGGTGGACTCAATTCAAGTTTTTTGAGTTGATCACATTCTTTTCCTTGGTTAAAGTGTTTTCCCTGCTCATTCACCTCCCGCCAGTTTATCCTTCCGGAGTCTTGAAGACATCTCAGAAGATTCGTGTTTGCATCCAATTAATTCGAGGTTGTCACCTCATTTAAATATTTCAGTTCTTCCGGTGCATCATCTACCTGTTCAACAATCCTTTCCAACGGTGCTTTCCTTTAGTGGGCCCTAACCCACAGGTTTTTTCCCAGGATCTTACCTGACTCTTTTAATTTCCCCGGAGCTATTCCCAATTCTTTTCAAGTGTGACGTAAGAATGAATTTCATCAGTCACATGCCTTCTCCAAGATCGCTTTCAATTCTTTTCATTGTTGGCTCAACCTCTGTGTTTTTTTCTTTCTTCCGGAGTATCAATAATTTTGGTGTTGTTTCTCGTCGTCTTTATCAGCTTTGAAGACCGTCGTAGATTTTTCTCTTAAAAATCTTGTCCGTTCCCCCGGAGATTCATGGTGCTAGCTCGATGTTATCCTATCTAATTGTTTCCAGTCGTGCAATTCTTTTCATCCATCCGGAGTTTTTCAGGAGTTGTTTTTCTGTTCCGATCATCCGTAGGACACCTTTTCGGAAGATTTCTTCGTTCCAAGTTTTCAAAGTCGTTCTCCAATTATTCTATATCCGTGCCCCTTCGTTCGTCTCAATATTCTTCCGGTGCTGCGTTCAAGCATTCGTTAATCAGTTCGCGATCTCTTCAATTCCCTCAAGTATCTTTGTGTTTTTCTAGTTCTTCCCGGCGATTCAGTCTCTTTCATCAGTCATTTTCAATTCTAACGGTGGTTCGTTCAAGATTCCTTTTCCTTGACTATCATTTTAATTCATTCGTTCTTTTCAACCTACCGGTGATTCATGAAGTCCTTCCCAAGTTTGCGATATGTCACTTCTCAATTCTTTTTCAACGAGAATAAGTATTGTGCCAAATCCATTTCTTGTCATCAATTTAATTTGATGAAGGATAAGCACACAATAAATCTTATTCTTATTTCATCCAAGTGAGTAATCCCTTCCTTCGGAGTTTGTTCTTAATGAATAAATTCTAGTTCCAAGTGTTTTTCATTTTTTTTCTTTTCCGGAGTTCAAATTTTTCCCTCGACCTTTTCGTCGGATGCCCCATCTAAATCATCGCAATGCTCATCTTATTCTTTCATCCTTCATTTCTATCTCATCATCCTTTTTGTTACCGGAGTTCTTCACGGTGGTTCTTCATGATTTAATTTTTTCTTCAAGAGTTCATCAAGATTTTGTTGGTGGAATTCAAGTATCTTTTCTTCTCGCGTCTCGAAGTGCAATTAAATCTCCGTATTCTTTTGAAGTGGAGTTTTGCATTTCTTCGTTCTTCTCAGCTATTTGATCTTTTCTGCTTGTGGTTGGTTATCACCTCATAATTTTGAGAGGTTATCCATAAGTCCACATCAAGCTTATTCCTTCGTTGTTGATTTTCTCAACAACTCCAGGCAATCCTTCCTTCTAAGTTCTTTTCATTCAATTTTTCCAATTCTTCCGGAGGTATTGCGTTGCTTATGTCGCCAAGTGTCATTCCATCTTCTGAAGCTCATGTTCTATTCTTTCCTTGTTCAACCGGTGTGCTGCCTAAATCCTTTCAGTCTTATCCGTTTCTTTTCTCATTCTAACCACTCCGGTTAGAACGAGTGCTTTCATAGTCTATCTGATTCCGTGAGCTTTCGATTCTCGTCATTCTCGTCGTTCCTCTCTTCTTATTGAGTGCTCTCGATTCTTTGCTTCTTATCATGAGTTCTTGTTTCACCTCATCCCTTTTCCCTTCCGTCTCGGTCCTAAGATCTCGGGACGAGATCTCTTGTTAGTGGAGGAGTGTTGTAACGCCCCGGTTTCGATGCGCTAGGTGTCTGCCAGTTATTCGTCGTCTTTGCCATGTCATTTGCTTGCGTGTTGCACTTTGCCATGTCATCATCTGCATTTCATATCATGTCATCATGCGCATTTCAGTTTGCATACGTGTTCATCTCATGCATCCGAGCATTTTCCCCGTTGTCTGTTTTACAATCCGGCACTCCTATGTCTCCCGGCGCCCCCTTTTACCTCTTTTCATGTGCGGGAGTTAAACGGTCTCGGAATGGACCGAGGTTTGTCAAGCGGCCTTGGTATAGCACCGGTAGACCACCTGTCGAGTTTCGGATCATTTGGAGGTCGTTTGGTACTCCAGCAGTTAGCAAGGTAACATGAGCCTCTTTGTTGCAGCCCAACACCCCTTTCAAAGTGGCCCAAAACCCATCTAACTCCCCTCCATGCTCTCGGTCGTTCGATCATGATCGCGTGGCCGAAAACCGCAACTCATTTGGACTCTCCTAGCTCCCTCTACCTATATATATGTCTCCTTCCCCCGGATTTTCGCAGTCTAACCCTAGCCAACTTCCCCTTTTACCACCGGACGTGTCCACCCGCCGCCACGGACGAGTCCGCCGCCTACCTCCGTCGCCGCCTGCCAATCCGTGCCTCCACGTCGCGCGCCGCCGCCTCCGTGGCTAACGGAGCGGGCGCGTGGCCCGGCCTCCTCCCGCCGCGCGCGGCCGCCGGGCCGGCCGCTGCCCGCCCAGCCCGCAAGGCCGCCCGGCGCCCGTGCCCGCCGCCGCCGCTCGCCGCCGCCTCCGTTCCCGGCGCCCGCCGCCTCGGCGAATCGGCCTCCGCCCGCCTCCGCTGCCGCCGCCGCCGCCATGGCGCCTCCGCTCCCGCCGTCGCCTCCCGACCCGTCGCCCAGCGGGCGCCGCCATCGCCGGCCGCCCAGGCCGCGCCGCCCCCGCCCGGCCTCGGCCCCAAGCCCGCCCAGCGCCGCCGCTTGCGTCCTCGCCCGCCCGCGGCCGTCGTTTCTCCCGGCCCGCCTCCGCTCCTCGCGCCGCGCCTGCTCGGTCGATCCGGCGTGGTGCCCCGGATCCGCCATCTCCCTCCTTTCCGCAGCCCCTCCGCGAGCTCTCCGGCCTGCATCGATAACCGTGCCGGGGGTTGACTTCTCCCCCCTCTAAAATTCATCCAAGTCCCGAGCATTTTTGTTATTTTATTGCATTTTCATTGCATCATATCTCTGTCATCGTTGCTCCGTTTTGTGCGTATAATATGTCAAAATATTCGCCTCGAAGAGTAGATCATTTCATCTCATTGCATAATTTTCATTTGAGCTCATCTTGATGCCCGAAATGCTGTTGGAAGAGTGCTATGTGATGTTAGTTTCTGTTTCTTAACAGAACATGCACTTTTGTCATTTTTGCCATGATTGATGTCTGCATCCTATGAACTTGAGTCCTACATGTGTTTTGTAATATGCCATGCCATCTTTCCAGGGGTTTATGCCATGTATTTTTGTGATCACTGTGGTGACTAGCACAAGCATGCAAACTAGGTGTCCTGATGTTGCTGATGTCAGCCCTGTTTTGCTGATATTTTGATGCCATTTTAACTTGATGCTACAGAGAGATCCATGCATATTTTGAGATACTTCAGTAAGGATGTTTTGTTAAACATGTCTTGCTTTATCCATCCATGCCCTTGTTTGAAATTAGGGAGTGCCATAGCTTGAGTCAATCGAGCTCTACTTTTGCTATAAAATGTTTCCTGGCAGATTGTTTACATGTTATTCAATTTTGCCAAGGTTGTTGTGATTGATCCATGCATGATATGATGTTGTTCTTGCCATGTATAGCTTCTATGCCATGTCTTCTTACTGTTGGTTGCCTTGCCATGCCATGTATTGCTCTGTGGTGAGTGGTTGAAGCTCACCAACATGCCTACTCATCGCTGTTCCTGCCATGTTTAAATCTGTAATATAACTTGCCATGTTTACGTGGGTGCCATCATATTTTCCAATCCTTTTTGGCTTATGGTCACTAAGGGACTTTTGTTCTATGCAATCAGTAGATTCATTCCATGCCTTTGTTTGCCATGATAAGTTCCTTTAGCATGTTGGTTCATAGCTCTAAACATTGCAACCTGATGTTAATTTCTGCTAAGTCTGAAACTGTTATTACTTGCAATCTTGCCATGTCATTTTGAGCATGTTCTAGTCATTTCTGGAGATAGCTCAGTGTTCATGTTTTGTAATGCTTTACCTGTACATCATGCCCATGCCTTTTGTTATTATGTTGAGGTCCTGTAGCATGTTGTTTTGGTGCTTGCAATATGCTTACTTGCTGTTATGGACAGGTTGTTGTCATAACTTGTTTCATGTGTATGTGTTGAACCGTTGCTCCGTTTTGAGTGTGCTCTATATGGAACTTTCTTGTTTTTGCATGTAGTTTCCTATTATCATGTTGCATCCTTGATTTGAGGTGTTTGCTTGATGTTTGTATGCATTTTGCATCAATGCCATGCTTATCTTGTTTTGCTCATATCTTCTAGGCCGTAGCTCCGAATCTAATGAACTTTATATGTAACTTGACTAGAATTTCGTGTAGATCATCGTGGTGCATTTTAACTTGCTGTTTAACAACTTGAACATAAGGTTTATTCAGATCTGGACCAATTTCGAAATTTGCATATGAGGACTTACCGGAATTGTTATAAGTTGTTCCCGGCCTCATTTAAACTTGCCTTGATGTGTTGTTCTTGTTTGCATCATCCCTTGCCATGAGTAGCTTCATGTAGCGTTGTCATGCATCATGCTTGGTTGTGCATCATGTCTTGTTCATGTGTGGTGTGTTTACTATGTTGTGTGCTCCTTCTTGTTAGTTCCTATTTCGTTATGATCGTGAGGATTCGTTCGTCACGCTTGGTTCGCTTCATCCGTTCGTCTTCTTCATGGACTCGTTCTTCTTCCTTGCGGGATTTCAGGCAAGATGACCGCTACCCTGGATCTCACTACTATCATTGCTATGCTAGTTGCTTCGCTCTATCGCTATGCTGCGCTACCTATTACCTGTTTATCAAGCCATCCCCAATTGCCATGTCAGCCTCTAACCTTTGAAACCCTTCCTAGCAAACCGTTGTTTGGCTATGTTACCGCTTTGCTCAGCCCTCTTATAGCGTTGTTAGTTGCAGGTGAAGATGAAGTTTGTTCCTTGTTGGAACATGGAGATGTTGTTCCTTGTTGGAACATGGTTACTTGTTGGGATATCACAATATATCTTATTTAATTAATGCATCTATATATTTGGTAAAGGGTGGAAGGCTCGGCCTTATGCAGTGTTTTGTTCCACTCTTGCCGCCTAGTTTCCGTCATATAGGTGTTATGTTCCCGGATTTTGCATCCCTAGCGCGGTCGGGTGATTTATGGGACCCCCTTGACAGTTCGCTTTGAATAAGACTTTTCCAGCAAGGCCCAACATTGGTTTTACCATTTGCCTCACCACCACCTATATTTCCCTTGGGAGTAATTAACCCAAGGGTCGTCTTTACTTAGACCCCCCGGACCAGTGCTTCTCTAAGTGCTGGCCCGAACCGAGTAGACTGCGGGGCCCCCTTGTGGCAACTCGAGGTTTGGTTTTACTCGTAGGATGTCTCATCCGGTGTTGCCCTGAGAACGAGATATGTGCAGCTCCTATCGGGATTGTCGGCGCATCGGGCGGCTTTGCTGGTCTTGTTTTATTGCTGTCGAAAGTACTTGTAGCCGGGATTCCGAGACTGATCGGGTCTTCCGGGAGAAGAATATCCTTCGTTGATCGCGAGAGCTTATCATGGGCTAAGTTGGGACACCCTGCAGGTATAAACTTTCAAAGCCGTGCCCTGGTTATGTGGCAGATGGGAATTTGTTAATGTCCGGCTGTAGAAAACCGAAGTTGATCTTAATTAAAATACACCAACCGTGTGCGTATCGTGAGTGTCTCTTTTGGGGTTGATCGAAAGGAGAACACGTTTTCGGGTTATGTCGGCGTAAGTAGGAGTTCGTGATCACTTCTTGATCATTACTAGTTGACGACCGTTCCTTTGTTTCTCTCCTCGCTCTCATTTGCGTATGTTAGCCACCATATATGCTTAGTCGCTGCTGCAACCTCACCACTTTACCCCTTCCTTTCCCATTAAGCTTTGCTAGTCTTGATACCCATGGTAATGGGATTGCTGAGTCCTCGTGGCTCATAGATTACTACACCACCAGTTGCAGTACAGGTTTGCGATGATCATGGCGTGAGGCGATGCTTGCTTGTCTTCTTCTTACGCTTCTTCGATCGGGGATAGGTTCGTGTCGGCAGCCTGGGCTAGCAGGTGGATGTCGTTTGAGCTTCGTTTATGTTTCATCGTAGTCGGATGTTGATCTTGTTTATGATGTTGATGTATTCTTGTGGCAGTTGTGCCTTATGTATGTATCCCTATGTATTATGTAATGTTGATGTAATGATATCCACCTTGCAAAAGCGTTTCAATATGCGGGTCTATCCTTGGTGGGACCGTCGAGTTCCTTTTGGATAGGGTCGCATATTGGGCGTGACATAGGCAATCCCCAATTCAAATTAATTTGAATTTAACATGATGCATGGATGCTCACAGATGCAACTAACTACTAGCAATTCTAGGGCTGTGACAACTCACCCCCACTAAACAAGAATCTCGTCCCGAGATTCAAGATGTGAGGTAAGAAGACAGAGGGGACATAGAACTGACACAGTCTTCACGATCCATTGCACTTCGTAAGAACGTTGATTCGTCACCATCTTTGTCTCGACGTCTTGCTTCAGAAACTTCAACCAACACAACAATGAGAGAAAAAAAGGAAAACTCTAGAAGAATTGATCTTCTCGACGATCGAACAATTCAGGATCAATTCGGAATGATATATAGAAACATCTCTTGAGCTAAGAGACAAAACACATATAGGAGCGATGGGAAGAAGCGGATGACGAAGGTTCAAGTTGGTAGGCAACAATTCCATGCTTAGAAGATGGTGGATGGCTTCAATTAGCGAGGAGTTAAGTTGCCCTTCATGTCAAACGGGGCACCTTAGAGGAGGTGACTCATAGAGCTATTCCCTTAAGTGGCAGAAAGAATTACTTTTGATCCATAGATTAGATCATTGAAACTCTTCATACTAGCCTGAAGAAATTCTTAATGGATCATTTGAAGGAGTTCAAAAGAATGACATACTCGGGCTAGGGTGGACGATATGGACTACCTTGTTGAAGACAACGTAATGGATGATTTTGCTTATCATCGGAAATGGATGGGACCCATGGTATGTCCACTTTTGAAGATGATCTTGGACAACAACTATCGAGAAGGATAGCCCATGGGAAATTGGAACAATGGCGGTGCAAGCTGGGAACAAAATGCAATTGTTGGGAATGTTCCAACCATCATATCTGCGTGAGATTCAGATCTGGTTGGTAACAGGATATTCCAGACTCATCAAGTCTAGAAAGAAAATGGAAGTTTGCAACACAAATCGACGAGATGGCGTTGTGAGATTCTCGAGGAATGAACTACGATAGCAAGCTCCAAAACATGAGCTAGTTCTGCTACAAACCTATGAACACGCTGTCCAAGACAAGCATGACCACGTAGTAGTCTTATAATAAAACACTACCGAGTTCAGGTGGGGAACCATCATCAAGGATATCGAATTCCTTGCGTAAGTCTAGCTCTTAAGAAGAAACTTCTTCTCCTTGAAAAAATCAATCAGTGGCTTGGTGTGCTAGGGATTTATGTAGAATGAAGGTTGCAAGTCTCAAGACCACAGAATACTTTGCACGTATGCATGAATGACTTGGGATGATTCCAGAGGAAGCAAAGACAAACTTCCTCGAATTCACGGTGGAAACTTGCATCGATTGCACATGAACTTAGAGGAAGTCGCTACTTTCATCCAAACATATGCTTCACGAACAGAACATGAAGGCATTGTTTTCAAAGTTTCCAACACTAGCTTAATGTTTAACATAATCATGGGGATGATAAATATGGTGCTGATGGGATCAACAACAATTCATCGAGATTTCCATATAGATGGAATCCCATAACTATGTGAGCAAACTGATAGCATTGGTCAGACCAAAAGATATAATGATGTATGCTCGAGGGATCAACCACGAGTAAGACAACATTACAAACATCATTGGTTCTGATTTGATTTGACGATAGCCCATACTCAAATCAAAGATTGGGTAAGACAATAGGTCCAACAACTAATCACGAGGACCAATTGATGAAGATATCATCTTTCTTCAGCACACACATACACACAGAAGATATCCCTTAGATATGAACTAAGTTAAGCAAAGCTTTTACCTTCCAACTCTCCAAGTTGTTGTCTAGCTCAACCAACTAGCTCAGGGATATCCAACACAGATTCTTGGAGAAGGGGTGATTTATAAAAAACCAACTTGATCACGAACTCAACATAGCGGTCAGGTGACAACCAGGTAATACTTCCGAGAAGATCTTTGGAAAATCACGAACCACCGATATGTCTCTAAGCTCGAGAACACTCTTGCTTTTTAGGGCAATACGATATGATCAAATAAGCAAGGATTGACACTATCCTAACTCATTGATCGAAAAGTGCACCGGAAATAAGGACTAGATAGCACGATCAACCTTAGGGTGATGATTCAATAACCAACACGCTAAGGATAAGATCATTGTCCATTAACTACCAAGCAACACAGTTGCTAGGAGTATTGATTTCACACATCACAGTTCACTTGTCGGCATTCCAGTCACAACAAAATGGAACCGAGGTATGAATAATGATGGCAAGGAACTATCAATAAATCAAGAATTCTAAGAGGTGGTGCAATTCTCATGACATTCGTGACATAAGATGGTAATACTCTAGGGTAGAATAGATCAAAGGCTAGATTGGCAATTTGATCTGCGGAATACAATAGCTTTGACCCAATCCTAGATATGGATGAGGTACTGGAGTTTGTTTCTCCTAGTCATTCCGAAATAGAACAGCTTAACGGACCACAGGAATAATAGGCATCTATGGAACATGACTACACCACTACTCCTGACTAACACTTGATAGACGGAGATCAGAACACAACTAAAGAGGAACAACTCAAAGGAACATATGGTTTTCTCAGTTGTGGATGCATAAATTAACATGTCAAACGAGTTCAACATATTTCTTCCGGATAACCCATGCAGAAAGGTAGAACTGGCATAGTCACAACATAGAATCGAGAACTCATCCAGAGCACTCTGGCTGTGGTCTTTCGGTTCAACGAGGAACTTCTGCCATAGGTAGTTCATGGTATTTGGAAGAAGGAAATACCATGAACCTCGAGGACTATCGCAAGGTTACTAATATTCTAAAGGTATGAGCAACACTATCAACACGAGTTAAGTGGAGTGAATATTGGGTTCAAGGACCCAGGAATGGAATATGTACTAACTATTAACATCACGGGATGCTTTCGAGAATGATGGCCAGAATCATCACACTAGGAACACAATACCTGGCTAGATTACTGGGTGGTTCTCTAAGATGCCTAGGGTCATAATACTAGCTCCATCTTATATGTCGAGGCACTAGAGTACCTCAACAGACCGTTTAGTGTGCTTAATCTGGCCCAAAAGGACATCGGAAATGGGAAGAAGGGATTTGCAAATGCATCAGACTATTTAGAGACCTGGGATGACTCAGAAAGCATAATGGCTGTAAATGCTCAAAAAGATTTGAGACACCCTGAAAAATGGTGGCATAACCACTCAGAGGCACAATATCAAGGTTCCGAGACCAACTAGGAACACACGAAAGTAGTAGAAACTGAACTGGGGCTTAAATCCATCAATCCTATAAGTCTCTATCATAGTAACTCGTCATCCCGATAGATAGATGAGAAGGCCTAGTTCTTAATCCCCGTAGAAAGGAAGAGGATGACTCAGATCAGAGGGCATGAGGTATAAGGAGTAAAAAGAGCCATATGTTCCCTTCCCACAATCAATTTCCTTATATAACTAAAGCATTTCTAGACTCAACGTCGACTAGTTTGGCTTGGTAATCCTACAGGCAGTCAGGCTCTGATACCAAAGCTATCAGGACCCCGATTCCAAGTCACATCGATCTAGCCGGTAACACCTCATATCACTTTGCAGACTCACGCACGGTATTCCCACGGGTGTCGCCTTACCATGGCCTAGGCCCGTTTGCGCCTTTTCGCTCACGTATATGATAGTGTCACTAGCATCCATATGACAGAGAACCCGGGCCGACATGACTAGTCGTGAAGCCAAAGTGGCACTAACTTACGGGGACATGCATACATGCATGAATCAACATCGAGCATGTCGGGCAGCAGCGTGCGAATCCAGGCTGTAGCACTGGGCTAACAGGACACCGGTGAACCGGGCTGTAGCAGGCTAGGCAGGACTCCGGATGTCACCGCGTGACATTTCCCCGAAGGGACAATGTCGGCGTCAAAACCGGCGGATCTCGGGTAGGGGGTCCCGAACTGTGCGTCTAGGCGGATGGTAACAGGAGACAAGGGACACGATGTTTTTACCCAGGTTCGGGCCCTCTCGATGGAGGTGAAACCCTACTCCTGCTTGATTAATATTGATGATATGGGTAGTACAAGAGTCGATCTACCACGAGATCAGAGAGGCTAAACCCTAGAAGCTAGCCTATGGTATGATTGTTGTTCGTCCTACGGACTAAAACCCTCCGGTTTATATAGACACCGGCTAGGGTTAGGGTTACATAGAGTCGGTTACAATGGTAGGAGATCTACATATCCGTATCGCCAAGCTTGCCTTCCACGCAAAGGAAAGTCCCTCCCGGACACGGGACGAAGTCTTCAATGTTCTATCTTCATAGTCCAGGAGTCCGGCCAATGGTGATAGTTCGGCTATCCGGACACCCCCTAATCCAGGACTCCCTCAGTAGCCCCTGAATCAGGCTTCAATGACGACGAGTCCAGCGCGCATATTGTCTTCGACATTGCAAGGCGGGTTCCTCCTCCGAATACTTCATAGAAGATTTTGAACACAAGGATTGTGTCCGGCTCTGCAAAACAAGTTCCACATACCACCGTAGAGAGAATAACCTTTGCACAGATCTGCTGATTCCGCGGCGTGACATCACACCACGGCCAGGCCTTTATTCGAATCGTTTTTACTGTTCCACCTTAGCGCGTTTAGCGAGGCGGCTTCCTTGGCACGTCTTATCAAAGCGGAGATCGTGCCCCCTTATTCCGGGATTCCCATCAATACGGACGTGGGTAACCCAACCGTGCCATTGATTACGGAGCTTGGGAGATAAGCGAGTTTTACCGGTGGCGGGGGCGCATAGCCGTCCACCCATATAAGGGATAAGGATCCACCTTTTAACCTCGCCTTCTTCCTCCTTTGCTCATCCATTTCCTTTTCGAGCTCCAGCGCCCAAGTCCGCACATCCCTCCTCAACCTTCTCCAGCCATGTCCGGAGCGGGAGGCAAGTGGATGGTCTCCTCCGTCACGGAGGGACAAGTCAAAAAGCTGCGGAAGGCCGGATACTTGTCCGGCGACATCACGCACTGGCTCCCCGACGAGGGGCCGCTCATTACCACCCCAGGCCCCATGAGAGGGTGGTGTTCCTCACCCACTTCCTCCGCGGACTAGGTTTTCCACTTCACCCATTTGTCCGGGGGCTCATGTTCTACTACGGCCTGGACTTCCACGATCTGGCCCCGAATTTCATCCTCAACATCTCGGCGTTCATCGTGGGTGTGCGAAAGGCTTCCTCAGCATCCAGCCCACTTGACTTATGGCTGAAGACCTTCAATGTCAAGCCGAAGGTAGTGGGCGGACGCCAAGCGGAGTGCGGAGGTGCCATGGTTGGCAAGATGGCCAAAGTCATATGGCTCGAGGGCTCCTTTGTGGAGACCATAAAGGGGTGGCAATCGGGGTGGTTCTACATCACCGAGCTGCGCGACTCTCAATGGGCGGCGGCCCCCGAATTCCGATCAGGCTTCCTCACATGGCTCACATCATGGAAAGAGACGGGCCTGACGTGGGGCGACTCAGAAGAGCTGTCCGGACTACAAACCTGCGTCCGAACCCTGGTGGACAAGAATCTCAGGCTTGTCAATGTAGTCCAGGTTATGCTCATCCGCCAGATCCTCCGATGCCAACAACGGGCCTTCACATTGTGGGAGTTCGATCTGGCACAGCACCAAACTCTGAAAAGGCTCTTCGACACTAGGTACGAAGATGCCTGGAAGGTGCTGTTCAAGGGCGCCAAGGCTCCCACATCCGCTACCGAAGATCGCGGATTCAGCTCGCAGCGCCAAGCTACCGAGGTAAGCTATTTTGCCCTTTATGGGACTCTTGTTTTTCATAGTTTGACTCTATGTGGGATCTAAACTCCATTACCTTTGACAGGACTGGCGTAACACGTCCGGGCAGGTTAACTGTCTGGCTCCCTTGCCAGAAGACCCAGCGGAAGCCCACTTGACAGGGCTGCTAGCTCCGGCACCTCACGTGGTGCCGGAGAAGAAGGCCAAGAAGAAAGCCACGGGGACTCGAAGGAGCGCCCGACGCCAGGTGTTGTTGGACTCATCGTCCGACGACTCTGAGGCGGAATCCTCCCCTGAGGACGGGGAGGAGGAAAAAGAAGCCTCTCCCCCAGCCGGGGGAGAGAAGAAAAGGAAGGCCGCCCCGACTGGGGAGGCTGGAGGTTCCAAGAAAGGAAGGACCCTTACTCCGGACTTCTCCACCAACGCCGACAACGACGAGGAGGAGTGGCCACCAAGGGCCAAGCCCCTGGCGAAATCGTAAGTGTCCGGACTCCGGAATAGCTCATGAATTTTCATTTGTCGCATAGTGTCTTCTAACGCCGAATATAACCATGTAGCCCGCCCAGGGCAGGCTCGCCCCTTCGTCGGCGGCTCCTGGATTCGTCGGATGTGAATAGCATTTCACTTCCGACCGCCTCCTCTCCTCGTGACACAGACGACACCACGGTGGAGTCCCAAAAGGGGCCCAGCCAGGAGGAGGTGGTCTGGAGGCGCCGCAAGGCGACCTCCGGACTCTGGCGCAAAGGCGAGACCCAGAGGGCTCTAAGTCCGCCCTGTGCGGACTCCGTCCCGGAACCTTCAGTGGTTCCGAAGTCGGGCAAGCGGCCCCTTCGTAAGAAGGGCAAGACTGCCACGCCGGTGACCTCCGTCCATCCGGAGGCACCGGATAACTTGCTGGGGCGCTTAACGGCGCCTCCATCGACGAGCGCACCGCATGTTATGAGTGTGGTGATCCGAGAAAGTTCAGTCCGCCAAGAGCGGGCTGGTGCCTTGTACCAGCCTTCTAATAGTAGTTCTGATGCCTGATGCTTAGTTCGGTGTTCGGAAAGAAAAACCGGACTGAGGATCTAAAAGATACTGCAGGAGTCTAACATAAGTATGTCAATATGGGAATTCAGGCTGCGCTGCTGACCTCTGCCGCACTGACTGCAGAGGTCAATGCATTGAAGCGAGCCTCGAGCGGTCCGAGAACGAGCTCGGCCTTGCCAAGAAGTAGCTCGAGGAAAAGGAAGGTAAGTAATACCTTCTTAAAGTAATACCTTATAGAAAGGATTTGGTTGCAAAAATGAGAGGACTAACGTGGGTATTGTAGGGGCCCGAGCAGCGGTGGCGACCCTAAAGGCGGTGTCCATGGCCGAAAAGCAAAGCGGCCGTGGGCGCACTGAGCGAGAGAAGCAGGAGGCGGGTGGCGGAGGTGCAGCAAGAGCTCCGGCTCGTGGAAAAACACGAGAGTTTGGCGTGACTCGAAGACTCGAGTCCGAGCTCGCCTCGGCTCTTGAGAGTGCCAAAGCCGCTAAGGCCGAAGCCCAAAAAGCCCTCCAGAAAATTGAATCATTAAAGAAGATAGCGGCGGGTAAGGCATTCTTTATGAAAAGCAAGGATGTGAAAGTGTATTATCTATTACTTACCCGAATCCGGAGTTCTCCAGGAGCATTCGCAGATCTGCCCTGTAGTGTGTCTAATGCTGCCGCGTTCTACCGCGCCAAGGAGGGGAGCTCGACGGAAAAGGTGTTCTGGTCTCGATATCTTTGAGGCGGACATCCGTGCCCTGAGCGACCAAGCTGAAGCAGCTGGTCGAGCTCCACAAGGTCGCCGAACAGGCCATGAAGGGCCTCATAATTGGTTGTGGCCATTGGAAGCCATGCACAGGAGCTACTTGGGCTAGTCGCGGCTGGTGGACCCCTGTCCATGGATTGAAGTCATCAAGCGCTCCGTCTGCATTGAAGGTGCCCGTCGGGCGCTTGCCCATGCTAAAGTGCACTGGGGCAAGCTGGATGCTGAGAAGCTTGTGACGGACGGGCCACCGAAGGGCAAGGAGCATCGCAACCCCGAAATGTACTATGAGGGCGTCGTGAAGGGTGCCCGCCTTATAGCGGGTGAATGCTCCAAAGATGTAATTTTTGAATAGACTCGCATTTGTTATCATGTACGCTGAAAACTTGTTTATATGCGCTAAGCAATGCTTGTGAATTTAAAATATTACCTTCTGTGCGGCCGTTTATCAAATTTGAGAGATGGCAAGTCGTTGGCTTCAGCCCCCATGCCACAGTCTTTGGGGTTTTGGGATAAACTTGGCGCTCTTGTTCCCATTCTTGGGTCCTTGAGGAGGCACTCAGCATAGCGAACAAGGCAACGGACTATAGTGCTTGAACACTCTCACTTAGCCATAGAATTCTATAATTTTAAATTTCGGTGAAGCCCCTAGTATTCGGAAGACCGAGTTCGGGGCGCTATCCACGCCTTGGCCGGACAATGCCGACTCCTCACTCTAAGCGGCATAAGTCTTTAGGGACCCGAAAAAACCTCTCGAACAGCGACCGACTCTCGCCCTATCATCACGGTCAGTTTTAGCTTTCTCCACAGAGGTGCTCAACCCAGCTCAACCGGGGCACAATCGCAGTGGTTCTCCCAGCGCTACCTTAGCCGATATAAGGGAACGTAAGGTACCAAAACATGGGGCAGGCAAACCCAACTATTGACCCAAGAAATGATTGAACCGATGCATATAATGCTATAAGTTCGGGGTGCCGCACTTGTGAAAGTGTTCGGACTTATCACACCATATTTTTGGGGTACTTAAGCCCCTGGTGTATTGGCCGTACCAAAGTGTACGGGTGCAACATGTCATGAATGAACATATATATACATAAAGAAAGGAGTGCAATAATAGGCAAAAGCTATGTATTGTTTATTCAAAAAGGTACTACAATGAAAGCAGAACCACACAAATAGTGCGATAAGCAAGGGAAGGGACTATTTAACATGTCCCCTCGAGGGTAAGCTGCGGATGGTATGTAAAACAGGTATAATGCTCGTAGTAGAGACCACCGGACACTCGGCGTAGCTTTACGCTTCCACGGCTGTTGCATCGTGAGTTCGGCAATTCTAGTGCCGGACAGGGCTTTTGGAAAACGGAGTCCTGAAAGTAAAATAAAAGAAGAAAGAAAAAGAATGACACAATTGAGAGCCCACAGTGCGGTTGAGCGCATTCAGGCGTGGCGTGGTCGTGCCCTCCCTTATGCCCATGGTATCTCGAGCATAGTTATGTACGCGTAGTACTGGCTTCACAATTTCGCGAGGGCTGGGGTTGGGGCCGGATTGCTATGAATGCTCGGATCGTGCCAGGCGGTCTTGTTGTAGGTTACTCCGGGCGCGCTTGACGATGTCCGGACGTTTAATAGCCGGACTCGAGAATTGCTGTGAGAGGCTGCTTTGCACCTCCGCCGCGAGGGCCACCGTGTGCTCCTCCGTTCGGAGAGAGCGTTCGGTGTTTCCATTGACCGTGATTACTCCTCGAGGGCCTGGCATCTTGAGCTTGACATACGCGTAGTGCGGCACCGCATTGAACTTTGCAAATGCGGTTTGTCCAAGTAGTGCGTGATAGCCGCTGCGGAACGGGACTATGTCGAAGATTAACTCTTCGCTTCAGAACTGAGCCTGTACAATTGGCCTCTACACCTGGTATGACGCCTTTAAAGGTCGTCTTTGTGGGTTTAATCCTTGAGGGGTCTATGCCCATTTTGCCCACTGTATCCTGATAGAGCAGGTTCAGGCTGCTACCGCCGTCCATCAGGACTCTAATTAGGTGGAATCCGTCGATGATTGTGTCAAGAACCAATGCGGCGAATCCGCCGTGGTGGATGCTAGTGGGGTGGTCCCTTCGATCAAAGGTGATCGGGCAGGAGGACCATGGGTTGAACTTTGTGTTGGGGAACGTAGTAATTTCAAAAAATTTCCTACGAACACGCATGACCATGGTGATGGCATAGCAACGAGAGGGGAGAGTGTCCGTCCACGTACCCTCGTAGACCGAAAGCGGAAGCGTTATAACAACGCGGTTGATGTAGTCGTACGTCTTCACGATCCGACCGATCCAAGCACCGATCGTCGGCACCTCCGAGTTCGCACACGTTCAGCTCGATGGCGATCCCGGACTCCGATCCAGCAAAGTATCGGGGATGAGTTCCGTCAACCTGACGGGCGTGGTGGCGATGTTGATGCTCCACCGACGCAGGGCTTCGCCTAAGCTCCGCGACGATATGACTTCTCCGGCGCGGGGCTTCGCCTAAGCTCTCTGACGATATGACCAAGTGGAATATGGTGGAAGGGGCACCGCACGGCTAAGGAACGATCCGTAGATCAACTTGTGTGTTCTAGGGTGCCCCTGCCTCGTATATAAAGGAGCCAAGGGGAGGTGGCCGGCCAAGGAGGAGGCGCGCAAGGAGTCCTACTCCTCCGGGAGTAGGATTCCCCTCAATCCTAGTTGGATTAGGATTCCTGAGGGGAAAGAGAGAGGGGGCGGCCCACCTTTCCTAGTCCTAATAGGACTAGGGGAAGGGGGGCGCGACCACCTAGGGCTGGCCCTTTCTCCTTTCCACCAAGGCCCACTATGGCTCATGTAGTTCCGGGGTTCGGTAACCTCCGGTACTCGATAAATTCGATTTCACTCGGAACACTTCCGATGTCCAAATGTAGGCTTCAATATATCAATCTTTATGTCTCGACCATTTGAGACTCCTCGTCATGTCCGTGATCACATCCGGGACTCGAACAACCTTTGGTGCATCAATACTTATAAACTCATAATGAACTGTCATCGAAGCGTTAAGCGTGCGGACCCTACGGGTTCGAGAACTATGTAGACATGACCTAGAACCATTCTCGGTCAATAACCAATAGCGGAACCTCGATGCCCATATTGGTTCCTACATATTCTCGAAGATCTTTATCGGTCAAACCGCATAACGACATCGTTGTTCCTTTGTCATCGGTATGTTACTTACCCGAGATTCGATCGTCGGTATCCAATACCTAGTTCAATCTCGTTACGGTAAGTCTCTTTACTCGTTCCGTAATACATCATCTCACAACTAACTCATTAGTTGTAATGCTTGCAAGGCTTAAGTGATGTGTATCACCGAGAAGGCCTAGAGATACCTCTCCGACAATCGGAGTGACAAAACCTAATCTCGAAATCGCCAACCCAACAAGTACCTTTGGAGACACCTGTAGTACTCCTTTATAATCACCCGATTCGTTGTGACGTTTGGTAGTACCAAAGTGTTCCTCCGTAAACAGGAGTTGCATAATCTCATAGTTACAGGAACATGTATGGGTCATGAAGAAAGCATTAACAACATACTAAACGATCAAGTGATAAGCTAACGGAATGGGTCATGTCAATCACATCATTCTCCTAATGATGTGATCCCATTAATCAAATGACAACACATGTCTATGGTTAGGAAACATAACCATCTTTGATTAATGAGCTAGTCTTGTAGAGGCATACTAGTGACTATCTGTTTGTCTATGTATTCACACATGTATTATGTTTCCGGTTAATACAATTCTAGCATGAATAATAAACATTTATCATGGTATAAGGAAATAAATAATAACTTTATTATTGCCTCTAGGGCATATTTCCTTCAGTCTCCCACTTGCACTAGAGTCAATAATCTAGATTACATAGTAATGATTCTAACACCCATGGAGTCTTGGTGCTGATCATGTTTTGCTCGTGGAAGAGGCTTAGTCAGCGGATCTGCAACATTCAGATCCGTATGTATTTTGCAAATCTCTATGTCTCCCACTTGGACTTGGTCCCGAATGGAATTGAAGCGTCTCTTGATATGCTTGGTCCTCTTGTGAAATCTGGATTCCTTTGCCAAGGCAATTGCACCAGATTGTCACGGAAGATCTTCATCGGTCCCGATGCACTAGGTATGACACCTAGATCGGAAATGAACTCTTTCATCCAGACTCCTTCATTTGCTGCTTCAAGCAGCTATGTACTCCGCTTCACATGTAGATCCCGCCACGGCGCTTTGTTTAGAACTGCACCAACCGACAGCTCCACCGTTTAATAAAAACACGTATCCGGTTTGCGATTTAGAATCGTCCGGATCGAGTGTCAAAGCTTACATCGGCGTAACCATTTACGACTAGCTCTTTGTCACCTCCATATCGAGAAACATATCCTTAGTCCTTTTCGGTATTTCAGGATGTTCTTGACCGCTGTCGATGATCCACTCTGGATTACTTTGGTACCTTCCTGCCAAGCTTACAGCTAAGCATCGTCAGTGTCTGGTACACAGCATTGCATACATGATAGAGCCTATGGCTGAAGCATAGGAACATCTTTCATTTTCTCTCTATCTTCTGCTTGTGGTCGGGCATTGAGTCGACTCAATCTTACACCTTATAATCTGGTAAAAACCTTTCTTTGCTGATCCATTTTGAACTTTTCAAAACTTTATCAAGGTATGTGCTTTGTGAAAGTCAATTAAGCGTCTTGATCTATCTCTATAGATCTTGATGCCCAATATGTAAGCAGCTTCACCGAGGTCTTTCATTGAAAAACTTTTATTCAAGTATCCTTTTATGCTATCCAGAAATTCTATATCATTTCCAATCAATAATATGTCGTCCACATATAATATTAGAAATGCTCTGAGCTCCCACTCACTTTCTTGTAAATCTGAGGCTTCTCCAAAAGTCTGTATAAACCCATATGCTTTGATCACACTATCAAAGCGTTTATTCCAACTCCGAGAGGCTTGCACTGACCATAAATTGATCGCTGGAGCTTGCACACTTTGTTAGTACCCTTTGGATCGACAAAACCTTCTGGTTGCATCATATACAACTCTTCTTCTAGAAATCCATTCAAGAATGCAGTTTTACATCCATTTGCCAAATTTCATAATCATAAAATGCGGCAATTGCTAACATGATTCGGACAGACTTAAGCATCGCTTCGGGTGAGAAAGTCTCATCGTAGTCAACCCTTGAACTTGTCGAAAACCTTTACGCAACAAGTCGAGCTTTGTAGACAGTTACATTACCATCGGCGTCGGTCTTCTTCTTAAAGATCCATTTATTTTCAATGGCTTGCCGATCATCGGGAAAGTCAACCAAAGTCCATACTTTGTTCTCATACATGGATCCCATCTCAGATTTCATGGCTTCCAGCCATTTTGCGAATCTGGGCTCACCATCGCTTCTTCATAGTTTGTAGGTTCGCCATGGTCAAGTAACATGACTTCCGAATAAGATTACCGTACCACTCTGGTGCGTATTTTACTCTGGTTGACCTCTGAGTTCAGAGTAACTTGATCTGAAGCTTCATGATCATCATCATTAGTTTCCTCACTAATTGGTGTAGTTGTCACAGAACCATTTCTTGTGATGAACTACTTTCCAATAAGGGAGCAGATACTGATTATCTCATCAAGTTCTACTTTCCTCCCACTCACTTCTTTCGAGAGAAACTCCTTCTCTAGAAAGGATCCGAATTTAGCAACGAAAATCTTGCCTTCAGATTTGTGATAGAAGGTGTACCCAACAGTCTCCTTTGGGTATCCTATGAAGACACATTTTCCGATTTGGGTTCGAGCTTATCTGGTTGAAGTTTCTTTACATAAGCATCGCAGCCCCAAACTTTAAGAAACGACAACTTTGGTTTCTTGCCAAACCACAGTTCATAAGGCGTCGTCTCAGCGGATTTTGACGGTGTCCTATTTAACGTGAATGCGGCCGTCTCTAAAGCATAACCCCAAAACGATAGCGGTAAATCGGAAATAGACATCATAGATCGCACCATATCTAGTAAAGTACGATTACGACGTTCGGACACACCATTTCTCTGTGGTGTTCCGGGTGGCGTGAGTTGCGAAACTATTCCACATTGTTTCAAATGTAAACCAAACTCGTAACTCAAATATTCTCCTCCACGATCAGATCGTAGAAACTTTATTTTCTTGTTACGATGATTTTCCACTTCACTCTGAAATTCTTTGAACTTTTCAAATGTTTCAGATTTGTGTTTCATTAAGTAGATATACCCATATCTGCTCAAATCATCTGTGAAGGTGAGAAAATAACGATACCCGCCGCGTGCCTCAACATTCATTGGACCACAAACATTAGTATGTATGATTTCCAACAAATCAGTTGCTCGCTCCATAGTTCCGGAGAACGGCGTTTTGGTCATCTTGCCCATGAGGCACGGTTACAAGTACCAAGTGATTCATAATCAAGTGATTCGAAGCCCATCGGTATGGAGTTTCTTCATGCGTTTTACACCGATATGACCTAAGCGGTAGTGCCACAAATAAGTTGCACTATCATTATCAACTCTGCATCTTTTGGCTCCAACATTATGAATATGTGTATCACTACTGTCGAGATTCAACAAGAATAGACCATTCTTCAAGGGTGCATGACCATAAAAGATATTACTCATATAAATAGAACAACCATTATTCTCTGATTTAAATGAATAACCGTCTCGCATTAAACAAGATCCAGATATAATGTTCATGCTCAACGCGGCACCAAATAACAATTATTTAGGTCTAAAACTAATCCGAAGGTAGATGTAGAGGTAGCGTGCCGACCGCGATCACATTGACTTTGGAACCATTTCCCACGCATCGTCACCTCATCCTTTGCGGTGCTCGTCTATTCCGTAGTCCTGTTTGAGTTGCAAATATTAGCAATGAACCAAGATCAAATACCAGTGCTACTACGAGCTCTAGTAAGGTACACATCAATAACATGTATATCACATATACCTTTGTTCACCTTGCCATCCTTCTTATCCGCCAAATACTTGGGGCAGTTCCGCTTCGAGTGTCGATCGCTTGCGGTAAAACACTCGATTTCAGGCTTAGGTCCAGACTTGGGTTTCTTCTCTTGATCAACAACTTTCTTGCTGTTCTTTTGAAGTTTCCTTCTTCTTCCCTTTGCCCTTTTCTTGAAACTAGTGGTCTTGTTGACCATCAACACTTGATGCTCTTTTTGATTTCTACCTCCATGCTTTTAGCATCGCGAAGAGCTCAGAATTGTCTTAGTCATTCCTTGCATATTATAGTTCATCACGAAGCTCTTGTAGCTTGGTGGCAGTGATTGGAGAATTCTGTCAATGACACTATCATCCGGAAGATTAACTCCCAGCTGAATTAAGTGATTGTTATACCCAGACATTTTGAGTATGTGCTCATTGACAGAACTATTCTCCTCCATCTTGCAGCTATAGAACTTATTGGAGACTTCATATCTCTCAATCCGGGCATTTGCTTGAAATATTAACTTCAACTCCTGGAACATCTCATATGCTCCATGACGTTCAAAACGTCGTTGAAGACCCGGTTCTAAGCCGTAAAGCATGGCACACTGAACTATTGAGTAGTCATCAGCTTTGCTTTGCGGACGTTCACAACTTCGGCTCAGCTCTGCAGCAGGCTGTCACCCAGCGGTGCTTCGGGGCGTAATTTTTACGTGCAGCAATGAGGATAATCCTCAAATTACGGACCCAGTTCGTGTAATTGCTACCATCATCTTTCAACTTTGCTTTCTCAAGAAACGCATTAAAATTCAACGGAACAACAAAGACGAGCCATCTATCTACAATAAACATAGACAAGCAAAATACTATCGGTACTAAGTTCATGATAAATTTAAGTTCAATTAATCATATTAAAACTCCCACTTAGGCGGACATCTCTCTAGTCATCTAAGTGATCACGTGATCCAAATCAACTAAACCATGTCCGATCATCACGTGAGATGGAGTAGTTTCAATGGTGAACATCACTATGTTGATCATATCTACTATATGATTCACGCTTCGACCTTTCGGTCTCCGTGTTCGAGGCCATATCTGTTATATGCAAGGCTCGTCAAGTTTAACTTTGAGTATTCGCGTGTGCAACTGTTTTGCACCCGTTGTAGATGGACGTAGAACTTATCACACCCGATCATCACGTGGTGTGCGGGTACTCTGAACTTTGGCAGCGGTGCATATTCAGGAGAACACTTCTTGATAATTTTTAGTGAGAGATCATCTTATAATGCTACCGTCAATCAAAGCAAGATAAGATGCATAAAGGATAAACATCACATGCAATCAATATAAGTGATATGATATGGTCATCATCATCTTGTGCTTGTGATCTCCATCGCCAAGCACCGTCATGATCACCATCGTCACCGGCGCGACACCTTGATCTCCATCGTAGCATCGTTGTCGTCTCGCCAACTATTGCTTCTCGACTATCGCTACTCCTTAGTGATAAAGTAAAGCAATTACATGGCGTTGCATTTCATACAATAAGCGACAACCATATGGCTCTGCCGATTGCCGATAACTTCGGTTACAAAACATGATCATCTCATACAATAAAATATAGCATCACGTCTTGACCATATCACATCACTACATGCCCTGCAAAAACAAGTTAGGCGTCCTCTACTTTGTTGTTGCAAGTTTTACGTGGCTGCTACGGGCTGAGCAAGAACCGTTCTTACCTCGCATCAAAACCACAGCGATAGTTTGTCAAATAGACTCGTTTTAACCTTCTCAAGGACGGGCGTAGTCATACTCGGTTCAACTAAAGTGAGAGAGATAGACACCCGCGGTCACCTTTAAGCAACGAGTGCTCGGGCGGTGAAACCAGTCTCGCGTAAGCGTCTGGCGTAATGTCGGTCGGGCCGCTTCATCTCACAATACCGCTGAACCAAAGTATGACATGCTGGTAGGTAGTATGACTTGTATCGCCCACAACTCACTTGTGTTCTACTCGTGCACATGACATCAACGCATAAAACCAGGCTCGGATGCCATTTGTTGGGGAGCGTAGTAATTTCAAAAATTTCCTCACGAACACGCAAGACCATGGTGATGGCATAGCAACGAGAGGGAGAGGTGTCCGTCCACGTACCCTCGTAGACCAAAAGCGGAAGCGTTATAACAACGCGGTTGATGTAGTCGTGCGTCTTCACGATCCGACCGATCCAAGCACCGAGCGACGGCACCTCCGAGTTACGCACACGTTCAGCTCGATGGCGATCCCGGACTCCGATCCAGCAAAGTGTCGGGGATGAGTTCCGTCAACCTGACGGCGTGGTGGCGATGTTGATGCTCCACCGACGCGGGGCTTCGCCTAAGCTCCACGACGATATGACTTCTCCGGCGCAGGCTTCGCCTAAGCTCTCTCGACAATATGACCGAGTGGAATATGGTGGAAGGGGCACCGCTGCACGGCTAAGGAACGATCCGTAGATCAACTTGTGTGTTCTAGGGTGCCCCCTGCCCCGTATATAAAGGAGCCAAGGGAAGGTGGCGGCCAAGGAGGAGGCGCGCTAGGGAGTCCTACTCCCTCCGGGAGTAGGAGTCCCCTCAATCCTAGTTGGATTAGGATTCCGGAGGAAAGAGAGAGAGGGGGGCGGCCCACCTTTCCTAGTCCTAATAGGACTAGGGAAGAAGCGCGCGCCACCTAGGGCTGGCCCTTTCTCCTTTCCACCAAGGCCCACTATGGCCCATGTAGTTCCGGGGGTTCGGTAACCTCCGGTACTCTCAGAAAATTCGATTTCACTCGGAACACTTCCGATGTCAAATGTAGGCTTCAATATATCAATCTTTATGTCTCGACCATTTGAGACTCCTCGTCATGTCCGTGATCACATCCGGGACTCGAACAACCTTGGTGCATCAATACTTATAAACTCATAATGAACTCGCATCGAAGCGTTAAGCGTGCGGACCCTACGGGTTCGAGAACTATGTAGACATGACCTAGAACCATTCTCGGTCAATAACCAATAGAGGAACCTGGATGCCCATATTGGTTCCTACATATTCTCTGAAGATCTTTATCGGTCAAACCGCATAACGACATCGTTGTTCCCTTTGTCATCGGTATGTTACTTACCCGAGATTCGATCGTCGGTATCAATACCTAGTTCAATCTCGTTACGGTAAGTCTCTTTACTCGTTCCGTAATACATCATCTCACAACTAACTCATTAGTTGTAATGCTTGCAAGGCTTAAGTGATGTGTATCACCGAGAAGGCCTAGAGATACCTCTCCGACAATCGGAGTGACAAAACCTAATCTCGAAATCGCCAACCCAACAAGTACCTTTGGAGACACCTGTAGTACTCCTTTATAATCACCCGATTCGTTGTGACGTTTGGTAGTACCAAAGTGTTCCTCCGGTAAACAGGAGTTGCATAATCTCATAGTTACGGGAACATGTATGGGTCATGAAGAAAGCATTAACAACATACTAAACGATCAAGTGTTAAGCTAACGGAATGGGTCATGTCAATCACATCATTCTCCTAATGATGTGATCCCATTAATCAAATGACAACACATGTCTATGGTTAGGAAACATAACCATCTTTGATTAATGAGCTAGTCTTGTAGAGGCATACTAGTGACTATCTGTTTGTCTATGTATTCACACATGTATTATGTTTCCGGTTAATACAATTCTAGCATGAATAATAAACATTTATCATGGTATAAGGAAATAAATAATAACTTTATTATTGCCTCTAGGGCATATTTCCTTCACTTTGGGGCGACTGGCTCCATCGCATATACGTCCCTTAGTGCACGCTTCCGCTCCCTTTTGGGTATGTGGGTTGCGTATATCATGTTCACCGTCCGCACTTGTGGGGGGGAAGCCCTTCTGTCCTCTATTGTTCGGCGGCCGGGGCTCCTCCTCGTCATCGCTATGCAGCCCCTTGTCATTGAGTTCGGCATTTAACTTGCCTGCCTGTTTGAAGACCCAACAATCCCTGTTGGTGTGGTTGGCTAGCTTTTTGGGGGTGCCATGTATTTGTACGACGATCAGTATTCGGTCCAGATTGGGCGGGCCTGAGTATTTCTTTTGAGCGGCTTTTTCTGCGACCGGTTTAGAGCCTCTCACGAATCCGGCATTGACTGCCGTATCTTGACGTATCGCCGTTAATGTGGCGCTTGTGCTTGTTGCGTCGCGACCTGCCATTACTGTCCTTGGTATCCGAACTACCAGGGTTTTTGGTCAAGTTGTTGCTACGAGCTAGCCAGCAGTCCTCTCCCGCGCAAAAGCGGGTCATGAGTGTTCAGAGGGCTGCCATGGATTTCGGCTTTTCCTGTCCTAGGTGCCAGCCAAGCCACTCGTCGCGGATGTTATGTTTGAAGGCTGCAAGGGCCTCTGCATACGGACAGTGAACGATTTGATTTTTCTTGGTTAGGAACCGTGTCCAGAATTGTCTGGCCAATTCTTCTGGCTGCTGAATTATGTGGCTGTGGTCATCGGCGTCTGGTGGTCACACATATGTGCCCTGGAAGTTATCAAGGAATGCGGCTTCCAGGTCCAACCAACAACCAACTGATTCTGCTGGCAGGCTGTTAAGCCAATGCCGAGCTGGTCCTTTAATCTTGAGTGCGAGGTATTTGATGGCATGTAGATCATCACCGCGGGCCATGTGGATATGGAGGAGGTAGTCCTCGATCCAAACCGCGGGATCTGTTGTGCCATCGTATGATTCGATGTTTACGGGTTTGAAACCCTCGGGATTTGATGATCCATCACTTCGTCATGAAGCATAGTGGGTGTCTGGCGCCTCAGTATTGAGCTATATCACGGCGCAACTCAAATGAGGTTTGTCTCTCAGTTCGGCCCGGCGAATTGCTGTATCCGGCGTGGCGGTTACCATCACGTGTCGTGGGGGCGCCCACGTGATCCGTGAATCGATCTTGTTTGCCTTGCCTTGTCCTCAATATGTCTCGCAGGTCAGGCGCATTTCCCGTGCCTTGGTACTTTTCGGCGGCGCCGAGTGCGGCTTGAATGGAGGGTGTAGAGGCCTCTCTCATCGCGACCACCACGGGTGGCGGTCGGCGCATCATCTTGCTGGTGATGTAGGTTTGGGTGCTGCTTCCTCTAATTGGGGTAGCAACATGCGTTTTGGGTATCTCTTGGAGGGGCGTTCGAGTTTGTACTCTTCGGCTGCAAGAACTTCAGTCCATCTGTCAGCTAGCAAGTCTTGGTCAGCTCTAAGCTGCTGCTGCTTTTTCTTGAGGCTGCTTGCCGTGGCCATAAGCCTGCGTTTGAAATGCTCCTGTTTGGCCGGATCCTCAAGCACGACAAATTAAATGCGTCAGCGAGGCTTGCCTCATCTTGGGAGGGAGGCATATAATTATCGTCCTCCACCTCCCATGCGCGCTCTATCATGAGGGCTGGCTTCTCCCTCCTCCTGTGCTGAATCCTGCTTTGGAGGGGTTGTTTTAACACTGTCAGGGGTGTTATTATATCCCATGCGGAATCACCGTTTTTGCTGTGGCGGGATTTAGAGTGGCGCCCGTTGGCCTTGGCGCTTGGGCTGTTTCTTGGAGGGTCATCCTCCATTGTTCCTTCGTCGTTCCCATCTTTTGGGATGTCCACCATGTATATGTCGTGATGACGTGGCCTTCCAATGCCACAGAGGCCTTTGGTTCTTGTTGTCTCCAGATCGTCGTCCATACCGCGATGTCTTGGTCGAAGTCGAGCATGTCGGTTAAATCATCGGCGGTGGCTACAAAGTGGGTGGTGGGTGGGCGTTGAATTTCTTCGTCGTCCGCATCCCAACCTTCCTGACCGTAGTCCGGCCAGGGCTCTCCTGATAAAGACAGAGACTTTAGTGAATTCTGGATGTTGCCAAAGGGCGAGTGCTGAAAGATGTCCGCGGCAGTGAACTCCATGACCAGCGCCCAATCAGATTCGATTGGCCGGGGCGCGGGAGGTTCGGAGTCCGAAGAGGAGTCCGGCACCTTGGAGTCACGGGATTCTCAAAGGACAGGGATGGTGTTCGGCTCAATCGCCATAGAGATCGTAGCCCCCGAGGCGGTGTCCATCCACTCGTCCTCGATCGGCGGAGTCGGCTCGAGCTAAGGGTCGGGCCGGACGCTGAAATCGCGACCTCGAGGGCCTTTGTCTGGCGGCAGAGCTAGATCGTGCCCATCGAGACAGTGCGGCGCGCTTGGCTGTGGCTTGCATTCGTCGAAGATCAAGTCTCCGCGGATGTCGGCCGTGTAGTTTAAACTCCCAAACCAGACCTGACGGCCAGGGGCGTAGCTTTCGATCTGCTCCAGATGGCCAAGTGAATTGGCCCGCAGTGCAAAGCCGCCGAATACGAAGATCTGTCCGGGGAGAAAAGTCTCACCCTGGACCACGTCGTTGTTGATGATCGATGGAGCCATCGGGCCTAAGGATGACGACACAGAGGAACTCTCAATGAAAGCACCAATGTCGGTGTCAAAACCGGCGGATCTCGGGTAGGGGGTCCTGAACTGTGCGTCTAGGCGGATGGTAACAGGAGACAAGGGACACGATGTTTTTACCCAGGTTCGGGCCCTCTCGATGGAGGTAAAACCCTACTCTTGCTGGATTAATATTGATGATATGGGTAGTACAAGAGTGGATCTACCACGAGATCAGAGAGGCTAAACCCTAGAAGCTAGCCTATGGTATGATTGTTGTTCGTCCTACGGATTAAAACCCTCCGTTTTATATAGACACCGGCTAGGGTTAGGGTTACACAGAGTCGGTTATAGTGGTAGGAGATCTACATATCCGTATCGCCAAACTTGCCTTCCACGCCAAGGAAAGTCCCATCCGGACACGGGAAGAAGTCTCCAATCTTGTATCTTCATAGCCCAGGAGTCCGGCTAATGGTGATAGTTCGGCTATTCAGACACCCCCTAATCCAGGACTCCCTCAGACAGACACAAGAACAAAGTGAATCACATGCCGGCCAGTCAAGTGTTACGGAGCAGTAGTGCTGGGCTAGCAGGACTCCGGTGAACCGGGCTGTAGCGGACTACTATGGCTGATGGAAGCACAAGACTAAATTTCGCCATAAGAGAGGTTACCAACGATAAACAACTATGTTGTCGAATCCCACACATACGAAGCATTTCAATCATACACACAATATGCTCGATATGTGTAAATACAACATGGCATCACAACATAACTCTACGACTCAAGTATTTATTCATTAGGCTCTGAGGAGCCAAGTATTACAATCATGGTCTCATGACCCAACATACAGAGCATACAAGACAAAGCACATGCGGAAGCTAAACATGTCTGAGTACGGACATCTACAAATGAAAAGGGCTGAGAAGCCTGACTATCTACAAGACCCTGCCGAGGGCAAAAGATCGTAGCTGAGGTAACAAGCTAAACGTCAAAGTCCACGTGGAACTACTAGCGAGACTGACGTCTCTCTGCAAAACATAAAATAGGCAAACGTGAGTACAAATTTACCCAGCAAGACTTACATCAGAACTAGCTACATATGCATCGGTATCAATAAAAAGAGGAGGTGGAGTTTAACTGCAGCAAATCAGCTTTGACTAAGTGCCTATCCTAAACTATGACTTCAAGTAACTCTTTTGAGGTGGCGCACACGAGTCCACGTATTCACCATATCAATACACTACTATGGATTCGCTCCCGTCTCCCTACGATAAGGCCATCCATAGCACACACGCTTATCTTGCGCATTTTAGAGTATCCACTTTCACTTGTCTATGAACTGTATAGGCAACGCAGAAGTCCTTTACTGCGGACACGGCTATTCGAATAGATGATGTTAACCCTGCAAAGGTGTACTTCTTCACACACGCTCTCGCCACTTACCACCATGTACACATCGTGTATCTCGTCAACCTTCAAGCGGAAGCCTGGCGAGGGAGTCGGCCACGACCTGACTAACCACACAAGTCTCTAGTCCAGGTTTGTCGCCTATTCGGGTTCCATCCGCAAGGAGATCAGGCCGAGTTTCGCTCACAGGCCCAAACGATGTGTGCAGGGTACCCGAGACACCAAAGGGGCACCCGGTACACCATGCCACGTGGCTACCGCAACACAGCCCACCCCTTGGGTCAGTGCTGCGCACGGCCCCCAGCATACTACAAACACCAGAAACTACTTGCAAATCCTGGACAGAGGACAAGGGCAGTTAATAAGTCAAGAGGGTCCATTGGTTTTGGGCCCAACGTGTGGTAGTAGCTGATCATGGATCACAAACACAGAACTCAGCTCCTGAAGACGGCTTCAATGAGACAACCCACCATGTACTCCTACATGGCCTCTCACCGCTACTGTCGTGGAATTGTCACGGCAGATGTCCTCGTGAAAGGACTTAGTCGCAGGGCCATCGAACGGGTTAACTTAGAGGGGTTAAAGCGGACACAAAGACACGAGAGTTATACTAGTTCGGCCCCTTCGATGAAGGTAAAGCCTACGTCTAGTTGTGATGGGATTGATGTGATTTCGGCGACTAGGGAGCAATAGCTTCGCCTAAGCCTCGAATTGTCTGTCGCTAAACCGCCGCCGGGTCGTCCCCTTATATACACGGGTTGACGCCCGCCGGTCTACAGAGTCCCGATCCGGCTCATACAAGTGTCCGGCTCGGTCTCCTTTCTCTTATCTTACAGCACAAGTTACAAGACTAAGGCGGTTTACATAAATGGACCCTAATCCGCCTCTGGGCTCTGGGCCTCCTTCGTGGGCCCTGATCATGGACGAGGGTAACCCGGCCCCTTCAGGGCGGTTTACACTCAGTAGTTATATCCCCAACATTAGGCCCAGATTGACTTGAACGGTTCATGTTAATCTTCAACACCTTCAGAAACTCGAATCTCCCTTCAGATTTAAGTAAACCGCCATCTGCTTGAACCGCCATGGCGTCATCTTCCAACCACAGCAGCAGGCGCCTTGGCGTCATCTTTAACAAAGAAATCAAGCAGTAAATTCCCTTCATTTAATACTATCCGGAAATCGAGCGACCGCTGCGCCGTCCGCCGCTTTTGACTCCTCAATTCTCGCACTCGTTAATTGTCATGTTTCCTTATAAATAGACCGGCCGACCCTTTTCTCTTCTTCTTCCGCGCTTCTTCTTCCTCGCGACGTTCCGGCTCTGAAGCTCCGCCGCCGCCGCCGACCTTCGACCGCCGCGTCAGCGCCAGGCCGCTGCATCAACCTGACTGGACCAGAAGCTCTTTAGCGCTCCTCCGCCGCTCGGCGCATCAGGTAAGGCTCCTCTTCGAGCCCTAGATCCGCATCTGAAGGTCCCCGTTCATCCTGTAGTTCATAGGTGTTCATCGTAGTGTCCACATACCTGCCCTGCCATGGCCGTATGATTCAACCGTAGCATACATCCTGTGCAGCGACTGCTCCGCCGTCAGTTTAACTCTTTGTGCATCTTTCATTTTGTTCAGATCCTCTTGTTTAGAACGCACGAACCTTCCTGCCCTCTATGAGGCTTGCATAGGTCGTAGAAATTTTTCTCACTTAACCTTCGGTAGATCTAAATTATTTCCATTCGCATGTGAAATCTGTTTCTGTCCACACTTAGTAGATTTTCCAGTTCTGTCTCTTTTGGCGGTTTGACTTTTGATAGCTAATCCGTCACTCCATTAGTCCTCAGTTAAACCGGAATTGGAAACTGGCTGCCGAATCACCGGTTTAACGTTGTATAATGTGCCTGAACCATTTAACGGTGAACCGTTTTCCTTTTCTTTCGCAGATTAGTCTTCCGGAATGGCCCCTCAATTCTCAGCTTGCAATTGGGTCCGGTCTAAGGTTACCGAGACGCAACTCAACGGATATGTCACCACTGGCGCTTTAGCTTCTAAAAATGTCCTCCACTGGCGGGTTCCGGATGCCGAATGCCCTCCCAATCCGCAAGGAGGCGAAGTAATTGTGTTTGTGCAGCACTTAGACCGGGGATTCTGCCCGCCCGGATCAAAATTCTTCCGGGATGTCCTTGCGAGTTTTCAACTCCATCCACAGGATATTGGCCCGAGCTCTGTGTCAAACCTATGCAATTTCCAAGTTTTCTGCGAAGTCTATATTCAAGAAGAACCATCTGTGGAGCTGTTCCGGGATTTCTTTCACTTGAACCGCCGTACAGAATTTTTTGATGGTCCCAACACAGAGCTGGGCGGCGTTCCAATCCAGAAAAGGAAGGAAGTGGACTTTCCTCACTCCAAACACCACAGCCATCCAAAAGATTGGAACCAAACCTGGTTCTACTGCCGGAACACTGCTCCTGACAACGAGAATCCTTTGCCGGGTTACCGTCCTCACCGGCTTAGCAACCATCATCCGTTGCCTTTACGCTTGACTGCCGCGGAACGGAAGAACTTTGCGCCTCAAATTATCAAGCTCCGGGCTCTAATGGCCAATGGCTTAACTGGTGTGGACCTTGTGCGGTGTTGGGTTTCTTGGGGCGTCTTGCCACTAAGCCGCCCGGCCGGATTGATGCGAATACACTGGCAGCCTCCAAGACCCTCAAAGGCGTCACGAGCTACCAATAACAGAGCTTGAAGTCACGAGAGACGGTGAAGCGGATGCTTGGATGAACCGATCTCTGCAGTAGCCAAACCGGGTTGGCTCCCTTCTGTGTTGCCAACAAACCGCCTGCGGTAGGCTCTACTCGCCGCTTTCCTGACATTAATGCCTTGTTGATATATATCAATTCTTGTTATTTCTCAGGCTAACAGCTCATACAGGCGTACCAAACCGCCCGGCTCGCGTGTAAAGTCCAAGGCCACCAAGAAGGCTAGCAAGAGAAAACCGCCGAGTCTTGATCCGCGGAGGGCGAAGAATCGAAGCTGAGGTAAAACTTGATATCCTTACGAGGGAGTCGCCGTAAACCGGTTTTCCTCTTTGTGTTTCTTCTTGCTTGTAATTTGTCCTTTGTATTCCTTTTCTCGACAATTTTAACTCCGGGATGATCTTTGAAGCCGGTCATGCCGACCTGTTGAGGTAATCTTTCTTTCTTCGAATCCGACCTCGTGCGGTTAAAAGAATTAAATCGCGCCGTCCGGAAAGTGAAAAAATCTCATTCCTATGCTTACTTGAATCAAACCTTTCCTTGAAGACACAGCAGGGCTGAAGAGCGCCCGTGCGACCCGCACGATGGTCAGCAGATTACCTCAACGGTTTACGGATACACCAACCCGAAGCGTCGTCCGAGAGGTGATTTGTTCTCTGGCGTTATCCCTTAAAGGTTTCTTCCAATGTCCTCTCAATCCGTCGACCCGAATTATCAGGCCTCTTCCAACTCTTACGGCGCTTCATCAACCACATAGCGCCTCCTCTTAAAGTTGCTGCGGGGTAAGCACCATCTCTTTGTCCCGCCAATTCGGTTTACAATTGCCTTGGTCGATTTATCTTAATCTAATTCCGAATATTGCAGCACCAAGGCTCGCTTGAGTAAGCGAAAACCCTTGATCCTCTGCGGATGTTGATCCGGAAAAGACCCCGAGCAAACCCACGAAAATCTGAAAGTCGCCAAAAATAGCTACGGTGAGTTGTACAAAAGGCGACAACGCTGATCTGCGAAACTGAACCGGAGGTCCAAGTGGAAACCTCGCATCCTGCTCCACGAGTCCGCCCGCAGGCGGGTCGTAATTGTTGAACCGCCGAGCCAAAGTATGAAGAAACCAAGCCCAAAGAAGACCGCCCGGTCGGCCAGCCCAGCCAAAAATGATGATGTTATTGTGACAGGCACTGGCTACACCCCTCCTAGCCAACCGGTCGCTTTAGCAAAACACAGCGTCAAGGAAGATTCTACTACTATGAGCAAAGATAAGGGGAAAACTGATCTGTCAGCTTATGACAACCTCTCTGCCCAAGAACTTCACTCTGGCTTTCTGAACCGGCTCTGCACAAGCCGTGACTTTGAAGCCGGTCTGGTAAATCGCATGAAGGACCGCTATGAGGTAAGGAGTTATGCCTTTCTTGTACTTTTGCTGTATAGTAGCCCCCAAGGGTCGGTTTAACTGTGCATAGCTAAACCGGCACTTAACTTTGCATAGAAAACATTCCTCCTTAAATTGCAGTATTGTAGCCCCCAAGGGTCGGTTCAACTTAGCATAGTTAAACCGGGACTTAATTTCTGTATCCCCATAGCAAACTGAGATCAACTAGCCAATAGCCTCCAAGTGCCAAGTTGAATATTTGTATTGAGCTTGGGACTTTATAATGAAACAACTAACGTGCTCCCTTTGTTATCAGAATGAGATATACCAGCAAACCATGCAACTCAAGGACCTTCGAGCCAATCTGGAAACTCAACAAGCAGAAACCACCAAGGCCAGGGACGAATTGAAAACTGCCTTGGCCACTATGGAACAATTGAAGGAGTGGTATAAATCCGAGCAGGCCAAGCTGGGACACCGAAAGGCGGTTTGAAAAAGCGGGCGGAAGATCTTGAAGCAGCTCTTAAACCGGTGGTGAAGAGCTTACGGACTAAAGCGCCAAGTGCATGCCATGACCTCTGCCATCTTTGGTAAGAAAACTTGCACGATTATCTCTGTTTTGATATTTCCGCCGGTTTAACCTGAGCTATGCGAAACCGGTGCGAGCAAGCGTATTGCTCATCTGGGCTCGATGTGCGAAAGAAGCTCAAGGCCGCTTACGCTGATTGAGCAGCTGTATACGGCGCCAGCGAGTCATATGTGCCACATCATACGACAACACAGCTCCGTCCACGATCAAAGATACCTTGGACCAGCTGTCCATGGTTCGGGCAACGAAGAGTTGAAACGATCTGCGGCCGGGCTGGCACTCTCTTGGCTCTAACTTCGCGCCAAAGGCGTGGATAGCGGATCTTGATCCGGTGACATAGCCAAGGGTTTCCCAGCGCTCAAGAGAACGGTGAAGCCTTTGATAATGGCATACACAAGCGAATAACAAAGGAGATCGTCCATTGGCGAGTCAACGGCAGCGAAGCCAACTGGCGGTTCACCGCTCTTTTATGATGCAAACAACAAGCGGGTGGAGTTTGTCATTCCAGAAGTGAGCCTTGTTCCTCCAATCCGTAAGCACACTTATGCCCCGACGTTGATCCGGCTGAGCTTATAAGTGAAGAGGCTGTCTTCGGGCCTTAACCGGATTGGTGGTCTACCAATGACTTCGGGCTTTGGGTGATGAAGAGGAAGAAGTTGAACCGACGCCAGGCGCCCCCTCTTCCTCACGTCAACCCGGCGAAGAAGCTTAATCCGTCAAGCCGGGTGATGCATCAGAAACTGCTAGTCATAATGCCATGCGAAACACCAGGCCTCGGAAGGCCTTGTAATAGAATAGCCAGCACTTTGTTTTTGAACATGCTTTTATGCTCTCAGTCTGTAACCTTCGCGCGGAGGCGCTGATACTTTGGTTTGAAACCTTCAATGCATTTTGCCTGCAATCACAAATTCTTAAACCGCCACGGCGGCTTATTATCGCCAACCCGGCTTGTGATGCCGATATATTTATATAAGAAAATATTGATGTATATGCTCAAACCTTTGTGATACAAAAACAAATACCTGCCGGCGTCGGGCATGCAATTGGCTTAGCCAATCTTGAGGCGGAGGGTGTATAAACCATTACCGTCAAAGGAAAACAACTCCTGTGTTTATAATGCGGTTTACCGTGTAAACCGTGTTGGAGTCATGACAAGCCCCTGTTACTCCATAATGGGATGTTAACAGAAAAATCAAACGAAACCAATATCTCCGGATTAAAATAGACCAAGTTCCATTAATTGACAGATTGAACCGGTTTAAAGAGGTCATCGGTTTAAGAAGGCCAATAAAATCAAATAACAGATTATGAAATCAATATGAAAGCAAAGGCAATTATAAAACCGTTTGCAAGAAGAAGGCTTTCTTGAGCTTTGATCGGATGGTGTTACCATGGTCGGAAAGGACCAAGCTCCCCATAAGGTGTAGCGATGGTTCAAGTCAGCCGAGCCCCCAAGCTGAAACCGTGGCATTATGCCGATCAAGTGGCATGGCAATGGTTGGGTTCGACCAAGCCCCAAGTGATTATATGGCCTTAGGCCGACCAAAGAGCGTGTTGGTTCAGATGTGACCATGTCCCCAAGTGATCTGGTGGCTTTTGCCCATCAAAAGGTGTTGCATTGGTTCGGACACGACCAAGCCCCAAGTGACATAAAAACTTACGAGAAGCAAGATCAAGGGCTAAACCGGAGGCTGCTGCGACAACAACTCCATGTACCCAAACCGGACTTTTTACAAAATGGATACCCGCTTTAGCGAGGCTCCGGTTTATTGCTTTTATTCATAATATATACATTGTCTTAATATGTACATAAGTGGAGCCGATGGCTCCAGGTATAATAAGGCGAAGATGAGCTATGTTCCACGGCTGTTGGTCTCCTCTTCGGCGTCGTGAGTCTTTTAGCTCTCGAATATCAATCAGATAGTATGACCCGTTGTGCAAATTCTTGCTGACCACAAAGGGCCCTTCCCAAGGTGGATGGTCCAATAGGTATGATCCGGCTTTTCTTCAGGCGCTTGCAACTCCGTCCAATCATTAATGAAATCCACAAGTGCCTGAGATTTTACTGCCGTCCGAGGCACATACCTTAAACCGTCGGCCCAAGTTCTATAGCCCACTTAGCAATCCGGCCAGTCGCTTCCCGGTTCTGTATGATATCGCCCAAAGGAGCTGAATGACCACCGTGATGGGGTGCCCTGAAAATATTGCTTCAGTTTCCGACTTGCCATAAAACTCCATATACCAGCTTACGCCAATGCGGATATCTTTGCTTAGACTCAATGAGGACCTCATCGATGTAATAAACCGGCCGTTGAACGGATACTCCTTCCCCGCCTCCTTCCGTTCCACCACAATGGCTCGCTGACTGCCACGGCATTAGCAGCAACATATAACAGAAGCGGCTCCTTGTCAATGGGAGTGGCGAGAACAGGCGGGTTGGCCAACTGCCGCTTTAAGTCCTCCAATGCTTCATCAGCGGCTGAACTCCAGACAAACTGATCCGTCTTCTTCAGCATCTGGTACAAAGGCGGCTGATAAACCGGCTTAGCGCGGCAATACGACCCGCCAATCGCTGGACATCATTGATGCACTTTGGCTTAGCCAAGGAGGTGATAGCTGTAATTTTATCTGGATTAGCTTCAATCCCTCTGTTGGACACAAGAAAACCCAATAACTTGCCTGCCGGAACACCGAAGACACACTTAGCCGGGTTGAGCATCATCTTGTACACCCGCAAGTTGTCAAAAGTTTCCTTTAGATCCTCAATCAACGTTTCCTTCCTCCTTGACTTAACCACAATATCATCCACATAAGCATGCACATTCCGGCCGATCTGTTCATGCAAGCAATTACTGTCGCATAGCGTTGATAAGTTGCTTGGGCTCTTGAGCCCAAAAGGCATAGATACATAGCGAAGGCTCCAAAGGGGTGATAAGCGCCGTCTTCTCCTGCTCCTTAACCGCCATCTTAATCGATGATATCCGAATATGCATCTAAAAGCTCAAGCGCTCACAACCCGCCGTGGCGTCAATAATCTGATCAATGCGGGGGGGCGAAAGGATCTGCCGGACAAGCCTTGTTAAGATCTGTGTAATCCACACACATCGCCAAGTGCCATTCTTCTTAAGGACCAACACGGATTAGCAAGCCACTCGGATGGAAAACTTCAGCGATAAACCCTGCCGCTAAGAGCACAGCAACCTCCTCTCCAATGGCCTTGCGCCTTTCCTCGTTAAACCGCGAAGAAACTGCTTTGCCGGTGCTGTACTTGGGATCAACATTAAGAGTGTGCTCAGCGAGTTCCTCGGTACACACAGCATGTCGGAAGGTTTCCATGCAAAAATGTCGATTCTCACGGATGAACTTCGATGGCGCGCTTTCCTATTTAGGATCAAGTTAGCAGATGGTGAACTGCTTGGGCGAATCGCGGGCACAAAATCAACAAGTTTAGACTCAGCCGCCGACTTAAACTTCAATTCCGGATCGTGCTCTCTGGTTGGCTTCTTCAACGGGGTCATATCCGCCGGATCAACATTGTCTTTATAATACTTTAACTCTTCGGTGGCACAAACCGACTCTGCATAAGCCGCATCACCTTCCTCGCACTCCAACGCAATCCGGCGGCTCCCATGAACCGTTATCGTCCCTTTGTGACCCGGCATTTTCAGCTGCAAATAAACATAACAAGGCCGTGCCATAAACTTAGCATAAGCCGGCCGCCCAAACAGGGCGTGGTAAGGGCTTTGGATTTTCACCACCTCAAACGTCAATGTTTCCGATCTGAGTCATGTTCATCTCCAAAGGCTACCTCGAGCTATCTTACCGACCGATGCGCTGACTTGCCGGGCACCACACGAAACACTTGTCTTTGGGCGGCTGAGATGCTTATCCGTCAACCCCATCGTCGGAAGGTCTCGTGAGTACAGGATGTTGATGCTGCTCCCTCCATCCATAAGCACTTTGGTAAACTTGTATCCTCCACGAGGTGCCACCACTAGGGCTAGCTGACCGGATTGTAAACCGGGGAGGATGATCCTCTCTGCTCCATACAATAGGCTGCTCGACCAGCGCGGGTAATGCGGTGCGGCGGTTCAACAACACTGACCGCCCGCTTACAAGTTTCGGTCTCGTCTGTCCAAGCTGGTGGTAAAGACATGGTATGCATCCACCGTTCAACTGCTTTGGATTACTTTGGTAACCCGATTGCTGCTGTTGTTGATTGTAACCCCTTGGTTACGATTGTTACGATTGTTACGATTGCTCGAATGCCTTGCCGCCCGGATTACCACGAACCACTGGGCGAATTTCCTCCACCGTAACCGGGCGGACCACGAACCGCCACGGGCCCTTGATCATCTTGGAAAGCATTAGAGTTTTGAACTCCTGCATGATATAACAATCCTTCGGAGGTGGTTTCTTTGTTGCCTCCTTCGTCCCATGCTTGAGACAAGGTTGATTCAATAGGTAATTCAAACGATCCGGATTGTGACCTTGCGCACCGCCCCGGTTTGATTGCTTACCCTTGCGCCGCTGACCCTTGTCCTGCGTGTTGGTGTTGGCTACGAAGCCCATGTTACCGTTTGCTATACGCTTGTTTCCCCCATTGCCTGCCGAATGATGCTGCTGGCCTCTGGAGTTGCTATTCTGTTTTCCCTTCCATACTTCGTCATCCTCAGACTCGGGATCCTTGGTACTATCAGAATCAGCATACTTTACCAAAACGCCCATGAGAGTGCCCATGTCATTGCAAAAACGCTTCATGCGACCCAGCTTCAACTTCAACGGTTCGAACCGGCAGTTGGCTTCTAGGGTTAAGATCGGGGAATCAGGGTTGATCCGGTCTGACGAATGTAAAACCTCCGAAACGCGGCGCACCCAATGGGTTGTGGATTCGCCCTCTGCCTGGACACAAGCCGCCAAATCCACCACAGACATGGGCTGTTTACAGGTGTCTTTGAAATTTTGAATGAACTGGGTCCGCAACTGGGTCCATGCACTAACTTAGTTGGGCGGCAAGTTCTTCAACCAAGTACGGGCCGTACCTTCCAACATCATGGTGAAATACTTTGCACACGCAGCTTCATCCACATCCAGCATCTCCATGGCCATCTCGTAGCTTTCTATCCACGCTTCTAGAGCCAAATCGGCGGTATAATTGGGCACCTTGCGTGGCCCTTTGAAGTCCTTGGGCAAACGCACATTGCGTAAAGCAGGGACGAGGCAAGGCACCCCCAATGAGCCACACGTGACCCCCGGTTCGAAGATGGTCGGACGAACCGGCGCGAGCTGATGATCCTCATGTTGTGCTGCTAACTCGGCCTCGCTACGTGCCCTGGCCCGGTCCACCACCACTTGAGCGTCTTCGAAGCCACCCGCTGGGTTGTTGCCTCGAGACGGACCGCGCTGCGCATTGCTTGATCGGCGGTTCGTCGGTAGCGTCGGCTATAGCTCCGGCTTGGGCGGGGGGTGGAGTGGATCCGATCCCGACTGTATGAATACGCTTCCTGTTGAGCCAGGGCCGTCCTGAGGAGCTCCTTAACCCGGCGTGTCTCTACCGCCTGTGGTGAATCACCTTCAATTGGAATCGCCTCCAACCGTGCCGCAGCCGCAACAAGATTATCCATCGGGTTGGAGTAGTGACCCGGAGGTGTCTGCACAACCTGGGGCGCGCCGGTATGATGGCGAGGCAGATCTATCACACGGGGCTGAACCGGCGCGCCCGTCCCAGGTGCTTCCGGCCGGTTCACCACCGGCGGCGGATTACTGGTCCCTGCCCCCGGGGTATTAAAGAGCTCTCTTCCCTCGAAAACCGAAGGTAAACGGGATCTGTACTTCCTTTTCATGACTTCATGTGACGCACTCTGATCCAGCATGAGCCTATAAGCCTGTGCATCCAAAGCGGCCCGTTCGGCCGCCATCCTCACGTCCGCGGCTGCCAGATCCGCTTTAGCTTTAGCGATCTGTTCCTTCACCTTTGCAATCTCTGCGTTGTGCAGGTCCTGATCCGCGGATTAGCCTCGCCATGGCGCAGCCAATCGTCGAATAACTCGGATAAAACTTGAGCGGTGGGCGCCTGGGCCTCCTTCGGCTGCCACCACGCTGCTGAACCGGCGGCAGCGGGCGCCATGATCGAAGAGTGAAGCGTCGCTTGTGTACCGGCCATGAAAATTCCAACCCGGCTGGGTAGATCAAAGGGGTCCAGAATACTCTCACCGTCGGAACAACCCCCGATCTGGCCATCTTGCAGCTGGTACAAAGACTCGGTTTCTCGGCGGATGACTCGTCGCCCGAGTAGACAGCGGTTTCGCCGCGGATGCTGATCCGCCCTCATAGTCTCCGTGGATGAATCCCACAGCACGCTTGACAACCGGTTTAGCCAGGCAGGACTCTTCTTCGCCCGCTGAGCCGTCTCGGCGAGGTCGGTGCAGATGTCCGCCCAGGCCCTGGCTCGCCGATCTTGCCGATGAATACGTGTATGCCACCACGGGGACCGGTACCCGTACTCGATCGAGCGGCCTCGGGGCCCCATCACGCATCGTCGATGTAGAGATTGCCGCGACGACTCTTAGTCATCCGGCCCACAGCATAACCTTCGAGTCGCCGAACTTGCCCTCTAAGATCATCAAACCATCGTGCGATAGCCCCACGGTGGGCGCCAACTGTCGTGGAATTGTCACGGCAGATGTCCTCGTGAAAGGACTTAGTCGCAGGGCCATCAAACGGGTTAACTTAGAGGGGTTAAAGCGGACACAAAGATACGGGAGTTATACTAGTTCGGCCCCTTCGATGAAGGTAAAGCCTACATCTAGTTGCAATGGGATTGATGTGATTTCGGCGACTAGGGAGCAATAGCTTCGCCTAAGCCTCGAATTGTGCAGCCGCTAAACGCCGCCGCCGGTCGTCCCCTTATATACGGGTTGGCCTTGGCGGTCTCTGAGTCCCGATCCGGCTCATACAAGTGTCCGGCTCGGTCTCCTTTCTCTTATCTTACAGCACAAGTTACAAGACTAAGGCGGTTTACATAAATGGACCCTAATCCGCCTCTGGGCTCTGGGCCTCCTTCGTGGGCCCTGATCATGGACGAGGGTAACCCGGCCCCTTCAGGGCGGTTTACACTCAGTAGTTATATCTCCAACAGCTACCTTTACCAAATCGTGTTCACACACTTAGCTCTCAATAGTAGAACATGTTCACACACCTCCAATTCATCCTCGATGAATCAGACCTGACTCAACTCTAAGCAGTAGCAAGCATGACAACAAGCATGAATGAGTAGGCACATCTGGGCTCAAACAACTCGTACTCATGCTAGTGGGTTTCATCTATTTACTGTGGCAATGACATGTCATGTAGAAGAAAAGGGGTTCAACTACCGAAGCATGTAACAGTTGAATCGTTGATCTCCTAATGCAGTAAAAGAGAGCAGGAGAGAGAGAGTGGGTTGTATCGGAATGAACGAGGGGGTTTTGCTTGCCTGATGGAGTGGTAGTAGGATACTGCCCAGCAGTCGGATAATCGTGGGTATCCTTGGAGGCAGAACCTACCACGAAAGATACATCGAACACAATCAACACCTGACGATATGAAACAATATGATGCATGCTATGACATGGAAATATGAATGTGTTTTGGGCTAATGCAAGTTAGAACAGATTGAAATGAGTCCATTTGAACCAAAGATTCAAATGCAAACGCATTTTAGTCATAAAGGTGCATTAACTTGTTTCACTTGAACAGCAAGGTTAAGTTGCTTTATCATGCATGAAACCAGTACCAGTGGATAGACTGGTTGAGGGAGTCCCGGATTAGGGGGTGTCCGGATAGCCCAACTATAACCTTTGGCCGGACTCCTGGACTATGAAGATACAAGATTGAAGACTTCGTCCCGTGTCCGGATGGGACTTTCCTTGGCGTGGAAGGCAAGCTTGGCGATACGGATATGTGGATCTCCTCCCATTGTAACCGACTCTATGTAACCCTAACCCTCTCCGGTGTCTATATAAACCGGAGGGTTTTAGTCCATAGGACGAACAACAATCATACCATAGGCTAGCTTCTAGGGTTTAGCCTCTCTGATCTCGTGGTAGATCTACTCTTGTACTACCCATATCATCAATATTAATCAAGCGGAGTAGGGTTTTACCTCCATCGAGAGGGCCCGAACCTGGTAAAACATCGTGTCCCTTGCCTCCTGTTACCATCCGCCTAGGCGCATAGTTGGGACCCCCTACCGAGATCCGCGGTTTTGACACCGACATTGGTGCTTTCATTGAGAGTTCCTCTGTGCCGTTTCCATCAGGAAGGATGCCTCATCCCGTCTTTAAAGACGGCACTGTTGCTAAAGGAGCTTTGGCTATCCGCCAAACTCTCCGGCTAGGCAGTTTTCTTATGACCGCTGTTCGGCGCCCGCGCGAGGATGACTTCTCGGGTCGCCGAAAGCAATCTTCACGTCAACTTCGGAACTCGCCGAGCAGTTAGATCCGCGGAGCTCTCTTCCTTAAACGAGCTCCTAGATCGCGCCGCGCCACAGGAGTCGCTTCAGACACAACGATCGATTGGGCTTAAACCCGATCGAGAGGGATTAACTCTCCCGGTCACCCATCACGTTGCTGTGGTGGAGGAAAATCGGCGACCCTTCATCTATCTTAAGGACTAGCTATGTCCGATTCCCGATCCCTCAAGCGGATACCCGCGGAGGGGAGGACGTCACTCAAGACCTGAACTTAGAGTCAGGCAACAGGCTAGATTAAGTGGACAACATCCAAGAATCCAAGCTTCCGAGTTCGGAAACTCCTTGGCCCTTGAGCCTCAGATAGGGTGAGGTTTCAGATCTAATTCCACCCACCCACCCGAACATAGGCGATCTATCCAATATTAGGCAAGAGCCCGAGGAAACAGTACATCATTACTGGGCCAGATTCCTCCTGGTTATGAACAGGATAAAGGATGGCCGTGAGGAAGACGCAATTTCATTCTTCTGCAATAATTGCATGGACAAGGGAATCCTCAATGCCATAGGTCGCCGTGAAATTACACGCTTTGCTTTGGCGTCCATAGTACGAAAGTACTATGCGATGGAAAGCGCCTGGAAAACTGAAGTAAGATTTTAGGACAATCCGGCCCTGAATACAAACCCAGTCTGAAATAAAAGGGTGCATTATCGCCAATCACCCGGGTTAAACACCAAAAAACAAAAACCCCCTACGGGGCATGGAACCGTACTAGAGGGATGGCTCGCCGGACCCTGTAAAATTCATAGTACAGAGGGCGCCACACCAACTCATAGCCTTAGAGCATGTTGGATGCTCCGGCAGGTGGCCAAAAGTGGCGAAGAGCTTCTAACCCTAGCATCCACAGAGCACCAGCCCAGGGATACCAAGATCGCGGTATTAACAGTCTTGAGACTTTCGCATCAAATAATATGCAAAACGAACACTCCGCAGCCTTGCGAAGTCTACCAAGTAGCAACAATAAATCCATGGGTAACCACGGCTATTACCTTTAATGCGGTGATGAACCTAAATTCGAATAGCCGAGCACCGGCAGCATTCGTCCTCAATCCAATAGTGGGCGGCTTTAGCCTTACCAAGGTACTCATGGGCGGTGGCACGGATTGAATCTCATTTATGAGAAACCCTTGAAAAATGGAAATAGACTGGAGCCGCATTGAGCGAAGCAGCACAACCTTTAGAGGAATAATACCCGGTCGAGAAGCGTGCTGCACAGAAAAATCACCTTTGGATGTGGTGTTGACGCACGCCGATAATTACAAATCGAGGAGGTCACGTTCCAAGTGGCCCGTCCAGCAGCGGATACCACGCTCTATTAGAGGCGAGAGGCATTCACAATTTTCAAGCTATACCCCATTACGGGTACATGAAGCTCAAAATGCCGGGCCCAGCGGAATCATCACTCTTGCTAATGACCCAGACATAGCACCCCGCACCGAAAATAAGACAGCCGCACCAGCCCTCGAGGCACTATCCGAAGCCCTAGCGGCCGTGGAACTGACTGCGCTGCGCTCCACGGTGAACAGGGACGATGTGATACTCGATAAAAGATCCAAGTCCACCTCCTTTAAACCAGCGGATGAAATAGTCAAATTCCAAGTCCACCCAACGGACCCTACAAAAACGGCATCCATCGGGGCACAATTAAACACTGATGTAGGCGCGCATTACGAGAATTCCTACGCAAAATTGGGACATTTTGCTGGCACCTTCGGACATGCCGGAATCCCGCCCGGCTGGCGAGCACAACCTAAATATCCTAAAAGTTCAAGCCGATCAAACAGGCTCTTGACTTTTCTCTCGAACCTAAGAGACAAGCCATGGGAAGAAACTAGCCAAACTCTGGGAGGCTGGATTCATCGAGATATAAAACATCGGTGGCTAGCAAACCTGGTGATGGTACCAAGAAGGACAAATCACGGCGCCTATCGTCGATTTCAAGGACCTCAACAAGGCTTGCCCAAAGGATCCTTCCCCTCCCGCATAGATCAAATTATCTACGCTTCTGGCGGAACACGATTCATTGTGTTTCCTCGACAGAGCTCCGGCTACCATAAAATTAAGATGGCAGAGCCTGACCAAGCCGCAACGGCATTTATCACCCCATACGACCCATTCTGCTTCAACACAATGCCCTTCGGGCTCAAAAACGCCGGCGCAACATATCAGCGCATGATTTAGACATGTCTGGCAAACTAGATCCGCAAAATAGTGGAGGCATATGTAGATGATGTGGTCGTCAAAACCAAGCATGTCGGAACTCTAGTAGACGACTTGAGGCTCACATTCGATAATTTCCGAACATACAACATCAAGATTAACCCGGAAAAATGCGTTTCCGGCATACCAGCTGGAAAGCTCTTGGGCTTCATTGTATCCGGTAGAGGAATTGAAGCAAACCCAGCCAAGATCCGTGCTCTGTCACAATTGGATATCCCAAAGGACCTCAAACAAATACAAAAATTGAGTGGATGCGTGGCGGCTCTAAGCCGCTTTATCTCCCGTTTCGGAGAAAAGGCATTACCCCTTTATCGCCTCCTCCGGCGTAGTGAACACTTCGAGTGGCCGGATGCCGCCACGGCCGAACTCGAAGAAATAAAAGCCATATTGGCAACAAACCCGGTCCTGGCCGCACCCAACATAGGCGAAGCAATGCTATTATACATCGCGGCAACTCATCAAGTTGTAAGCGCGGTGCTCGTTGTCGAATGAGAAACGGACGCACACAAGTTCCCCCTTCAAAAACCAGTTTACTACGTGTCCACCGTCCTCACTCCATGCAAGTCACGGTATCCGCATTATCAAAAGATAGCGTACGCGGTGTTCATGGCATCCCGGAAGCAGCGACACTACTTTCAAGAGTGTTCGATAACAGTAGCCTCCGAAGTACCTCTTAACTACATTATAAACAACCGCGATGCCACGGGCCGAATTGCCAAATGGGCCATTGAGCTCCTCCCGTTCTACATAACCTATAAGCCACGGTGAGCTATTAAGTCGCAAGTTTTGGCCGACTTCGTCGCCGAATGGACTGAAGCCGAAATCCCTAAAGAGTATGGCACATATTCCAACTGGATCATGCGCCGACGACTCCAAAATGTTGGCTGGTGCAGGGGCTGGCGTCGTTCGGCGTCCCCAACAGGAGATACAGTTCAATCGTACTCGAGATAATGTATACGGACTCAAACAACGCGATCGAATCGAGGCCCTTCTACATGGTCTCCGGATGGCGGTATCCATGGGCAGTCAGCGCCTAGAGGTGCGAGATTCGAACCTCACGATATCTCAAATAAATGGAACTTTGATGCCAAGGATCGAAAATGGCAGCTTATCATAGCGCCGTCCTAAAAATGTCAGCTCGGTTGAAGGGCTCGAATTTCACCATATAGCTCGGAAAACAATCAGGCGGCGAGCGTCTTGGCACGCATTGGCGCAAAACACGATGCCGTCCCCTCAATATCTTCTTAGAGGCTGTTCAAGCCATCCGTAGTATGGGAAGAAGTCCGGAAAGAATAGCCGGACCCAACAACATTGCCCAACACGAACATTCGACACAACCGGAGGCTCGCCAGCGAGTAACATCTTCAGCCCGTAATAATGGCAGTCATTGCCCGTGGGCGGAACCATTCCTAGCCTACCTAACCAGGCAGGAACTTCACGAGGACCAAAGCGAGGCACGCTGCATAGTGCGGCGATCTAAAGCCTATAAAGTCCATGAGGAGAGCTTTATAAGAAAAGCGCGACGGAGTCCTTCAAAGGTGTATCTCCGAAGAGGAAGGCGGAATCTTCGGCTGAAATTCATGCGGACTCGGCGGGCACCACGCGCAGCCGGGCCCTTGTAGGCAAGGCCTTCCGTGCAGGATTTTATTGGCCGGCGACCGGGCGGATGCTCGAGGACTTAGTCCAACGATCGTCGGTTGCCAGCTCTTTGCTAATCAAAGCCACATGCCACCCACCGCCCTCAAACTATACCCATCACCTGGCCCTTCGCGATCCGGGGCTTGACATGGTTGGACCCCTTAAAGGAGGAACCCACAAGCAAAAATACCTACTGGTCAAGGTGGATAAATTCACCAAATGGATAGAGGCCAAGCACTGTTAAGGCGGCGAATCCGGACCGGTGATAGACTTCATATCGGGGTCGTAAACCGTTCTGGCGTCCCCATAACATCATCACGATAGCAGCACGAACTTCACGGCCGGCGAGGTCAAACTCTGGTGCAAAACATGGGCATCAAGCTCGACTATGCTTGATCTATCACCCTCAAACTAACGGTCAAGTCGGCGAGCAAATGGTCTAATCATGAGGGGCATCAAACCCAGATTAGTGTGGCCCCTCAAGGAATCTAACACGCACTGGGTAGAGGAGCTCGACTCCGTACTATGGGGGCTGCGGACCACGCCGAATCGACACACCGTTCTTTATGGTATCTGGCGCGAGGCAGTTACGCCTGCGACATAATTCATGACTCACCTCGGCGTGCGCATGTACAAAAAAGAAAGCCGAGCTCGATCGGCGGGACAGTTGGGCGCCTTGGAGGAGGGCGTGGCGTGGCAAAAGCCCGTTCCGCATTCTTTCAACAGCAGGCTCGAAGATATCAAAGCAGAGAAGTACAGGCCAAAACTTACAATGTTGGTGAGTTAGTTCTCGCTGCGGACAAGAAAAGGACAAACTCAAGCCCAAATGGGAAGGTCCCTTTATTATGGACCAAGTCGACGGTGGGCGTACCGTCTCACGAGATGCATCGGATAACCGACTCGAGCCGAACCCATGGAGCGCAGCCCGTCTCCGAAGATTCTCGCCTAGCGCGGATTACGAGTTCGTCTCCTTCCTCTGTCTATTTTTTACACATTAGTTGTCTTATATTTCTCTCCTTCTCCCTCTTTCTCTCTTACAGCCTTTAAAGGCTTGTTCACGCATTGTTCGCACACACTTGACGCGCTATCCGCGCTCATTATATAGGGGCTTCTTTAACGAAGCTTATTTGTCAGAGCTTCATGCCTAACACATGTGTCACGCTTCGAATGTACCTTTTATTCACCATTATATGCATCGATATGACTTAAGTTTTGGCCAAGCTGGGTTGCACGGCTCTGTGGTTACCCCTCGTTCCCGATTGTTCGACTAGGTGGTAAAGGAGCACCTCTGCATTATTCTTGCGGATCAGCGGATGTGTACCTCGGTGGGTGAAGCCGAAAGCTAAGCGTTCTTAAGGGAATATTCGGTAGGTGAACTAAAGATGATTTCTCACTTACTTATTTATCTGCCCCAGATGCTTTTTGCTTTTTTCTTGATCGGACATGCACTTTAAGGCATGCCTCCCAGGAAAGGAACCCCTAACGGAACTATTCTCCCTAGAAGATGTTTCTTACTAACAATGTAATATAACATAACTAGTTGGGCACTTATGCATTTCAAGCACTAATGACCCCTCGCTTGGTCTCCACGCATGCCACAGTTCTTACATAACCGTGAGGGTATTGAGACACACCGGACTATAGGGTCCCGAGGTTGAAGCGAAAAGGTCCGCCATGACAAACGATCTACAATCCGGCTAGAAGGCATTATTACATGTCATCTTAAATTACATAGTCAATTTGACTGGGTGTATTCCTCCTCAATACCATCTAATAGGCTGTCTAGTTTATAGTCCTGTTGGGAATACTTTGCGGCCAATTCTACTTGGCCGTACACTAAGCTCACAGGGATCTCCTTTCCATCGGGCGCCGTAGGTCCGACCTCAGCCATGTGGTTTGGGTCAGCCTTCGTGTACCGCGTCTTCACCATGGCCCAGGCCTCCCTGGTGCCTTGACGGCAGGCCGATATCTTCCATAATCAGAAGCGCCGCGCGCGCTCAAAACCTCTCTGCAAGCTCTCCAAGGCCTTGGGTAGGGAGCAGATGGCCACAAGGCCTTGGCGGCGCTTTTCATCACCTGCCGAACTTCGTTAGATGCGGTTGTAAACTTAGGAAGTAGGTCACCCGTAGAACCAGGCATTTCCACTGCGGGGCGACATGTGAGCATACCTACGGACATAACTCTGTTAGTCGACTTCCTCGCCGAACTCTTTTTAAAGTTTGTTCAAGCACTTACTAAAAATGCCGTGTCGAAGCCGTCGATTCTCCTTCCGGAGTCCGGCGGCTGAGCCTGAACATCCTTAGTTCCTCGCCCAGCTGGGTGTTGGCATCTTGGAATTATTCTTCTCCTACCTCACCCTCATAAGCACGCTCTCGCCGACCTTTAACGGCGCAAGAGTTGTTGCTTGTCGGATCTACTCGGCGCCATCTGCAATGATATTGTCGATTTGCACACGCCGCGCCATAACATACTTATCTTTGAAGCATATATTACGGAGGGGTCTCCTTGGCCTCCCTGCAGCGACTAGTCTTGACCTCAAGTTGGGCTTTGCACTCTTCCAGCTCCAGGACAGTTGGGTACTCTTTTTGTAAGGTCCTGCATAACAAACGATCCTTAAATCAGTTATTTTAACTGCTTCAAGTCTTGGGGGCTACTGGCATATATAACCATCAAATTTTCTCACCCGTATGTCTTTCAAATACTGCTCTGTGGCTCTGGCTAGACCATTTTGGCGGCACGCAGTCGCATCTCCCGAATTGAAGGCATCCAATGCCTCTTGGGAGAAACATGCGTCCTGAAGAACTGTCGGCGGCCTTTGTGATTCATGGCACTCTCCACCTCGAAATTGGTGGCGAGCGGTCTGTCGGCATCCTCTGTTGGAGGGCGTCCGGCCTTGCGCCTCATGTTTGCCTTCGCTTCTGGACCTGGCTTTGGAGCCTAGCTGGTGGAGGCTCGATTGGCAACCTCTCCGGATATAGTCCGACGAGCGCTCTTTTTCCTGAAAAGAGCACGGGCGTTAGTATGCCTTCCGGGAATAAAACCTGGGAATAATATGGCACGCCATACCATTGCGCCGGCGTCTCAATCCGGCCCGCACTTCTTTTCAGCCTGCTGGGCCTTTCTGCCCCTTGTTGGCTAGCCACCGCAGGCTCGGCCTTCCGCCTCAAGGGCTCCCCCTGCGAAACACCATTGGTATACGGTGATAAAAAAATAAGCACGGATTGATCATTTTCAAAGTATTGGGACTTGGTCTCGATTACACAGGCGGGAAGTATTCCGGGTGTCGGCCGTAATGGCGACCAAGGCATTGTCGATGCTCAGTTGGTAAAATACCCCATCGATCAGCTCCACGGATACGTCCGGATCCTCTTGGGAGGCCGGATCGAGGGACCGTTCCGGATCCTCGGGTTGTGGAGGAGGACTGTTTATATCCTTTACGGCCCGGCGCAATTCTTGCGTCAAAATCACAAGATAAGGTACTTAACTATGGGAATATGGAACGGATGGGCAAAAAGAAGTGTCCGCTTACCCAGCTTGGAGGATTGTACATAGAAAATCCGCCCTGTGGATTAACGCGGAGGAACTCCTCCTCCTCTCCCTTGTACAATGCGGACAAGGCCTTCGTCAGAGCAACAACCGATCCCGGCCCCTTACGGCCACAGCGGGTGGCATCATCCTCCCCGTTGAAATCCCACATGGGGTGGCCTCTATACTGAAGCGGCTACACCCCCCGCATAATGCATGTGGCCATGACCCCGATCATGGTCAGTCCGGAATGAGCTAACAACCTTATCCGGCTCATCAGGTAAAGGACGACCTTGTCATTTTCCCTCTGAGGGCTCCGTGGAAGCCAGCTTAGGCGCTTCTTCAAGGGAGCATTATTGAACTCGGGGAGGCCGATCCGAATAGGGTCCAGTGTAACGCCCTGGATACAACTTTCCATATTCGTAACTCCAACTCTTGCCTTTTCCGGAGATGCGATATTTTATTTCCTTTGTGGTTGGGTTTTTGTCTTTTGTTTTGCATTTTGTTCATGGCGTGCATCTAATCTCATAGCTTTATGTGCATCGCATCCATATGTTTTCATAAAGCTTGCACCCGAGCCTTCGTACAGCAGCCGCCGCGCCCTGCTTCTTCTTCCTCCTCGAGGAGATGCCCCTCGCCTCGAGCACCAATGCTCCAAGGCCGTCTTGTGCAGTTTCGTCGGTAGAGCTCCCCACCACCAGCAGGTCGCCGCACCTCTCCTGCGTCGCCTCCTTCCTATCGACCTCTCTCACCCGACCCCCCTCTATCTCTCTGTTCGAGCAGGAGCCCCACGATGTCGCCACGGATGGCTGCAGCCTGAGCTAGCGTCCGTCACTGCAACAGGGCCACCACCGCTTCTCCACGGATCTGTCGAGTCCCGGCCATCCCCGTCCTTGCTGGACCTCCTCAGCTTGCCGGAGCCCCAAGTCCCCGCGCGAAGTCCCTCTGTAGGAGCCGCGTCTGTACGCTCCTGCTCCTCTTCATCGAGCCGCAAAGTCCCAGGAAGCCGTCGCCTGCCAAGTCCCTCTCGGTCCCCTGCCTCGTTGACCTGCTCCAGTTCGCCGCCGCCTCGCTCGCGCCTGGATCCAAAACCCGCACGTCAAGTACGCCGCCCGCTGTCGCCTTCCCGGCGAACCACGCCGGCCCGCCGCTTCCCATGCCTGCCTCTGCCTGCGTCCTCTGCTTCTTCCAGGACGAGGCGCCCGCTCGCCCGCGCCTCGCGTTGACCGCGCCTCCCCAACCTCCTCGCCTGCCGATCTGGCCCAGCCAACGCCCCTCTCCACCGACTGGGCTTGGCCCATGGTGAGTCACCCACAGTCCTGCGCCCAGTCCGCCCCAGTTTCGGCACATGCATATTTTTTTCCACGCGCTGTGAATGTTGCCATTTAATCAAAAACCTGCATATTTACAGTTTGACACTCCATGCTCATGCATCTAATAACTTCGCAATCATGCATCGGATTAAAACAAGTTATATATGTAAAATGCTTAGTTTTTCATCTAGTTTCATAATCTGCTACTTTCATCCATGTTTAAAATGTTTAAAACGCTGTTTGCATTTAATTTGCATAAATGCCATGCTAAAATGCTTTATTTCATAACTAAATAACCGTAGCTCGGTTTTAAATAAACTTTATATGTAAATGGGGTAGAAAAATGCATAGATTAACTTGTTGCACTTTATTTTCCTGTTTAACAACATTAAAATATGGTTTAGGGCAGAACAGGACCAAAATCGAATATTGCATATGGGGATTTCCGGAATTGTTGTTTTTTATTCCGGCCTCATTTAAACTTGCCTAAATAGCTAGTTTTACTATGCTTCACCTCTTGCCATGTTTAATAACATTTAATATTGTTGGGTACATAACCGAGAGAGAACTAAATAACTGATGTGGTGTTTTGTCAATATGCAACTCGTTGCATATTGAGCTCCACTTAACCTGTAGCATTGTTTGTTGCACTTTGCCATGCCATGCCTCATTCAACCGGACATGCATCATACTTGATTGTGCATCATGCAATGTTTATGCATGTGCATTTACCATGTTGTTTGTTTCTTTTCGGTGTTGCTTCTTAGTTCCGGTAATGTTGCGATTGTGAGGATTCGTTCGACTACTCCCGTTCATCTTCTTCATGGACTCATTCTTCTTCCTAGCGGGATTTCAGGCAAGATGACCGTCACCTTGGATCTCATTACTATCATTGCTATGCTAGTTGCTTTGTTCTTTCGCTATGATGCGTTACCTTCCACTTGCTTATCAAGCCTCCCAAATTGCCATGAACCTCTAACCTTTGTCACCCTTCCTAGCAAACCGTTGTTTGGCTATGTTACCGCTTTTGCTCAGCCCCTCTTATAGCGTTGCTAGTTGCAGGTGACGATGAAGATTTCTCCATGTTGGATTATGTTTATGTTGGGATATCACAATATCTCTTATATTATTAATGCATCTATATACTTGGTAAAGGGTGGAAGGCTCGGCCTTATGCCTGGTGTTTTGTTCCACTCTTGCCGCCCTAGTTTCCGTCATATCGGTATTATGTTCCCGGATTTTGCATCCCTAACGCGGTTGGGTGATTTATGGGACCCCCTTGACAGTTCGCTTTAAATAAAACTCCTCCAGCAAGGCCCAACCTTGGTTTTACATTTGCCTCACCTATGCCCTTTTTTCCCTTGGTTTTCCGAAGCCCAAGGGTCATCTTTATTTTAGCCCCCCGGGCCAGTGCTCCTCTAAGTGCTGGTCCAAATCGAGTGATGTCCGACGCCCCCTGGGCAACCAGGGTCTATGCCAACCCGTCGTCTTGCTCATCCGGTGTGCCATGAGAATGAGATATGTGCAGCTCCTATCGGGATTTGTTGGCACATTCGGGCGGCTTTGCTGGTCTTGTTTTACCATTGTCGAAATGTCTTGTAAACCGGGATTCCGAGTCTGATCGGGTCTTCCCGGGAGAAGGAATATCCTTCGTTGATCGCGAGAGCTTATCATGGGCTAAGTTGGGACACCCCTGCAGGGTTTAAACTTTCGAAAGCCGTGCACGCGGTTATGTGGCAGATGGGAATTTGTTAATATCCGGTTGTAGTAAACTTGAAGTAAACTCTTCTAAAATACATCAACCGTGTGCGTAACCGTGAGTGTCTCTTTTCGGGGTTGATCGAAGGAGAACACGGTTTCTGGGTTATGTCTGACGTAAGTAGGAGTTCATGATCACTTCTTGATCATTACTAGTTGACGACCGCTTGCTTTGCTTCTCTCCCCGCTCTTATTTGCGTAAGTTAGCCGCCATACATGCTTAGTCGCTGCTGCAACCTCACCACTTTACCCCTTCCTTTCCTATTAAGCTTTGCTAGTCTTGATACCCATGGTAATGGGATTGCTGAGTCCTCGTGGCTCACAGATTACTACACCACTCGTTGCAGGTACAGGTTTGCGATGATCATGACGCGAGAGCGATGTTACTTGTTTTGGAGTTCTTCTTACGCTTCTTCTTGATCGGGGATAGGTTCCAGGTCGGCAGCCTGGGCTAGCAGGGTGGATATTTTTTGAGTTTCTGTTTATGTTTCATCCGTAGTCCGATGTTGATCTCTTGTATGATGTTGATGTATTCTTGGGGCGTTTGTGTCTTATGTATGTATCTCCAACTATTATGTAATGGTTTGATGTAATGATATCCACCTTGCAAAAGCGTCTTCAAGATGCGCTTCTATCCTTGATGGGACCTTCGAGTTCCTTTAGGATAGGGTTGCATCTTGGGCGTGACAAGTTGGTATCAGAGCCTCGACCGACCATAGGAGCCCCCTTGATTGTTGGCCGTTGTTGAGTCTAGAAGAAAACTATTTTGAGTCTTAGGATTATATATATCGTTTTACTCGTCAGTCCCTTCGTCGCTCTGGTGAGGCCTCCTGACGTAGATGTTTTGTCTTTCCTCTCCTAAAATTTCACGATTTTTTTTTAGGATCACGCGGGTATCTTGGGATCGTTCCGATAATCTTGAGACGAGAACATTGTTCTTGGTGCCTCCTGACATTTAGGGGTTGTGGCAGTGTCCCGGGGAGTTGAGCTCCGAGGTGTTGTCGTCACAATTTTATCGTTGCAGTTCTGGAATACCTAAGTTTTTGCCGACATCGAAAATCTCTTTTATGCAGTTGTTGGTGAGATAACCTCGACACCACCCAGTACTGGGGAGTTCGGGAGTATTGCCATAACTCGTATAACGGATGCTTTTCAAAGGTTGGGGTACACGATTTCCTGAGTTTTCTTGGTTATGTGTTGAAGGATGGATACAGCTGGATCTAGGTATTGTTAGTTTGGGTGATATATTTTGTGTCCCCTGTATCCCCAACACCAGATTGCATAACCAGAAAGTTTTGGGAGTTTATAGGTGGGAATTCAAGTAGCTCCTAGAATATCTTTCCGACAGATGCATGATATAGGATTGGGTAAATCTCTATCATATGTATTTGTTCCAGCTTATTCTGCAAGCCAAATCCTTTGTTTTGTTTTATTTGTTGTATTCGAGTTGCTTCGAAGTTAAATGTTGAATCCATATTTTTCCTAAACGGTGTTCTCATATTACTATGTGAATACTAATCCTTCTTGTTTATCGAGATTGTCATGTCAACTCTTCTCCAAACCGGCGTGCTTCTTTTCAAGTGGATCCGATCATTTTCAACATCCGCAAGATCAACTCTAAGTTTTCTCACTGGTGTTTGTTTCATCCATCCTAAGTTGTCTTTGTTTTCCCTCCCTCCCACCCCTTTTTCCTCAAGGACTCAGATTTCTTAATCATGTATCCTTTTATTTGTGGGGAGTCTCTTCATTCTTTTCATTCAATGTTCTTATCCGGTGATTTCTCATGAAGATGCTCAACAGTTTCAAGTTCATCATCCTTCTTTGTTGTTTCTTCTCCGGTGGACCCAATTCAAGCTTTCGATATTCATCATATTCCTTTTCTCGTTTCTAATGCTTTCTCATGCCGATGCACCTCTTAATCATTCACTTCTCGCTATTCATTTGTTCTGGAGTATTGAAGATATCTCAGAAGGTTCGCCTTTTCATTCCAGATCCGTTCAAGTTATTTTGAGGTTGTTATCTCTATCAAGCCATTTAATTCTACCGGTGCAATCTTTATTTCAAGCAATCCTTCAACGATGTTTCTTTCGAGTGGGCCCTAACCCACAGGTCTTTTCCCAGGATCTTACCTGACTCTTCTAATTATCCCGAAGTTATTCTCAAATTCTTTTCAAGTTTGACGTAAGAATGAATTTTCATTAGTCACATGCCTTCTCCAAGGTCGCTTTCAAACTTTTTTTCATCTTTGGCTCAACCTTTCCTCTTTTAATCCTTCCGGAGTTTCTCAACAATTTGGTGGGTGTTTCTCCTCCTCATTCTCAGCATGTGAAGACCGAAGAAGAGTTCCTCTTAAATCCTTACCCGTTCTTCCAAAGATGCGTAGTTCAAGTTTGATGCCATCCTCTCATAATGGTTTTCGATTGTGAGAATTCTTTTCACTCATCCGGAGCATGTCATGAGTTGTTTCCGTTTCTTTCCTCCGAAGGCCATCATGTCATAATTCTTCATTCTCAGCGTGTAGCTACCGTTCTCCAAATCTTACCGGTGAATCGTTCAAATATCCTCTAATCAGTTCATGATCTCTTCATTCTCTTGTATCTAAATTCTCTCAAGCATCTTCATTCGTTTTCCAATTCTTCCCGGTGAATTGTGCCTTTGCTACCTTCATTTTCAATTCTTACGGTGGTTCGTTCAATATTTCTTTTCCTTGATTATCGTATCAATTCATTCGTTCTTTTCAATTCCACCGGTGGTTCCATCAATACCTTCTCAAGTTTGTGCTATCTCTATCCTTAATCCCTCAAGAAGAACAAGTAGTATGCCAAATCCATTGCTTGTCATCAATTTAATTTGATGAAGGATAAGCATACAATAAATCTTATTCTTATTTCCTCGAGGTGATTCAATTCTTTTCTTCCAGAGATTGTTCATGATGAAGTAATTCTCGGTACTAGTGTTCCATCTTTTCCTTTTCCGGAGTTCCAAGTTTTCCGCATTATCTTGTCGCGAAGCTCCATCCAAATCATCGCAAGGCTTCAACTTGTGTTCTCGACTTCTCTTTCGTTTTATCATCTTTTTATTACCGGAGTTCTTCATAGAGGCTCTATATGGTGGTTCGTCAAGGATTCTTTTAATTATTCAATTGTTCTTCAAGATTTCTCTCGAAGTTATGATCCGCCAAGCTATGCTCTAAAATAAACATGGCGTTCAACACATGTTTTGTTTTGAGGAGTTGAAGTATTCTTCTTCTTGCATTTCGAAGTGCAATTCGTTCTACCTTATCATTTGAGGTGGTGTTATGTCATTCTTGACTATTTCCTTCATGTCTTATGATTCATATTGTTGTCAAGAATGAGGTATTTTAAATCCATCAATCCCTTTGTTGGAGTTATCTTGGGTCATATTTCACCTAAAGCCTTCCCTAAGGAATGTTGCTATTTGTGGTGCGTATCTATGATCCAATTTTCTCCTTCTCATCTCGGTGGAAGTTTTTTTCATCTTTTTAGTGCTCTCAATCAAATCAATGGCTTCCTTTAGTGGTCGTTTGTCACCTCATGATGTTGGGATGTTTCCATAAGCCCGCTACAAGCTTATTCTTACCGTTGTTGTTTTTCAAACAACTCCGTTCAATCCTACTTTGTAAGGATGCTTTTTAAAATTCATTTATGGTAGGAGATGTTGGTTTCATTCTTCGTTCTATTCATTCTGACTATCTAACAATCATGCATTGTTTCCGGAGGCATTGTGATGTTGCTCTCTTCACCCATCACCTCGTTTTGCAAAGATCATGTTCTTTTTCTTGCTTATCCATTTAACCGGAGTGTCGTGTCCTCTTTTCAAGTTCTTCCCATTTTGTCTAGTCTTGCATCTCTTTTCAACCAGAGTGCTATCCGAATTTGTTCTTCCTTGTTACTTGTTTATCTCGTTTCAACCAGAGTTGTTCCAATTCCTTCTTGTCCTTTGTACTCGTCATTCATAGCTTTGCAGCCTCCAGGGTTCACATGGTGTTCCTTCTTTCTATTCTCTACCGTAGTGCTCTCAATTGTGTTCAACTCCGTTCTGTTCTCTCTTTCAACTTTTCAAACTCTCAAGGTTCTTTGGTTTCACTCATTTGTCGAAGAAGCAACTTAGTTTTACCTCTTATCTTCCTCTTCCTTTTCCCTCCGGTGCCATCCTAGATCTTGGGACGAGATCCTCTCGTAGTGGTGGAGTGTTGTAACGCCCCGGATACAACTTTCCATATTCGTAACTCCAACTCTTGCCTTTTCCGGAGATGCAATATTTTATTTCCTTCGTGGTTGGGTTTTTGTCTTTTGTTTTGCATTTTGTTCATGGCGTGCATCTCATCTCATAGCTTTATGTGCATCGCATCCATATGTTTTCATAAAGCTTGCACCCGTTCGTATTGCCGTGTCCCCCCTTGCTTTCGTTGACCGTTCCGAGACCAATCGGGTTTTCGCTTCCCTCTTGACCGTGACCACCTAACCTCTCGTGCCAATGCATCGACCCCTCGCCCGCGTCCGAAACTGCTCTGAATCCGACCCGCTCTGTCGTTACCGATGGACCCGGATCATCCCCAAACATCCTGAAAGTATCTTCGTTTCTTTGTTGGGTTCTCCCTAGTCTATTTTTCCGTCCGTCTGATTACGATCGGAGGGAGGAGATAGCCCCTAGCCTAACCTACCCGCTATATATACAAGTCTAAACCCAGACCAAATCCCTAATTTCTAGGGATCCTCCTAGCCGCCGCCGCCACCTCTCTCCTGCATCCACCTCGGGATCCTCCTATTCCCCCCCGAGCCAATCGCCAGCCTCTTTCCCGATCCACCCCTCGCCGAGCCTTCATACAGCAGCCGCCGCGCCCTTCTTCTTCTTCCTCCTCGAGGAGATGCCCCTCGCCTCGAGCACCAATGCTCCAAGGCCGTCTTGTGCAGTTTCGTCGCCGGAGCTCCCCACCACCAGCAGGTCGCCGCCCCTCTCCTGCGTCGCCTCCTTCCTATCGACCTCTCTCACCCGACCCCCCTCTATCTCTCCGTTAGAGCAGGAGCTCCACGACGTCGCCATGGATGGCTGCAGCCCGAGCTCGCGTCCGTCACCGCAACAGGGCCACCACCGCTTCTCCACGGATCCGTCAAGTCCCGGCCATCCCCGTCCTTGCTGGACCTCCTCAGCTCGTCGGATCCCCAAGTCCCTGCGCCAAGTCCCTCTGCAGTAGCCTTGTCTGTCCGCTGCTGCTCCTCTTCATCGAGCCGCAAAGTCCCAGGAAGCCGTCGCCCGCCAAGTCCCTCTCGGTCCCCCGCCTCGTTGACCTGCTCCAGTTCGCCGCCTCCTCGCTCGCGCCCGGATCCGAAACCCGCACGTCAAGTACGCCGCCCGCTGTCGCCTTCCCGGCGAACCACGCCGGCCCGCCGCTTCCCGTGCCTGCCTCTTCCTGTGTCCTCTGCTTCTTCCAGGACAGGCGCCCGCTCGCCCGCGCCTCGCGTTGACCGCGCCTCCCCAACCTCCTCGCTCAGGCCAGCTACCGATCTGGCCCAGCCAACGCCCCTCTCCACCGACTGGGCTTGGCCCATGGTGAGTCACCCACAGTCCTGCGCCCAGTCCGCCCCAGTTTCGGCCCATGCATATTTTTTTCCATGCGCTGTGAATGTTGCCATTTAATCAAAAACCTGCATATTTATAGTTTGACACTCCATGCTCATGCATCTAATAACTTCACAATCATGCATCGGATTAAAACAAGTTATATATGTAAAATGCTTAGTTTTTCATCTAGTTTCATAATCTGCTACTTTCATCCATGTTTAAAATGTTTAAAATGCTGTTTGCATTTAATTTGCATAAATGCCATGCTAAAATGCTTTATTTCATAACTAAATAATCGTAGCTCGGTTTTAAATAAACTTTATATGTAAATGGGGTAGAAAAATGCATAGATTAACTTGTTGCACTTTATTTTCCTGTTTAACAACATTAAAATATGGTTTAGGGCAGAACAGGACCAAATTCGAATATTGCATATGGGGATTTTCCGGAATTGTTGTTTGTTATTCCGGCCTCATTTAAACTTGCCTAAATAGCTAGTTTTACTATGCTTCACCTCTTGCCATGTTTAATAACATTTAATATTGTTGGGTACATAACCGAGAGAGAACTAAATAACTGATGTTGTGTTTTGTCAATATGCAACTCGTTGCATATTGAGCTCCACTTAACTTGTAGCATTGTTTGTTGCACTTTGCCATGCCATGCCTCATTAAACCGGACATGCATCATACTTGATTGTGCATCATGTCATGTTTATGCATGTGCATTTACCATGTTGTTAGTTTTCCGGTGTTGCTTCTTAGTTCCGGTAATGTTGCGATTGTGAGGATTCGTTCGACTACTTCCGTTCATCTTCTTCATGGACTCGTTCTTCTTCCTAGCGGGATTTCAGGCAAGATGACCGTCACCTTGGATCTCATTACTATCATTGCTATGCTAGTTGCTTCGTTCTTTCGCTATGCTGCGTTACCTTCCACTTGCTTATCAAGCCTCCCAAATTGCCATGAACCTCTAACCTTTGTCACCCTTCCTAGCAAACCGTTGTTTGGCTATGTTACCGCTTTTGCTCAGCCCCTCTTATAGCGTTGCTAGTTGCAGGTGAAGATGAAGATTGCTCCATGTTAGATTATGTTTATGTTGAGATATCACAATATCTCTTATATTATTAATGCATCTATATACTTGGTAAAGGGTGGAAGGCTCGGCCTTATGCCTGGTATTTTGTTCCACTCTTGCCGCCCTAGTTTCCGTCATATCGGTATTATGTTCCCGGATGTTGCGTCCCTAACGCGGTTGGGTGATTTATGGGACCCCCTTGACAGTTTGCTTTGAATAAACTCCTCCAGCAAGGCCCAACCATGGTTTTAAATTTGCCTCACCTATGCCCTTTTTTCCCTTGGTTTTCCGGAGCCCGAGGGTCATCTTTATTTTAGCCCGCCGGGGCAGTGCTCCTCTAAGTGCTGGTCCAAACCGAGTGATGTCCGGCGCCCCCTGGGCAACCAGGGTCTATGCCAACCCGTCGTCTTGCTCATCCGGTGTGCCCCGAGAACGAGATATGTGCAGCTCCTATCGGGATTTGTTGGCACATTCGGGCGGCTTTGCTGGTATTGTTTTACCATTGTCGAAATGTCTTGTAAACCGGGATTCCGAGTCTGATCGGGTCTTCCGAGAGAAGGAATATCCTTCGTTGATCGCGAGAGCTTATCATGGGCTAAGTTGGGACACCCCTGCAGGGTTTGAACTTTCGAAAGCCGTGCCCACGGTTATGTGGCAGATGGGAATTTGTTAATATCTGGTTGTAGTAAACTTGAAGTAAACTCTTCTAAAATACACCAACCGTGTGCGTAACCGTGAGTGTCTCTTTTCGGGGTTGATCGAGAGGAGAACACGGTTTCTGGGTTATGTCTGACGTAAGTAGGAGTTCATGATCACTTCTTGATCATTACTAGTTGACGACCGCTTGCTTTGCTTCTCTCCCCGCTCTTATTTGCGTAAATTAGCCACCATACATGCTTAGTCGCTGCTGCAACCTCACCACTTTACCCCTTCCTTTCCTATTAAGCTTTGCTAGTCTTGATACCCATGGTAATGGGATTGCTGAGTCCTCGTGGCTCAAAGATTACTACACCACCAGTTGGAGGTACAGGTTTGCGATGATCATGACGCGAGAGCGATGTTACTTGTTTTGGAGTTCTTCTTCTGCTTCTTCTTCGATCAAGGGATAGGTTCCAGGTCGGCAGCCTGGGTTAGCAGGGTGGATATTGTTTGAGTTTCTGTTTATGTTTCATCCGTAGTCGGATGTTGATCTCTTGTATGATGTTGATGTATTCTTGGGGCGTTTGTGCCTTATGTATGTATCCCCAACTATTATATAATGGTTTGATGTAATGATATCCACCATGCAAAAGCATCTTCAAGATGCGCTTCTATCCTTGATGGGACCTTCGAGTTCCTTTAGGATAGGGTCGCATCTTGGGCGTAACATCCGGCAGGGGGACATCTTCTATATAAAACCATTCTGAAGGCCAGTCTTCGGACGCCTTCCTTGGGGTTCTGGATAGATATCCGGTCCCGGCGATGCGCCATAGTTCGGCTCCGCCCACTTGATATATCGACCCCTCCTGAGAACGGGGCACAAGGCAGAACAGCTTCTTCCACAGCGCGAAATGAGAATAGACGCACAAGAAAAGCTCGCAAAGGGCTACGAAGCCCTCAATATGCAATATGGAGGCAGGCGTAAGGTTGTGCAGCTGGAGGCCGTAGAACTCCAGGAGCCCCCGGAGAAACGGATGAATTGGAAATCTGAGCCCTCTTATCAGATAAGGGACAAGGCATACCCGCTCTCCTTTGGAGGGACTAGGGACGCTCTCCACTTGCTCTCTGCCATTATAGGTGGCAAGTCCGGCTCGAACCGGGACCATGAAGGTTGGGGGAAGCAATCCCTTGGTTTGGAGCGTCACTAGCTCGCTGTGCGGGACGGAACATCTCTCCCAACCTCTAGGCTGAGGACTGGGACGGCGAGAGGAGGAGCTGCATCGACTGGCCATGGTGGAATGGATCTCTGTCGGATGCGCTCCGATGAATGCTCGCGAAGGGAAGATGGTGTGATTCGGATCTAAATCCTCGTCTCTTTTATAAGGCAGCTTATTTGCGTAGCTAGGGGGTAAAAGTAAAAACACCCTGGCTTTTCGCATTCGTTTGACACGTGGAAGACGACCATTATTAGGCGTGGAAGCCAAGGAGCACAATATTCACGAGAAGCCGGACACTATTCAACAGGTACACAGAATTTGGAGAAGAACCCGCCTTGCAATGGCGAAGACAAATCTGCGCGCCGGACTCATCGTCATTGAAGCCTAGTTAGGGGCTCTTGAGGAGTCGGATTAGGGGTGTCCGGATAGCGAACTATAACCTTTGGCGGACTCTGGACTATGAAGATACAAGATTGAAGACTTCGTCCCGTGTCCGGATGGGACTTTCCTTGGCATGGAAGGCAAGCTTGGCGATACGGATATGTGGATCTCCTCCCATTGTAACCGACTCTATGTAATCCTAACCCTCTCCGGTGTCTATATAAACCAGAGGGTTTTAGTCCGTAGGACGAACAACAATCATACCATAGGCTAGCTTCTAGGGTTTAGCCTCTCAGATCTCGTGGTAGATCTACTCTTGTACTACCCATATCATCAACATTAATCAAGCAGGAGTAGGGTTTTACCTCCATCGAGAGGGCCCGAACCTGGGTAAAAACATCGTGTCCCTTGTCTCCTGTTACCATCCACCTAGACGCACAGTTCGGGACCCCCTACCCGATATCCGCCGGTTTTGACACCAACACTGGTTTTTTCTGATCATTTTTCATATATAAATCTTTGCATTTGGAGTTATACATTAATTTCTATGAATTTTTGAAGTCTTTAGCATTTTCTGGAATTTCCTATATAAGAATAAATCCAGAAAATACTTATTGCGTCAGGGTGACGTCAGCGGTCAACTGACCCGGTCTAGGTCAAACTAACCAGTGGGTCCCGTCTGTCAGTGGTTAATTAAACTAACTAAATTTAGTTAGCGTTAAACTAACACTAATCCAGTTCAGTTAGTGGCCTGGGGCCCACACGTCAGTGACCCAGTGGGTCAAACTAGGGTCAACCCGGTCAAATAAAGTCAAACCCGCCGGCGTTAAGCCGCCGGCGAGGCCAGACGCGGCAGCGAGCTCTTTTGAGGTCGCCGGAGTTCGGGCATCGACGGAACCGACGATGTAGGGCATGGCAGGAGCCGCGGATGGGCGCGTTAAGCTCGTGGGGGTGCAGTGAGTTCAGTGGTGAGCTTGGACACGTGCTTGCAGGGCCGTAGCCGCGGTGGCGACATGGCCGGCGGCGAGGAGCTATCTGCTCCGATGGCCACAGTGGTTAGAAGGCGCGGACGAGCACGGGGAGAGAGGGGAAAGGGGCAAGGGCTCACGGCGATTCCAGCAGAGGCAACAGCGAGGCCGGGGACGAGCTAGAGCTTGCGAATCCCCGGTGAGGTCGCCGGCGGCTAGAGGTTGAAGACGAGGTTGGGGACGATGTTGCGAGGCTCCTGCAGGCGTGGCAGTGGGGAGGAAGAGGGGTCGGCGGCGATGGCGGTGGGCGGCAACGGCGTGCGAGGCGAGGCTGCTTGGCGCAGTGAGAAAACAAGGAGAGGAGGAAAGAGTTCGAGAGGGCGAGAGGGGGATCCAGACGGCTCCAGGGGTCGCATGGCATCTCCAGGGCGTCTAGGGGGAAGCGGCAGGAAGCAGAAGGTGGCCGGGGCGCGTGGGCCCGCACGGCGCCCACACGCCTCTCGTCCTACTGGCGAGAGGTGGGAGATGACTTGCACCGGTGGTGGGCTGGGCCGGCCAGGTGAGCTGCCAGGTGGGCTGCGCCAGGTAGGTGGCCAGGTGAGTCTCTGCTCTTTCCTTTTTCTTTCTCTTTTATAATTGTGACATTTGTTTCTAGACTTAGTAAAAATGGCTAGGAACTTTCAAAAATCATCAAACTACTCATGCCCACTGTACAGAATATATCCAACATGAAACATTTTGGTTTAAGAGTATTTGGACATTTAAAATATTTTATAACATTTAAATGCCCAAATGCAAATATAGTATGATTTAATTCAGAGCCCAACTATGTCATGGAAAAATGTGCATCACCTCTAGTTACTGTTTCCAGCATTTTCCAGAAATGATGAACATTTTTGGAAGCCATTTGGATTTACTGAAAATATTTTAGTTTAACCTAGTGAATTCCTTTGATGCTAGGGTTTAGGCAATCCCCAATTCAAATTAATTTGAATTTAACATGATGCATGGATGCTCACAAATGCAACTAACTACTAGCAATTCTAGGGCTGTGACAACCTGTTGCTCTGCACTTCGGACGTTCTTCGCCCTCTGCAGGTCGCGCTCGGCCCGGATCCTCTCATTGCCCTCCCTTAGTTGTCGGATGACGCCGGTTGCCTGTTCAAATGAGGCTTTCATGTCGTCCTGCAACCTCGCCCAGCCGGAGATCTGATCCATCTGGCTATGGACGATCGCATGTATGCGTCTGTAAGAGACGTTGCCTACCAGCGAAACATTTTCCCAGGCCACCGCGGCGCGGCGGACATTTCTGTTGCTTCTGCGGCGCGGCTGGACCAGTCTGCTGCATGGACGGCACGGCGGGACATCTCTGCTGCATTCACCGCACGGAGGGACATCTCTGCTGCTTCTGTGGCGCGGCTGGACCAGTCTGCTGCATGGACGGCGCGGCGGGACCTCTGTGCTGCTTCTCGCACACACCATCTCTATCTCCCTAGGTCGATGCCACCCACATACACTTGTACTCTGAGTTTAGTTCGTTATACAGGAAGAGAAGAGCTACACACACGCACTCATCCTCTCTCACACACGCATATGTTGCTATGAATTGTAGTGTTCTCAACCATCCGATTGTCTCTATCATAGGTTTCACGTTGCTCCTTGGCCTTGAGATTGAGAAGTTTAAAACGCATAGGCTAAGCTGGAGGCGCGAGGTTTTGCTTAATGTGCGGCCCACACACGGCACCAACACGACACGAGCTTCGTCTGCCTGGTGCGTAGTTGGGTGAGTTGTCCAAGTATAGACACAACCAGGCCCTCCTTGGTATCTGTGCCTCGACTTATGCGTAGAGAAATTAGGATCAGAGGGAGTAATACTAGTAGTACTACTACTTTGATGTGTCGCGTCAACTCGCACAAGTATGCAACACTTCCTGAACAAACAAGCATATAAGCTGTTATACTTCTTACCCAAAGGATCTTTATATCCAGCGGACACAAAATATCCATTCGACTGTTGGAAATTATTTTAACTGTTGATCTAATGTCGAAGTAATTTTTGCATCGCCACCAAAACCCACCATCTCTTAAGCTAAAGTGGACCGAGCTAACCCCTATATTAGCATATTACTAAGATAAACAGAAGGCACTGTAGAAGCATTTAGGATGTGAGCTTGCCAATCTGAATGTGGAGGGACACCGGCTTAGCGCCGACCAGCAGCTTGGGCAGAACTATGAAGAAGGTCAGCTCCTGCAAGGCGATGTCGCCAGGATCCTTGCTGCTTGTCACCTCCATTTCCACCTTGACGGCGTCGGTCCTGCCTTTGGGCTCCCCTGGCGGGCCATTCGCCCACAGCTTGGCCACATAGCGCGGCAGTGGGTACGCCCCCGCTCTGATGTAGACGACCGACATGGCGATAGGCGTGCCGATGTTGAGCACGCTTCCGACCAAGAAAAATTTGCGGCCGCCCCCTCTGCGAACAGCAAGAGCCGTGGCTCCGAAAGTGGCACTTGCAGCTGGAGCACCTTGCCATACTCGATCCTGTGCATGGGCATGGGATGCATGGTGCTAATGTGGTGGGAGAGCGCCGGCGGTGGGCCTTCGTAGCCATAGACAGGCACGGGGCATTTGCAGGGCGTGAGCGGACACACGCTCTGGTGATCGGCGAGCTTGGTGGTAAGTGACGTAGAGCCCACGGCCTTTGTGCTGGCACACCACCCTCACTGAGGAGAAGATGGCGTCCACCGCCATGTTCCTCACGTTAAACCACCGCCCGGCGCTTTCGCCGCCACCGCCCGCTGGTTCCCGGGCGCTAGAAGCGATGAGTCTGCGCAGCCGATGCCCTCCTTGCCTTTGCACAAATCAATCGAACAACACATCAATCAAGAAACCTGCACCTTGCTCGATCAGCCGAACGGACGAGGTGTATTCGAACCTCATACCCTGGAGGCTTCAAGGAGCAGAGGCACAAGGGGTAGTGGAGCAAGGTGAGGTCCATCGAGACCATAGAGAGCTCCATCATCGGGTGCTGGAAAAAAAATTTAGAAATTTTATTTTCGTTTTTTCTTAATCTCGGGTCACTATGGCTTAATCTCGGGTCAATATGCTTAATCTCAAGTCAAATCGCACTCTGTGGTCAAACTTCTCGGATGGTCACCCATCCTCACACTACTTCAGCCCGAGCACGCTTAACTTCGCAGTTCTATCCAGCCCTAGCACCAACTCACTTCACAGGCACTTGTTAATATATCTATCATATCAATCCTATTAAACCTTGTTGATGTCTACGACTTTGTTCATGTTCATGAGTATGATGAAATACATCCCGGTCATATTACGTATCATATTTTGAAAAAAATTCCCAATTTTTTTTTGAAACCAATTTTTCTTTCTGTTACTAGTGGTGCACCACTAGTAAGTTTGAATTTTTTTTCATTTCCCCCCTCTAGATCTTAAAAGCCCCGTATCTTTCGTTCTGTTAGGTTTTTGGGGATTTTGAAGTTGTTGAAAAAGTTCCCCCGGTTCAATTCGGATGTAACTTTTCGAGTAGATGATTTTTCATATAGAAAACTTTTTAATCCGAGTTCATATGCAAAAGTTATGCCCATTTTACTAAATTCCAGAGAGATTTTGCAAATAAAGTCGAAATTCATATTTGTAAATTTTCCCAACAACTAGACCACATATCACATGGGAAACTTATTTTTTTTATTTTTTTGACATTTCCATCATTTTCTTTTATTTTTTTTAAACTGAAAAGGCGGTCCAAGGGGGGGTGCATTTAGCACCAGGGTTACTAATGGCGCACCTAATGTGTGGTGCGCCATTAGTAACCCTGGTGCTAAATATATTACTAATGGCGCACCTGATGTGTGGTGCGCCATTAGTAGTTTTGAAAAAAAAACTTTGTTAGTAATGGCGCACCATGGGATAGTGCGCCATTACTAGTTTTAACTACTAATGGCGCACGATGGGCGTGGTGCGCCATTACTATGTCAACTAGTAATGGCGCACTATCCCATGGTGCGCCATTACTAGCAAATGTTTTTTTCAAAACTACTAATGGCGCATTACTAATGGCGCACCTGTATCTGGATATAGCAGTGGCGCACCACATACACGGTGCGCCATTAATGTTCATATCATCTATAGCCCTTTTCCTAGTAGTGTGCATTAAATCAACACATGCAAGTATCAAAAGGAGAGTCACGGCATGCATGCATGTGTTGTAGTTAATGCATCGGTAAAGGAAAATTATTGAAATATATCAAGTGCAGTGATTTGATGTGTCACTTTAACTCGTAGAACAACGAGAAGTTTGATTATTACAATGCCCTCTCCCTCGCGGACTGAGCTCTGGTGCCTTAACTGCACCTGCCTTTGGCTATATGACAGGTGGGCTAGCCACCTGTTGGCCCCACATGTCATACACGCAAAGGCAGGAGCAGTAGGTCAATGAAGCTGCATCCCTCCCTCGCCCATGAGCATGGTGGCTAGCAGGAGTAGGAGAAGCTTTCGCTACACGCTCTCCCTCCCGCACGCGGTGGACATGCAACAGTTCATTCGGTGTCACATGGCCAGAAGCATACTGTAGTACTCCTCCACTGTAGTAGTACTCCATCATTGTTCGACTTCCCGAGGAGCCGAAGGGCCAAGCACAGCGCGGACGCTCGTGTGGTAGTTTCATGTGTAGAGTAGTCTAGGATAGCGTGTACCGTGCCTCTAAGCTTAAAATCATTGGGATCGGCTCCATGCTATGAGGCCGTCTTGAAGCATTTTTTAATAAAATAATCTTCTGGCCCTACCTGTCATCCTAGTGATTATAGTTTGCACACTCATCTGGTCAAGACATGAATATATTGTGGTAGGGTAAATATTAGAGGTTGCAGCAAATATATTGTACACTACGGGTCTTTCAGCCAAGTTTAGAGGCAAGCATGTGGGGCCAGTGCTATGATGTGTCGCGTCAACTCGGACAACGAAGAGAAGCTTGATTTTACTACTACACGCCTTCTCCCTCGCCCATGCGCACGGTGGCTCGCAGATGAGGACAGGCTTTTGCTTATAAAAAGCTATCCCTCCCGCACGTGGTGGACGAACATGTAGCAGTGGATTCGATACTTTAGAAGTAGTAGTAGTAACATCGTTGTTCGTCTTCTCTAAGAGGCGAAGTGCTAAGCGCAACCCGAATGTGGCAGCTGCGAACCTTGGAGCACGCATATAGCCAGGCTCTTGCATGAGACAAAATTGCTATGTGAGCCCACTATTGTAGTACTTGCTAGTATAGCCCTGTAAACTAGAACGGAGTATTTTCCTTTCTAGAGATTTCAACAAGTGACTAGACTACACCGACACGGAGTACATATGGAGCAAAATGAGTGAATCTATACCGTAAATAAATACGTAGTTCTCTCATTTTCCTCTCCGCCTTAGTCGCGGTGCACAATATTGAGTATACTAGTACTGACTAGTCTCTTTTTTACATGCATTTACATTTTTTTAATACAATACAGATGCAAGCGCTCATATACACGCGCATACACTCACCCAATGAACACACACACGCACACCCTACCCTATGAGCACCTTCGAAAGACTGAGCCGACATATCATCTTGAAATTTACGAAGTCACCATAGGCACCTCGTCGTCGACGGTAACGTCTCCTGAGAGGCATTTACATTGATACGGCTTGAATGCCAAAGAGGGAGAGGGTAGCGGTTCCCGAGACGTTGAACGGTCAATGATGCATCCTCAATTAGCATGCAGAGGGAATTAATTGGAGAAGCATAATAGAGTCATCATGATGTGAATGCAACAGAGTTTGGACTCTCATATAAAGGCGCCCCACCACTCCAATCAATCTACTCCTAGTCTCTGCACAACACTGCTCACTCCAATCCAAGACCAAGAGACCAGAAGCCACAAGCACCTATGGAGGCGATGGACGCGAGCGGCAGTCGGCTGTGCCAAATCATCCAAGACGCTGGCCTGCGTTCCCGCACCGTGCAGCGTTTCCAGACGGTGTTGGCGACCGCCGGCGTCGTAGGCCTCGCCAACGCCGGCTTTGCCTCTCGCATGAACGTCATGATGGTCCACTCCATCCGCAAGTTCACCGCCGTCAAGAAGCGCGCGGACGACCTTGTCGTACTGCTCCAGCCCGCGTGCCCAGGCTCATCATTGCCTGCCACCCTTATCGGCCTCCATGGTGCCAGAGGTCGCGACGAAGAATGTGCACCTCGAGGCCGCGCTCGCTGCACAGCGCCTCGCCATGCAAGAAACCGTCGACCTGCACAACCACGTCTATGAGGAAAATCGTCTACATAGGCCACTGCAAGGCCAGCGAGGATAGAAAGACGTTCGCCTTCTTCCAGCGACTGTAATCTTCTGATGCTGTTGTTCAGAAGCACGTCGACCTAGCCAAGAAAGCTGCTGCTACTTACCCGTCGTTCGATGGGCCGGCGCCCTGAGTCGAGGAGGTGGACGTCGTTGATGGATGCATCTCTTCTTCTTGCCTCATGTAAACAGCACTGCATCGCCTCGTGGCCTTGATGTTTTATTAGTATAGTACTCCCTTCGTTCCCAAATATAAGTCTTTCTACAGATTCCAGGAAGTGACTACATACGACGCAAAATGTGGGAATCTACACTCTAAAATATGTCTACATACATTTGTATGTTGTATTCCATTTGAAATACATAACAAGGCTTATATTTAGGAACGGAGGGAGTATATGGCATTTTTATTACAGTCGTAACGTTTTCACTGTGAGGTGGGGCCGCAATTGAGCAAACCGACCATCGAAAAATCCCCACCCTGCCCACCGAGCGTCGGCTGAGTTTAGAATTAGAAGAGAGAAACGAGGGAGAAGAGCTAGCTGTAGCACGGACGCTATTGTCAGATGGGACTCGTGTTATAGAATAGGAGTACTAATCACTCGCACCTCTTTTTTTTAGGGAAAAAGTAGTCGTATGTCTAGTACCACTAGTTGGCTGCGTGCGACCTATACCTGTCATCACTTTAGGTCTCCTTTTCGAACCGCAACTACGCTTCACAATACATATTTTTTTCACGCATTTATCCTCCTATATGTACTCCTAGGCTATTTCCACGTGCTCCCTTTCGTCAACACGTGGGACATAGAGCATCTGGGTCGTAGTGCATGCACGACTCGGAGCATATGCCAGGGTGCTTTACATTTCAACCTCACGAATTACATGCAAACACCCCGCAGAAGAATAAATAAATAGATGAATTACTACATGAAACCGGATTATTTTCCTAGAAACCGTAGCACGTTTATTAAATTTTGGACATAACACATTTATAAAAACGACCAGACCTAAACCAGTCTAAGGGCCTCCTTCATTCGCTGGATACTGAAAACACTGGAATGGGGAAACTATCATGGCGGTGAACCGAGACGAGGAGAACTCTAACTCAGTTAGAGGTTAGAGTTAGATTCTAACCCTGAACTAACTCTAAACCAAAGAGGTGTATGGATGGCAGGGTTAGATTGAAAAAATGCTCTTTCTCAATCATTTGACTACTTTGGACCCTATTTCCTACTGGATTTGGTGTGGCCGTCTCTTGTTTGGCCTTCTCCCGCTCACAATTGACATAAACGAACCATCTTTACAAATCAAGCATGCAAAACATGACAAATTTTACTTTGTCCCTACAAATGAGATATCCCACTTAAACATACAAGTCGTGAATCAAGCTTCGCAAAAAAAATACACTCCATGAAACAAAGCATTAGCCAACTCATCACGGAAGTCATTTACGATAGGGAGGGAGCCCGGAGCACCTCACGCACCTAGGGAGTATCTCGTCATCATCGCTCTGGAGGAAGGCTCTGTAGAGCCCAAGCCCCGGGAACCCCTCCAATGCCGGCGCTTGCGAGTTGAGGTCGACACCGGCATGGGTAGCAGGGCCGCTTGCCGACGACTGCGAACCGAATCTTTGGGCCTCTAGAAATAATGCAAGCCTGAACCTGAAATACCTAGAAAGGTGAACTGGATCTTTGGGCCTCTAGAAATAATGCAAGCCTGAAACTGAAATACCTAGAAAGGTGAACTGAATCTTTGGGCCTCTAGAAAGATCTATTACCTCCTCAAGCAGCATCAAACAATTCCATCCGTGCAACACAAATCTATACCAAGTTTAATCAGGATCTACTTTTCCAAATCAGAATTAGCGCTAGAGCGAGCAATATCAATGATATGGCTGTGAGACAGAGAAGGAACAAACAAACTCACCCCTCTCGCGACCTCCCTGGTAGATGCGCCACCACCGTGCATGACAAGGGAGAAAAACAACCGGTGAAGGGGGAGCGGGGCGAGCTTCGAATGCCGAAGGGAGAGGGCGACCGGAGGAGGCCGGCGGAGGCCGGAGGGAGAGGGCGCCATCAAATCGCACAGCCCGACCTTTCCAGCAGTAAGTAAGTTGAATCCGCTACACCCTCACCCTCCTCGCCTCTCTGTCAAACCGCCTCCGAAAACTGCCGCACGTACTGCCAGGGAAAAGCCCTGCCCTCAACTTTTAACTACGCAAAAATAGTTCGAGCTTGTTCGTTCTATATAAATACTAGTACTATATGTTTATTCACCCATGGGGTTGTTCAATGAATGGAGGGCCGGGGAGCACAAGTGAACAATACTACTACTAGTAATAAGTAGAAGTCGTACAGTTAGTCACCTTAAATAGATAGTTTCTTTTCTTTCATGCCACGTACACAAATTGGAACGCTTGTTGTGGAGAGAAAAAGATAATCACTCCACTATATATGTACGCAGGGGCCTGAGTGCTTGCTTTACTAGGGTTGCTCTCTTCATTCTCTCATCCTCTCCAGATCTAAACAAGACAGTGGTAGCGACATTTTCTCTCTGCTCACCGTTGGTCACAGATCTTGCCGGATCCCTTCGGTCGGTGTGTGTAGAGGACTAAAAGGTGCATCGTTCATGCGGTCATCGCCGGTGAGGGAGGAAACCCATAGCTGCCAACGGGGCCCGATCCTCTGCCAATGCCGTTCTCTCCGGCACAGCGCCGGCTTGGGAGTTCCTCTGACCCTTCTTCCTCCCTGCCGTATTGTGCGCAGATCAGACCTGCCGCCGCCGACATCCCGACAACCCTCAGGTACAAGTTCTTCGAAAGCGGCCTTGCTCTACTGCCCTAGCTCCCCACGTGTCTGCATGTTCATCTTTTTCTACTTCCATCAGCTCTTCCAAATCCACCTAAATTTTTAGTATTATTAGAGGTAAAGCTACTTCATGCATTCAAATCTAGGACTTGGTTCAAACAACAAAGAAAGGGGGAAAGTCGTAGCATGAATCTAGGACTTGATTCAAAGAGGAAATAACATGGGGAAAGTAGTAGAGACCGGATACCCAACCGGTCCCTTGGTTGAAAAGGGAAATAATGGGAAAACTCAATACAAACTGGATAAGGAACAGATCTATTATTGGTTGAAAAAAGGATAGAAAGTGGCGGCTGGTGGACAAGTCAACAGAGTATGTCCAGTATTAGATTTGCCGCGCTCACATAGTAAAAGGTCTCCAGGATTAGATTTGCTGACCTCACATAGTAGAAGGTTTCCAGGATTAGATTTGCTGCCCTCACATAGTAAAAGGTCTCCAGGATTAGATTTGCTACCCTCACAGAGCATGAACAAACTCGGCATCACCACTTTATGCTTCCTTGTAGGTACATTATGTTGATGCGTCCACTGTCCCATGTCCTAATACCAGCCTTTTGCTGTTGTTAATGTAAGGGCGCATGTAAAATGAACCAATCACACTGTTACCTTAAGGACATTTCTAACCAGTGTTATTGTTAATCTAATGCCTCCGGTGATATGATGCAATTAAACTGTGTTACAAATGGTACTCCTGCTGCTTTCCCCAGTATGATAAGTAAGTTGCTTCTTTACGCTGCTGAGTGACCTTGTGTCCCCACGGTCCCATGCCCTTAAACCAACTCTTTAGCTGTTGTTGATTTACTATATCTAGTAAACAAGCAATGCCACCATTAAAGTAATCCCATATTTGATGAATGTCATAGTTGATCGTAATACTTCCGGCAACATGAAGCATTGCTGACGTTTTAAAATTTCTACTTTCCTTGGGTGATTGCCATGAACATAGTTAAGATGCTTCTTTTCATTTTGTGTATGTTTCGTGTATTCTTATTGACCAGCAACTGTTTACTTTATATCTTTTTTTGCACATTGGGATATCCATTTCACCTTGTTGCTATTGCGACCTTTTTGTGACTGCACAAAATACTTTTTTTGGAATGAGTGTCTTGTGCAGTTCAACTAAAATGTCACGTGGGAAACATCTCTCAATTTTGGTGGAACTACACAAAATGGTGATTGGAGTTTCCAAAATCTCCATCAAATTTTGTTGGTATTCTCGTGCAACATTTTATTAGCTTTTGCAAGATGAGCCGTCAATGTCACCACAATCGCACTTTATTTTAGTGGAACTACACAAAAGGATAAGCAAATTATAGTTGCACCTTACATGAGCAGGACAACCAACCTTAATGTTGCTGAATTTTAGTGCAACTACTAAAGAAGAACCTGCCAGCTCACGAGAGCAAGTACTTCTTGCTAGATGAATGATGCAATCTTTGCTTCATTTCAGGTGAACTGCAGAAAAAGTCGCATGAATTGAATCATGGAACTCTAGGCTGGCCTCATCCGAGTGGAGTTGCCGGTTCACTACATCGAGTCGTGGCGGCATAGGGCCCCTCACACCGGTAAGTATTGTCCTTTATCAACATGATTGTGCTTTGTCATACTGTGCTAATGTTCTATTTTTTAAATAAAGTTATTCTATTGCAATCTTTCTCGTTTTAGAAATCAAGTTTGCTTCAACTAGTGCCACTATTATGCTCTATCTTATCTGTGCAAATAGGAATACTCAATTACAGATGTTGTGATGGTCAAGAGCATTCGCCAAGTTCTTAGGTTGTATGACACGGCTAGCCAAGATGGATTTAATCCCGATATTCAGTTTATCAAAAGGCTCTAATGGGTTGGTTCTGAATCTTGCAAGATGGGAATCAATGAGATGTGTAGGCATCTTTGTAGTACTTATTGTTTGAATCTTATTTGTTGGTTCTGAATCTTGCAAGCTGGGAATCAATGAGATGTGTAGGCATCTCTGATGTACTTATTATTTGAACCTTATTTGTTGGTTCTGAATCTTGCATGCTGGGAAACACGGCATGATGATGCAGAGGACAGCAACCATAACAAAAACTTCAAACTTGGTAGTATTATCTGTGTGAAAGTGCGACAAATGTGCTGATCGTGTGCGTCCTAAGAATAATAATTCTAATTGTTGTGCATGTTGATCCCATGGCACTGATAGAACGAGCCAATGCATTGCTTGTTTCGAGAATAAATTTCTATTAAAGCTAATTAAATTTAAGTAAAGTGACCACTAACACTTGTTATTACAGTACCAATAGAGACCCGCTCGTGAACTGACGTGTGGCCGGAATAGGTTTCTTTAATGGAGGCATTTGAATGCATTGAGGGTGCATGTTTTGCAGGGCGTGCCGTGGGCGAGGGAGGGGTAGTAACTGTTGTCGCCTGTACACACTCGGTTTACTGTTGAATCCAGTCCCCAAGAGCTAAAAACGAACTGATGCCGCCGCCTATCCACTCGTTCACTTGAAGAGACTCCAATGGCGATCCGAGGGGTGAGCCTGCTGGATATGGATAGCAAAGAGTTCACCTTTGAGTTCGCCGTTAAGTCCCATGGCTGCACCAAGTTGAATGTGATGTACACCAACGATTCGGACTCAGTGAAGCTCTGCCTCGCCGAGTTCAAGCAGTACGTATAGGACGAGAAAGCACAAGGGCGCATGACTAGACCTTGTGCCCATCCATTCGTCTCCTGATAGGGACCAGCGGATCGCGGCCCCTAGGTATGCGTGCGGGACAAGGTTCTCGTCTACTACTGTAGTAGGGCCATCAGAGGTTCTGGAGCATTCGCCCGTTTCATCGGCTGCACCGACTGCACCTTCGCTAAGGTGGAGAGAAGGAAGAACACGACGATTCGACCATCTGGTGCAACAAGCTTGTCGACATCCAGAAGCAATACAAGATCATCGGCAATGGGCAGGAGAAAGACTCCGTGGTTGACCTCGCCCAGACCATCATCGACCCCTGCTACGCCAACATGAAAGAATACAACGATACCAAGGACTTGAACACGTGGGAGGTACCTCTGAATCTAGCCTACATAACCTAAACGGCCAAGGACGCATACGCATGCTACGACATGTACAGGCGGATCTTGGACATGAGGGCGTGTCTGCTTCAGGTAACCGACGAGTACACGGACATCCGCAGCATCATGATCAAGCATGCAAGGAAGGTCTAGATGTTGTACTTTATCTGTTTATAAGAACCTTTATCATCTGAGTGGTTCATGCATTAGCCTATGTGTCATAATTATTTGTTTTGCCCGAAATATTTCTTCTAAGAACCCATTAACCTGTTTGCTTTTTTTAGTGTCTATTTGCTTATGTATGTAACTAGTTCACTCGTCCGTTTAAAAAAACTAGTTCACTCGGCTGTCGTGCTTTGAATCTCCTTCCTCCCAACATATTCCCCTTCTCAGGTGGACCCAGCAGGTCTCGTACACAGACATATGGGACTAACCACCTATCCATTTGTATTTCTTTATTTTGATCAATCTCTTGTCCTCTTCCGATACAGCGGCTGGCCATCATAGAGTATGGCGTTGCCAGGCCATCCCTCTACTCCCACACATTGTCCGGCGGCGGCAGCTCCACCGGCCCACCCTGCACCCGAACAAGTGAACCCCAGTACTCCCCTCCGCCTGCGTCTTCCCCCGATCCGGTTCATTCGGTCCGAGGTCTCGACGTCGTCCTCCGCCTTGGTGCTCTCGCCGCGGTGGCGCCGTTTGTCGTTCCCAACATGGTCAACAAAACAAGAGGAATCGGGAGACAACTTTTTGTCGAGAGGCTGACAGTCCCGGCCCCAGCAGGTCCATGGCCTAGGTTTTGTTGTATAACATGGGCAGCCCAGGACATGTTTCAACATTTTTTGGATCTAGCAGGTATCAAGCGGCCTCCGGGCCTCCCAACCGAGCTTGTCTATAACATCAGCAGCCCAAGTTATGTTTGTTTTTCAAGACGGCCTTTACTCAGTTCTATTTTTCTATAAGAATGCAAAACTGAACCTATGTTTTCCCTTCTATAATAGTATATATATACATATACATATATATATATATATATATATATATTTATATTTATATCTTATTTTATTACATATATATATATAATAGAAACAACATAAGGTTCCATTAAACCTGTCGTTTGTCCAACCATTTTATAGACCTTCCCACTTCCTTTATTTTTCATTTTCATTAATCATATATCTGCATTTTCTCCCACTTTCTTTCTCGATGTAAACTCTCCCAGTAATTTTGCCTAGAACCTACTCAACTGTCCCACGTCTAGCCTAAGAAATAATAATACCCCACGTCCTATTAACTCATAAAATTAAAATGATATTTTATTTCGTAAATTATAAGTTCTTAGAAAATAATAATAATAATTGTCTATATATATATATAACTTGGCAAGTTAACTCCTAGTGATTGCGTACATAAGCTTGCAAAGATTTTACTGGCCAATGCAAATAGACGTGCAAATAAACTGGTCTTGCAAAGTTTTCTATAATATATCTCCGTCCAGCCCAACATGATATTTTCAACCAGCCCAGCAAGTTTGCGGATTTCAAGAAAAATGTAAATAGGCTTTAAATTCTACCATATATATAAACGGGTTGCATAGATACTACATCATTGTTTCACCAAGCTCACCAAACGGACTAAAAAAACAAATGGACTGGCTGACATGTGGGCCAGTAGGTCGAAGCCTAAGCAAGGCATTGGATTTACATCCAACAGTCATCATTCTTCTTCACTCGTATTCTTCCCCCAGCGCTGCCGGGACCGCCTGCTCCAGCCTCCAGCGTCCAGCGGTGTTGTTTTGCGCGCCTCGCAGTGAAACGCTACCCCGCCGGCGGCCAGGACATCCCTCCACTCCACACCTCTTGTTATTCTCCGCCGAGTGTAGGCCCACCCTGCACCCGAACCAGTCAAGTTTCCCACTCCTCTCCGTCTGCGACTCCACTGCCGCGTCTTCCCCATCTCCGGGTCGTTCCAGTCTAGGGCCTCGCCGTCGTCCACCGCCTCGCTGCGCTTGGTGCGGTGTGGTCAACAAACGGGAGTCATCCGAAGTGGACTATACGTAGAGAGTGTGACGGCTAGGACCCATGAGGTCCATGGTCGTATGCAAGGAAAGTTCCTCCTTATTAAGCTGTTTCCTCCCCCTGACAGCTGGGACCCACCGGATGTATCTTTGCACGGAAGGAAGTGCTCCTTGTTATGCGAAAAAAGTATTCCTCTCGATGGCAGCTGGGACCCGACAGATTTGGTGGCTGACTTGTGGGCCTACTAAGCAGACGTGTACGCATGGCTTTGTCAACTTAATCAACAAATGATTCTAGCAGCTGGCCCGTTGGATGTTAATCCAACAGTCGTGCTCCTTCTTCAACCTCTGTTCTTGCTCCTGTCTCCCGTGGGCGGCAGTGCTGCCGCGCACCCGAACCAGTCAAGTTCCCCACTCCTCTCCACCTGTGACTCCACTGCCGCGTCTTCCCCATCTCCGGGTCGTTCCAGCCTGGGGCCTCGCTATCGTCCACCGGCCTTGGTGCGCTCAGCATGGTGTGTTCAACATGGTCAACAAATGAGAGTCATCGGAAGATGACTGTACGTGAGAGGCTGACAGTGGGGACGCACCATGCCCATGGACGCATGCATGCAACTGCATCCTTTTTACCCTGCAAAATAATGTTTTCTCCCCCTTACTGATGGGACCCACCAGCTATATCTTCACACGCAAGGAAGTGCGTGCTTATTACGGCAAAAAAATATACCCCCCCTGACAGCTGGGACCCAACAGCTATATCTTGGCATGCAAGGAAGTGCGTCCTTATCCTCCTTGACAGCTGGGAACCAGCCGGTCAAAGCGTACGTACCGTTGTCTGCCTTGTCGGAACGTGTATGTACATACTGGTCGAACGGTCGCTCTGCAACGATGAACCATGGCCGAGTAAGTAGCGGCACATGTCATAGTAGAGCCCCCCATGTAGCAGCTCAGGCTGTCCCGTCTAAACCATGTACACATACATACGGCCACGTACCAAAAACTACGGCCACGTACGTATATACGGGAGGGGTCCCTAATGCCTACCCGCGCATACGTATGGCCAGGGCTCATGTACATGGCTGGGTTGGAACGGAGAAACTGCGTCGTCATGTTCATCAGGAGGCAACGGAATGCGTCATGTTTATCGGGAGGAAACGGAATACGTCATCTTCATCAGGAGCCAACCAGCTTGGATGGAATAGCCGATCGAAACGAGGCCTGCCATATCGCAGAACGGAGGAAACGGCCTTGTGTTTGACCGGCCACGGTCGAAATAGGATCCTGTTCATTGGGAGGGGTCTGGCATACCGCAAAACGGAGGAAATAGACTTCTCTTGGACCTCCTACGGTTGAAATGGGGTCATGTTGATTGGGAGGGGTGTGTCGTACCGCAAAACGGAGGAAACGGACTCGTGTTGGAGCGCTACGGTCAAAACGGGGGTCCAGTTCATCGGGAGGGGTGTTGCGTACCGCAATATGGGACTCCATGGGATACTGTTCATCTCCACCATCGATTGCCTCCACGGGCTACTATTCACATACCGTCAACCTCCTCCAGCCTCCACCTACAACTATTCATCCATGGCTCCTGTTCATCCAGCCTCCACCGGTCCTCCACCGGCTACTGTTCAACCAGCCCTCTCCATGGGTTCCTGTTCAACCACCCCTCCACGGGCTACTGTTCATCTAGCCCTCCACCGGCTTGTAACGCCCCGGATTCGATGCGCCAGGTGTCTTCCAGTTATTCACCGTCTTTGCCATGTCAGCTGCTTGCTTGTTGCATTTTGCCATGTCATCATGTGCATTGCATTGCATACGTGTTCGTCTCATCCATCCGAGCATTTTCCCCGTTGTCCGTTTTGCAATCTGACACTCCTATGTCCTCCGGCATCCCCCTTTTGTCTCTTGTTGTGAGCGGGTGTTAAACATTCTCAGAATGGACCGAGATTTGCCAAGCGGCCTTGTTACACCACCGGTAGACCGCCTGTCAAGTTTCGTTCCATTTGGAGGTCGTTTGATACTCCAACGGTTAACCGGGGAACCGTAAAGCCCTCTTGATGTTGCAGCCCAACACCCTTCCAAAGTGGCCCAATAACCTACCCAAACCCCCTCAATGCTCTAGGTCGTTCGATCGCGATCGCGTGGCCTAAAACCGCACCTCATTTGGAGCCTCCTAGCTCCCTCTACCTATAAATATGTGATCCCCTCCGATTTTTCGCGCAGTCCAAACCCTATCCTCTCTCCCTCTCAGCCGCCGGACGAGTCCGCCCGCCGCCCGACACGCCCGCGCCGCCACACGCAGCCACTCCCGAGCCGCCACCTGTCCTCGCGCCGCCTCCCGCCGCCTGCCAGCCCAGCCAGCGTCGCCCAGCGCCCAGCGCTCGCTCTCGAGCCCTCCCGCCCTCCGCGAGCACTGCGCGTCCGCCGCCACGCCCCGGCCCAGCCGCCGCTGCCGCACCCACGCCTCGCGCCTTCCGCCTCCGCCCGCGACCACGCGGCCGCGTCCGCCGTCCGCCACCGCCCGAAAGTCGCTGAGCCGCCGCCCCGCCCGCCCGCCTCATTGCGATGCACGCGCCTCTACCCCGCCACCTCGCCGCCCAGCGCCGCCGTCCTCTCCTCCGGCGCCACCCCGCCCTTCTCCAGCAAGTCCGGCGCCCAACTCCGGCGAGCTCGCGCCGCCGCCTCGGTTCGCAGGCCGAAGAACCCTAGATCTCAGGGTATATTTTTTCCTCTAAGTCCATTCTCTATATCATTCTGGATCCCTGTTCAACATGCCATAACTCCTCAGCCGTAGATCCGTTTCACTCGGATGATATATCGAAATGTTCACTGCGAGATGCTCTTCATTATGTTCCATTGTGCCATGTTCATTTGAGTTCATCTTGATGCCCTAATCATCGTTGCAAGAGTGCTATATAATGTTGTCTGCTGTAGTTTATCAAAACATGCTCATTTGTTATTATTGTATCTTTTTGTGTGATTTTCTTTTCAGATTGAAGTCTACATCTGTTATGAGCTACAACATGCCATCTTTGCTGTGGTGTAACCCATTCTTCATGATATGCCATGTGTTGATTGTTACAAGCTTGCAAAGTAGCCTCTGTGATGTTGCTGATTTTAGGGACTTAGGATTCCCCTAAGTCATTTCCCTGCTGTTATTTTTATGCCATGTATCCATGTTGCTACAGTGAGATCCATGCCTCTTTTGAGTATGTTCAGTAAGGATGTTTTGTACATATGGTTATGCACTATCCATGCCTCTTTTTGCATTTATAGAGTGCTCTAGCATGTCTTAATCTTGCTCTACATTTGCTATAAAATGTTCCTGCCAGATTGTTTACATGTTAATCAATTTTGCCAAGGTTTTTATAGTTGATCCTTGCATGCTATGAGCTTGTTCTTGCCATGCTTAGCTTTATGAACATGTCTTCTTGCTGTAGGTATGCTTGTATTGTCACGAAATGCTTTGTGATGAGTGTTTCAAGCTCACAAAGTTGCCTTCATGCTGCTGTTTATAGTATGCCCTGTTTTTCTGCCAAGTCTGAATCTGTAATGAAACTTGCTATGTTTACATGGGTGCCATCATATCTTCTCTGCCTTTCTGGCTCATGATCAGTAATGGACTTTGGTTCTATGCAATGATTAGATTCATACCATGCCTTTGTTTTCTATGATCTGTTCCTGTAGCACGTTGTTTGATAGCTCTAAAAATTGCAACCTGATGTTATTTCTGCCATGTCCTGTGATTTCTGCCAAGTCTGTGAAGCTGATATTATTTGCAATATTGCCATGTCCTTTTGAGCATGTTAGATTAGTTTCTGGAGATATCTCAGTGTTCATGTTTTGTTATGCTTTACCTGTACATCATGTCCTTGACTTTTGTTTTCAAGTTGATATCTAGTAGCATGTTGTTTTGGTGCTTGCAAATTTCCTAGTTGCTGTTTTGGACAGCTTGTCCTTTAAACTTGTATGATGTGTATGTGTTGAACCGTTGCTCCGTTTTGAGTGTGCTCTACATGAAACTTGCTTAATTTTGCATGTAGTTTCATTTTACCTTGTTGCATCCATGTTTTGAGGTGTGTGCTTGATGTTTGAATGCATTTTGCACCAATGCCATGCTTAACTTGTTTTGCTCATATTTTCTAGGTCGTAGCTCCGAATCTAATGAACATTATATGTAACTTGACTAGGATTTTGTGTAGTTCATCATGGTGCATCTTAACTTTATGTTTAACAACTTGAAAATAAGGTTTATTTCAGATCAGGACCAATTTCGAAATTTGCATATGGGGATTTACCGGAATTGTAATATATTGTTCTGGCCTCATTTAAACTTGATTTGATGTGTTGCTCTTGTATGCATCCTCTCTTGCCATGAGTAGCTTCTTGTATCCTTGTCATGAATCATACTTGGTTGAGCATCATGCCTTGTCATGTGTGGTGTGTTTACCATGTTGTGTGCTTCTTCTCGATAGTTCCCATTTCGTTGCGATCGTGAGGATGCGTTCGTCTACGTGTGGTTCGTCTTCGTGTGGTACATCTTCTTCATGGACTCTTTCTTCTTCCTAGCGGGATTTCAGGCAAGATGACCATCACCTTGGATCTCATTACTATCATTGCTATGCTAGTTGCTTCGCTCTATCGATATGCCGCGTTACCTACCACTTGCTTATCAAGCCTCCCAAATTGCCATGAACCTCTAACCTTTGTCACCCTTCCTAGCAAACCGTTGTTTGGCTACGTTACCGCCTTTGCTCAGCTCCTCTTATAGCGTTGCTAGTTGTAGGTGAAGATGAAGATTGCTCCATGTTGGATTATGTTTATGTTGGGATATCACAATATCTCTTATTTAATTAATGCATCTATATACTTGGTAAAGGGTGGAAGGCTCGGCCTTATGCCTGGTGTTTTGTTCCACTCTTGACGCCCTAGTTTCCATCATATCAGTTTTATGTTCCCGGATTTTGCGTCCCTAACGCGGTTGGGTGATTTATGGGACCCCCTTGACAGTTCGCTTTGAATAAAACTCCTCCAGCAAGGCCCAACCTTGGTTTTACCATTTGACTCACCACCTCCTACTTTTCCCTTGGGAGTCGCTCTCTCGAGGGTCATCTTTATTTTATCCCCCCGGGCCAATGCTTGTCTAAGTGTTGGTCCAAACTAGAGCACCGTGTGGGACCATCCCTTGGCATCTTGGGTAGTACATGTACGCTTAGCTTATCCGGTGTTGCCCTGAGAACGAGATATGTGGAGCTCCTATTGGGATGTCGGCGCATCGGGCGGTCTTGCCGGTCTTGTTTTACCATTGTCGAAATGTCTTGTAAACCGGGATTCCGAGACTGATCGGGTCTTCCCGGGAGAAGGAATATCCTTCGTTTATCACGAGAGCTTATCATGGGCTAGGTTGGGACACCCCTGCAAGGTTTGAACTTTCGAAAGCCGTGCCAACGGTTATGTGGCAGATGGGAATTTGTTAATATCCGGTTGTAGTAAACTTGAAGTAAACTCTTCTAAAATACACCAACCGTGTGCGTAACCGTGAGTGTATCTTTTCGGGATTGTTCGAGAGGAGAACACGGTTTTTGGGTTATGTTTGACGTAAGTAGCAGTTCAGGATCACTTCTTGATCATTACTAGTTGACGACCGCTTGCTAAGCTCCTCTTCTCGCTCTTGTTTCGTAAGTTAGCCACCAAACATGCTTAGTCGCTGCTGCAACCTCACCACTTTACCCCTTCCTTACCCATTAAGCTTTGCTAGTCTTGATACCCATGGTAATGGGATTGATGAGTCCTCGTGGCTCACAGATTACTACAACAACAGTTGCAGGTACAGGTTATGCGATGATCTTGACGTGAGAGCGATGTCTATTTGTGTTGGAGTTCTTCTTCTTCTTCGTTGATCTTGGGTTAGGTTCCTGGTCGGCAGCCTAGACTAGCAGGGTGGATGTCGTTTGAATTTCTGTTTATGTTTCATCCGTAGTCGGATGTTGATCTTGTATGTTGTATCGTTGTATTCATGTGACATTGTATGTCTTGGATGTATCCCCACTGTTATGTAATGGTTTGATGTAATGATATCCACCTTGCAAAAGCGTCTTCAAGATGCGCTTCTATCCTTGGTGGGACCTTCGAGTTCCTTTAGGATAGGGTCGCATCTTGGGCGTGACACGGCTACTGTTCAACCAGCCCTCCACGGGGTCATCCTGATCATCCAGCCCTCCAACGGGTCCTGTTCATCCACTCCCAACCGGCTCGATCGATCGAGGTCCTGTTCATCCACTCCCAACCGGCTCAATCGATCGAGGTCCTGTTGATCCACCGGCAACAACCTCTACTACCACGGGGTCCTATTCATCCACCCCCACCGGGAACTATTCATCCACCCCCCCCCCAACAACTCTCACTTTTCATCAAGAGGCAGCAGGTTCGATCGGCTTCAGTTAGCAGCAGTAGCGAAGGAATCGCTTGATCGGGTTCAATTAACAGCAATCAATCGATCGCTCTGGTTCAGTAATGCGTAGCCTACAGTGCAATCGCTTGAGTTCAGTAGGCGAACTCCTCGCTCGGGTTCAGTTAGAGCCCAACGCCTCGCACCCACGCGCGTACGTGTACGAGAGAAACGCGCATCGCTTGGCCCCCGACCACCCACCGTAACCGGAAGACCCCGATATTTTCCTCGCTCTCGCTTCTACCACGGTTTTTTCCATCATGGACGGCCCAAAGAATGTCATGCAGCTACGTCTCCGGCCCAACAGGACAAAAAGCCCATTTCATGATTTTTTGTCATAGAAGTAGGAGCCCACCACATTTACGAAGATACCGGGTTTTGTCACAATTATCATCATAGAAGTGTCATAAGCATGACAGAAAAAAATTCGTTCGGCCCAAAATGTCACGGATGTGTCTTTTTTTGTAGTGAGAAGAAGAAGCACCTGCCCCGCCAAAGATCTCAGGAGGATGGGGCGTCCGACGATCGCGCCTCGGGTGTCGCGCCCATTGATCGGGCTCCTTCCCCTCTTGCATAGGAAAGCGCGCCTGGTGCCCCTCTCAGGTTGGGCTCGGGGGCTCTCCTCTGGAGGGCCTCCGACCTAACCAACGTCATGACGGAGGCGTTCGGGCACCATGAGGAGGCGTTCTTAAGTGCGCGCTTCCGTGAGCAAGGCGCAGGGCAGGAGATGCTAGGATCTCAGGGTTTCATCACCAAGGCGATCGAGGAGCTTCAGGAGGCAAGAGCCATGCGAGGTGAGCGTCGCCCCACACCACCCAGCGCAGCTCCCGCCCCAGACGTGGGCAGCGAGCTACGCTTCTGCGTCAACATCCCTGGGCTCAACATAGCCGCTCTTAGGAGCTCTTCTGGCTGTCCCACGACGGCCGGTGTGAGGCCCCCCCTCATAGCTACGTTCGCATGCCTTTCGGCCAGCCGAATGCGGCTGCACTACGCAAGCGCCGCATGCGGGCCATCCTAGAGGCTTGCGAGGCCAGGCGCCAGGAGATCCAAATGGAGGAGGTTTTGAACCAGCGCGAGCATCCTGGATCTTCACAGCCTCACGAGGCTCGGGAGCCGGACGACACGTGAGAAACGGCTTTCGCAACACGCGTCTTCAGCTACTCCAACACTTCTACATCAACGGTGCCAGGTGACTTTTTTGGTTTGTTCAATTGAGGGCACCCCTCGGGCTGCATTACCCTCAAGCTGCCAGGGCCAGTCCCACAGCCGCTTCGTTTTGATTCATGTACTCCAGACTAGTATGCTTGCTCATGTTATCATGGTTGTTGACGTTACCACTGCTGTCCCGTCATTCTTGGAGCCGCCCCGCAAGACCTCCACATGTCACTAACCCGCCTCTTGCTCGTCCCTGCAGCGCTTATAAACCCGAGAGACCGAGCTCTGGCTCGCGGCCTGCCCCCCGCACGTCACCTCACTGGGTGCTCAGTGCCTTTGCCTTTTCTGCGGAAAGATCACCGGGGCGCCAGGGGGACCAGACAACACCAACATGAACCCCGACGCGACCCGCCCTGCCGAGGAAGCACCGTCGGCAGGTGGGACAAGCGCTGAGGCGCCGCCTCGAGGACGCACTGGAGTGCCACCCAGCAGCCACCAGGGTCAGGTGCCCCGTCTCGTGGCTCAAGATGCAGGGCATCCAGGCGACGGCTCCGGCAGGGTGGGCAAAGACGCCTACGTTCCCCGCTTGGTGAACCTCGGGTACACGCCGAGGGAAAGCTCCAATTCGTTCCTTGAGCCAGGATGGGAAGGCGGAGCACTCAAGACCGGGGCCTTCCATGAGTCGCCAGGGGGCTTCACCGACCCCTTCAGCGATGATGACGGCGGGGTAAAGCCAATGTCTTAGGAACAAGTTTACACTAACCATGGGCTGCATGTGATCAAGACCGCAGCAGTGTTCGGAGAACCTAGAGCGGTGGCTCCGCCCCTGACAGGAGTGGTGCAATGGGGGCTGTGTAGGAGGGGCCTGGAGCCAGGCCTCCCCTTTGCCGCACGAAACAAGGCGTTGCACGGAGGTAGGTCCTCTGTCGGGGGAGGCGCCGGCGAGCCTTTCCCCCCACCAGAGGGCCCGTGGTCACCGAGGGTGCTGCTAGCGTCCTCCTTGCCCCTTGGTCTCGCCCTGGTTTCGAGACGCCCCAATGGTGGTCGGGGGTGGCGCAGGGTGGGCCCCTCGTCTGGCGATATGAAGCAAGGCTCGCGCCTATGAAAGTCTCCACTCATGTCACTCTCACGTAATAATGAGTGGGGCTGTACATGCCATGGAGTCTCCGGGGTGCCGCCCTCGGGCCTCGGGGGCTCCCGCCCACGTCCTAGTGGAAGCACCATGCTCCGTGCTGGCCGTGACGCTGTCCCCCAATGAGTATGCTCACAGCCAGTGAAGGCACTTAGCTCCGCGCTGGTGGCAAGACCAGAAGACTAGCTAGGTGCCGGACGCAAGCATTTTCTTTCTTCCCTTCTTTCTGTAACTCGATTAGCCGCCCTTTTTCTAGCAGAACTTGAAGTTGTATTTTCGTTGACAAGCGTGGGGGTAGTATTTTCTCGTTTGTGTTGATTTCTTGCGTTTTGATTGCGTGCTTTATTTTGAGGCTCGCGCCTGCTACCCCTCCCCTTGCGAGCGCCTCGCGAGCAGGGGCTGGGCGTGGTATGCGCATGTCGACCGCGCTCGGGAAAGCCGGGCGGCGGCAAATCCCCTCGGACCAGGAGTGCAATTGCCACAGGACCACTGTGCGCAAACCCTGCCATGGACTGGCATTCGCCCCTCGCGAGGCCCTCTCGGGTGGACTAGGAGGCTCCTTGGGAAATCCAGAACTTCGCGAGCCCGCGGAAGGCTCCCCTCAGGAGAAAAGCACATCGGCAACCACAAAACTAGCTCAAGGCCTGCTTGGATCGAGGTAAGTTACAACAGCAAGCCTGCTGAGGAGCTCGTGTGCCTGCAGAAGCACGTTTCAAGTCAGGCCTAAGAAATAGAACATTAATTTATATACACAAGTGGCCCCCCTCCAAAATTCTCTTACGCCTTGCAGGGCCGTGTCCAAGTCTTTGTGTGCAGATTCAAGAGAAGGAGCGTGGGCTCAATTGGACATGCCGCTCGTAGCGTCATCATGGTCGCTCTCGTACGCGCTGCTAGTGCTGTCGCCGACATCGTCTTCACCATCGTCAACCGCACCGTCTTTGTTCGCCACGACCACCACCGCGTCATCCTCGATAGCGACAGCCTTGACCAGGGCGTCCACCTTGTCATCGACCCAGCGCACTAGGTTGTCCCGGATAACCCCGGGCACTGGGCGATAGCGGTATCGAAGTCGAAGTGGGGGTCAAGGTGCTGGAGATGACTGAAGACGCGGAGAACGTGCACCCGAGGAGGCCTCGGCTCCTTTCCTCAACAAGCTTGCGAGCCCTCGCAGCATGGTCCTCCAGGTGTGTCACGACTTCGGTGAAGAAGTGCAGGTGGCTGGCATAGTCTTCCACGCAGGGATGAGGGACGTTCTCCTCGCAGATGATGCCCAGTGCCTGATTAGCCCTCACTCTCAAGACCTGGAGCATGGGGGCGTCCTCGCACTGCAACGTCTGCCGTTGGCATGCCTCCTCCATGTTTTGATGCGCGAGGGACGCAGCATCATCAATCTGCTCCTGGAGTGAAAGCAGATCAGCGCAAGCCTTGTCCAGCCCAGACCTAAGAGCGGAAATCCTGCCCTCAGCTTCGGCCTCTGAGAGCTTCTGCTCAAGCCATGCTCATTGGCGAGATCCGCGCGAGCCTTCGCCACCCTCCGGTCGACCTCCTCCTGGATTCTGGCTTCGCGGGCGGAGACGGCATCTTCAGCCATGGCCACATGGCGCTCCCTTGTCTCCAGCCACTCGTGTTCCAGGCCGCGCTCCAATGCCTCCAGCGCCAGTGCCTCCTCGCGCTTCAGGATCTACTTCTCTTTGGAAGGCACTCCCCTCATCGACGCCAAGACGGTCCGGCGCGCCTTGATCTACTGCTCCAGGGCAGCGTTCAAGGCCAGGAGCTCGTGTTCCCACTTCTCGGTGCCCTCATGATGATGGTCGGCCTCCTTTGCCTCCTCCAAGGCCCGAGCGCTGGCTTCGTGGGAGGCCGCGAGTTCCATTGCGGCATTTGCCTTGTCAAGCTCGTGCTGAAGCTACCCATGGTTGATGGCGACCTTCAACTGGTGCCACTCATGAGCCAGGCGTAGGTCCTCTGTCTCGAGGCGAGTATCAACCGCCACGAGCTCTCCTGCAAGGCGGCTCAGCGCAACCATCGCCTCCTGCAAGAGCTCGTGGCATACGACACCGCGTCTGCCAAGGGTCGACGGTTGTTGGGGAAGTTCGAGCTGGCCCGCTTGCCCCGGCAGGGAGCTCGAGGCCGGCACCATCTCCGCCGCCTTGTGGACCTTGTCAAAGGTGCTAGGTGACGCGGCCTCACCACCTAAAGACGAGGCCGGGCTGGGGACGCCCAGCCGCCGGCTATAACCAACGGAGGAGTCCTTGGCACGCTGGCTACGCCCCAGGCCGGGGCGCGAAGAAGTGACGCTAGGAAAGACGGATCAAGGCCCCAGGTTGACGCGTCCTCCTTCGGAGCGGGCCCCGGGCCCCGCGCGGCAGTCCGGCAAGCAGAGCTCAAGATCAATGGCGAGCCGGTGGCCGGTGAGGGCCGCCCCTCAGGAGATTTCGCCGTTCCAGCCGAGGGGACCCTAAAGATCCTTGGTCAGAAAAGGACGCAACACTCAGGAAATCACGCAGATGAGGTACTTACTCGTCTTTGGCAACGTATTTCCTCTGCTTCAACGGCCGGTAGACGCCACCATTGCAGCTTAGAAGCACCTTCCTCTTTCAGAGTGCTTCAAAATTTAGGCTGAGCTGGCCGAAGCCCTAGGCGCGATCGCCGTCGCCTGAGGCGGTTGGCGGTGTTCCTGAGGGAACAACTTCGGGAGTGTCAGGCTGCGCCGACCCTTCCATCTCCGCCTCAGGACAACTCGGCTGAGGCTCGGGGGCTTCCAACCAAGGAGCCTCGGACCGTGATGACACCGCGGCCGTCACCTCGGGACAGCTCACCCGAGCCCAGGGAGCCAGCACCACGAGGGCCACGACCGACGTCGCTTCCTCGGCAGCCATTTTGCTGGCGCTCGACGGTGCTCGTCCCCCTACACCATCTTCTCGGGTGAGCGCCGAGGTGGCAGCAGGCAGGGGGGAAACAAAGACGGGGCTTTCACGGGGCCCTTCAAGGCCGACTGGGTGTAGTCCCCATTCGTCGAAAGAGGGCATCTGCCTCGCGAACTCCACCTTGTTCGAACAGCAGTGCAAGAGGCAACCCTACTCCGGCAGATTGGCTGGCGCGGGGTTGCCCGTAAGGAGCTCGAGCACTGTATGCGCCGCCTCGGGAGGAAGAGAGGGAGCATGGAGCCTCATGGGGTCCCCGCAGCCTGAGAAATCCCACATCGGGCGAGAGTGGCGCTGAAACAGAGCGATGCGGCACCGGATGAAATCCTTCACCACCATAGGCGTCGTCACCCCGAGGTCCTTTAGCCTGGCTAGCCGACGCTAGACGTGGGCGAGCTGCCGGTCAACAAGCTTCGCGTGCCCCTAGCCAGAGCTAGGGACAGCTGGAGCTCGTGGGAGCAGGAGCAGGGGGTTGCGCACACCAGCGTCCACGAACACCCATCGTTTCCGAAATCCGCCCACAACTGGTGAGAGATCAAAGTCAATCCCCGAGCCGGCCGTCGCTGCAACGGCTTGGAGGGTCACGCACCCAGAGCGTTGCCGGGCGTCAGTCAGATGCAGCGAGAAGAAATGGCGAAGCAAAGCCACGGAAGGGGGCAATGCCCACCATGGCCTCGCAGACTAAGGCGAAGATGGTGAGGAGGATGATGGACTGGGGATCCAGGTGCAACGCATTGACTTGGTAATGTGAGTGTGACGCCCGGATAATTAAGCTACAGTAACCTTCTACTAATGATGCCACATCGCCATGATTACTGTTGCTAATCTCGCGTTAATTCAAAATGATTCAAATTCAAAATTTAATTAAAGGCAAACAACAAAAGTTTTCAAACTTAAAAACTAAAATGTTCAATAAATAGTAGATAAATCAGAGGCTAGGATAAAATCATAAACAACATTGTTGAAATATGATAAGTCATCTAAACAATCTCAAACAGTGGCTGAATACATTATTTAATAACCTTTTAATTAATCTAAATCTAATATGAAATAGTATTTCACCCAAACTAGTTTTTGGTGCTAGGATCTAATGCACTGCAATTTGCGAGCTAGCTCCCCTATATTATAAAAATCAATTAGGTGCTAAACATTTAAAAAAAGAAAAAGGGAAAACAAAGAAAAAAACAAAACAAAACAAATGGGGGGAGGGGAAGACCCCTCCTGGGCTGCTTGGCCCACTTTCCCCACCGGCCCATGTCGGCCCGCCCCCACTCTCCCTTATCCCCTGGACCCCGAAACCCTAACCTCCCACGACCCCACTTTCCCCACTCGTCTCCCCTCTCACTCCCTCGTCTCCCCCATCTCGATCCCTATTTGGATCGAGATGGGGACGAACCACCGACGCGCCGCACCACCGTGCCCTGGACCTCCACTCGCCTCTCCTTCGAATCCCACGCCGCTGGATCGGAGCCGGGGAGTACCTGCGTCGCGCCACGCCGTCGCCGGGCCTCGTAGCTGCCTCCGCGCCTCTCGCTCGCTCGGCTCCAACAAGCCACGCCGCCTTCTCTCCGCTAACGCCGCTGTCCCGTCCCCTCCCCCCTGCCTGCCTCCCGCTCCGCGGCGTCGTCCCCGTCGACCACCCCGAGCTTCCTCGAGCTCACTACCCGTGCCCTACTCCTCCTCTGTGAGCTCCCCCTTCCTCCTCTCTCTGCCGTGGTCGCACCTCTCCCTTCGGCTGCGGCCACCTAACGCCGCCATGGACAGCCGCACTCAGCCAACCCCATGGCCATCGCCATCCCTCACTGCTGCAGCGTCACAGCTGCAGAAGCGCCTCGCTTACCACGGCCTTGGCGCTCGCTCGACCAGCAGCCGTCGACCTCCCAGCGCTTCTTCCCAGCCACAGCCACTCCCCCCGGCCAAGGCCCACTCAAGACCGCCCTTTGCTCTCCAGGCGTCCCCTTTGGACCGGCCTCCCTCCTCGCTCACACGCCTGGGCGAAGGCCAGCTTCAGTCCAGCCTGCCACTACCGTCCGAAACGCTATGTCCGCTCTGGGCCACAGACATGTGGGGCCCAGCCCTAGAACGATTAAGAAAAAGGAGAATTAAAATAATAATATTAAATAAATAAATAAATAAATAGAGAAAAATAATTAAATTAATGAATTAATTAACGAATTAATTAAGTTAATTAATCACAATTAGATTAACCTATTTAACTGTTAGTTAATTAATCAGACAATGACAGTGGGGCCCACCCCCCTAATTAATTATGATTAGTTTAATTTATTTGTTAATTAAAATGTGTCACCAACCAGTGGGACCCACTGGTCAGGTTGACCAGTCAACTCTGTTGACTACTGATGTCAGCATGACATCATGATGATGTCATTAAATCATTTTCGAATTAATTAAATAATTAATTAAATCCTAGAAATTAATAAAATCTTTAGAAAATCATATCTTTTAATCCGTAACTCGGATTAAAATATTTTCAACTTGAAAGTTGCTCAAAACGACGAGACGATTCCGGATACGCAACCCGTTCGTCCGCCACACCCCCGTAACCTATCGAACTCGCAACTTTCCCCCTCCGGCTCCTATGCCCGAAAACGCGAAACACCGGGAATACTTTCCCGGATGCTTCCCTCCTTCACCGGTATCACCTCATACCGCGTTAGGGCACCCCTAGCGCCGTTACTTGACTTGTCGTACATCGTTATGCATCTGTTTGCATTGTATTCATTGTTTCTTCCCCCCTCTAATTCCGCTAGACACCGAGACCGACGCCGCTGCTACCCAGTACGACTACGGAGTTGGCGACGACCTCTCTCTTGCCAGCAAGCAAACAGCAAGCCCCCTTGATCACCAGATATCGCCTATTCTACTCTATACTTGCTTGCATTAGAGTAGTGTAGCATGTTATCGCTTTCGCTTAATCCTATATCGTTGCATAGCCTGTCCTTGCTACTACATTTGTTACCTTTACCTGCTATCCTCTTGCTTAGTATAGGATGCTAGTGTTCCATCAAGGGCCCTACACTCTTGTCCGTCCGCCATGCTATACTCTCTGGCTGTGATCACTTCGGAGGTGATCACGGGCATATACTATATACTTTACACTATTACATTACCTGTGATACTGTTCGAGATGGGGGCTGAAAGGATGTGGCTCCATCCCGGTAGAGGGGGGCCTGGGTTCCCACGGCCCCGATTACTTTAATTAGGCGGAGAGCGACAGGGCAGGTTGTGACCACCTCAAGAGAGGTGGGCCTGCCCTCGTCGGCGTTCGGGGATACTTAACACGCTTAACGAGATCTTGGTATTTGATATGAGTCTGGCCATTTGGTCTATACGCACTAACCAACTACGCGGGAACAGTTATGGGCACTCGACGTCGTGGTATCTGCCGAAGCACTTCGTGACATCAGCGACTGAGCGGCGCGCGCCAGATTGGAACGTAAGCCAGCTCTTGTATTAAGGGGGCTAGTTCTGCCTCCGGCCGCCCTCACAACATGCAGGTGTGCTATGGGCGATGGGCCTGCACTGCAGGCGCTTAGGTTTAGACAGCGTGTGACCTCTCTGTTGTGCCTAGGTGGGGCTGCGACGTGTTGATCTTCCGCGGCGGGCATGAACCGTAAAAGTGTGTCCGCCAAATGGGATCAAGCGTGTTGGGCTATGTGGTGCACCTGCAGGAAGTTAATCTATTCAATAGCCGTGATCTTCGTAACAGGACGACTTGGAGTTGTACCTTGACCTTATGACAACTAGAACCGGATACTTAATAAAACACACCCTTTCCAAGTGCGGATATAACCACGTGATCGCTCTCTATCGTGGCAATGAGGAGGGATCGCGGGTAGGATTATGCTATGCGATGCTACTTGGAGGACTTCAGTCTACTCTCTTCTACATGCTGCAATCACGGGGCTGCGAGCGTAGTCTTCGACAGTGATTAGCTATCCCCTCTTATTCGGCATTCTGCAGCTTTAGTCCACCGATATGGCCCTTTACACATATATCCATGCATATGTAGTGTAGCTCCTTGCTTGCGTAGTACTTTGGATGAGTACTCACGGTTGCCTTGTTCCCCTTTTCCCCTTTCTTTACCCGATTGCTGCAACTGCACGATGGAGCCTGGGAGCGACGCCACCGTCCGATGACGACTACTACCTCAGAGGTGCCTACTACTACGTGCAGCCCACCGACGATTTACCGTGAGTAGTCAGAGGATCCCGTGCAGGAGGCTGCGCCTCTTCGATCTGATCCCAGTTTGTGCTAGCCTTCTAAAGGCAAACTTGCTTAACTTATGTCGTACTCAGATATTGTTGCTTCCACTGACTTCGCCTATGATCGAGCACTTGTATTCGAGCCCTCGAGGCCCCTGGCTTGTATTATGATGCTTGTATGACTTATTTATGTTTTAGAGTTGTGTTGTGATATCTTCCGTGAGTCCTCGATCTTGATCGTACACGCTTGCGTGTATGATTAGTGTACGATTGAATCGGGGCGCCACAAGTTGGTATCGATCCGATCGCTCAGAGAATCCCCTTCCAACTCCTTGGTCAAGTCGAGTCTAGACTTTTCAAAACTTTTACTAACATGGCTGTGCAGCCCATGGGCCCACGTCGCCATTGGGTGGTATTAGGATCTTTTACTCCTCGATCTTTACTCTGGGACTCTGAACTCTCTTCTACTCGGGTTAAACGATTTTTACTAACTCTGACTCTAGGTTCTCGATAATACTTTCTCCCGGAGAGCCTCTTCAGTCCGGATGATTACTTGGTGCACCGAAGGATTCTGAAGATACCTTCCGATATTCTCTCGAGACCTTGTGCCCATTGCTTTTGCAATTCCCTATGAATAAATACTTACACCTGTCATTCTTACTTTATACCCAGTCGATCTTGTTATTACAAGATACCCCGAGAATATTTTGTTCCTACTGCCTTGCAGTTCCTTGCCACCTGAATACCCCTAAGAGTAATTTCTCGCACTCTCCGAGTATCCGCTCATCCCCAGTTGTTCAGGTGTTTCACAAAAGTCTTTGAAATACTATTCAATCCTCCGAAAATCCTTAGAAGCTTTATTGCTCTGCAAATACTTGTCTACTTGCATTATGGATGCTTCCCATATATCTCGCAATATTCGCTAGTATCTTTTGACACCGTCATTTTGATCCTATTGATTCAACATGTGTGCGAGTGCACACAATCATCTATCAACCCTTCTAAATTATCTTTCCGGCTGAGACATCATTTTTGAACATGAGCTGGTTCTCGACCAAACTATTTGTCGTCAATTGTGCCTCTGGTCTATCCAACTTATCCATCCTTGATCAAAGCGACTGCTTCTGATCCATTGTTTTGGAAATCAAAATTCCTTTGTAATCTAAGCATCGAACTATTCAGAGGTTCTATAATATGATGCTCGTGCATTCTTCTTCCTCTGGTTGAGTACCGATGCTCACATCAGATTCGTTGTGGACCATCGGTTCCTTTGTTGGATTTTATCCGACAGTGTCCTTCATATTGAATAACTTTGAGAGCCTTTCCATGGGTATATAATGCCTTTTGTAAATTGTATCATCTGCCTTTGAACAATTCACTACTTTCAAGCTTGTATTATTTACCCCGAAGTTTGTGGTATATGTTCGTAAGATGCCCTGATGGGTTGAACCTATGCCTTCCTTACTATGTGTGAACTCGGAAGTTTTCACGGGTCATACTCATCTGGTATTTCACCAGGTAAAACTTTCAACACTAATGCCATTATTGAAACGAGAAGTGAATGTAAGGTTATGCTTTGGAGAAGTGGGAGTCGACCTTGAACTTTGTGTTCATGCCCATGGACCCGGGGTGGAACTTATCATGGAAGCTTCTCATAGTAATAATAATCCCCTTGTTGTAACTTCTTCTCTTATCTATGCTTGATCTTTTGCGACCGTGGTTTCGACCATATTGTTCTTCTTTGATCCTATTTCTTGGACAAGTTTAAGTGCTTGCCTTCTGCACATGATTTCAATTGTCCAACCTCTATCCCGCTCTACCCTTGAGTATACCCTCTGGTACAGCGAGAATATAATGGAACTACATAACTTCTTATGGGTTCTTCATCAACTGTTATTTCTCACCGATTCCAATTTTCCTGGGTTCTGGGTTGTCGTCAACCGAGAACGCTGATAAGTGAATCCATTCCGCACTTCGACTCAATAACTCTAAGTATTCTTCATTGCTTATGAGTTTATTAATCCTTCAAGTCATTGCTAGCCTGATCGGCTATATCATTATCATGCAACTTTTTAAGCTGTGCTACCGGCCCTCTTTACGAGCACAGATTTAGATGGTAAGCTAACCTTCCGTGATCTTCCTCGTCATATCGTTTGTCCTTGAACAGCAAGCTTTATTTCGAGTTTGTGTCGTACCCATCGTTCCAATAACTTTTTGCTTCATCATTCAGATGACTTGATGTCATCGCCGATCAGTTACATCTTCTCGAAACCTCTCGACAAATGTGTCATGATCATCATCAGCATTCTGAGATCTTCTAGGATATCAATTGAATTCATGATGAGAAATACCATCCTTGCCCTCGATGAATTCTATTATCATCGACCACTTTATTACCTTCCCACCAACACAGCTTGTTCGTGTTTGGTGTTGTACCTTGAGTTCCCTGCCATCCAGCAATTGTTCTCCTTTACTTGGAACATTACCATCTCTTATGTCATCAATGTTGTGAGAATTACACCACCTCTTAAGAATTTGTGATACAGTGATGCTTCCCACCATCACCATTCTTTCTTGGTCCTCGTGTTGATTCCAACCGGTATACCAACAAGTGAACGGTGCTGTTTGAATTCTGCCCTTCTAGCAACCCTATTTCTTTGAAGTTAATGGTCAGCCTTTCATTCTTAGACATTTGATTATTGAATCACCATTCCGACGTTGGTTGTACAACCCAGCCCATATTTCGGGTGCACCTTTCAACCAATGTTTAACTGTGTATGTTTTCCTCGAGCATACATCATTATACCATTTGATCTTACAAATGTTATCTCCTTGTTCACATAATGGCGGAAATCCATCTTTTGTTAATCTCGATGAATTGTCGCTGATTCCATCAGCCACCTCCTCATCCTCTCGTTGGTTTACCGATGAACTCTTGTTTCGGTACTAGCTTCCATAGTTCATCTCCCGAGAATCTTCGATGTCATCTCGTCAATTTGTATCACACCTTTTCTCCTCAAGCATCATGAGTTTGAGGTATCCTAACACCGATCAGATCTGAATCTCGGTCAGATATGATGGATGGAACATTTTTCCAAGAGTTATAACACTGGTCTTTTATGACCCGGTAAGGTGATGGCATGCCAAGCACACCTGGCCGGATGACTTGCTGTTATTTCCTTATTAGCAAGGTTAGCCATTCTTCCATGAGGAAAATTGTAAGACTTATTCTATAAGTTGTTCCTGAGGAATCCTTTGAGTATTCAGAATCTGACCTTTGCTTGAAAACCATGTCAATGCTATCTCGAAGCATGTCTGTGGAACGCCGATTTTTCACAGAAACATTTGAAGCCCAATGCTAAATGATTCTTGCTCAATTATCCAAACACCATTGTATGGGTAATGTCATGAAATTTCTCTCCCCTTACCTAAAGGGTTTTCTACATTATATCTTGTTATGTATATCATGCTCTGTTTGTCCTTGGGAAGGATATACCCTTGAAATATGTGTTTAAACACATGTTCCTTTCCATTGCTCTGTTTAAATCTGGTAATCATATCCTCCTTTCCATTGTTTGGTTTAACCTTTCTTCAGGTCTATAGGATCTAGCTGTAATACTCTCCTGCTTTTGTAAACACCTCAGTGTACAACTCTATCAGAAAGACCCTGTTACTTTTGATGATGACATTCCGGTAACCGCCGATGGACGAGAACTTTGCCTACTGGTCCGCCTCGTTGCAACGAGCAGGAAAATGGTTCTCTTCGTCCCTCGCCCTTGGTACCAACGTTGTTGCCAACATAACTAACCGGTTATTCTCTGACATGCCTTGCTGATCGTGCAAGACATCACCCCACTTTCTACTTTTAACCCACATGGTGGGCCCATAACACACAGTTCCACAGGATCGAAACCTGACTTTCCTATACCCCATGTTCCTAAATTTATTCCTCACGCTTGGCTTCGTATGAAGGATCATGAGCCACCTTCCTAGTGATCTATTCTGGTATCAGACACAATACTTATTCACGTTGCTTTGAACCCCTTTCACGCCTTGTAACAGGCATCAAACGATTGCCTGCCCGCTCGAAACTTCCCATGATACCTCCTTACTTTGCTCTCGATACTTTCTTAAGTTTCAATTCGAGAGTTACTTCCCACCACCTTCCCCGATGTTATTGACCAGATAGTTAACCTTGCAGAGGTTCGTTCCCCCGGAATACCCACCCTTTATTCTTACGTAAGTACGATGGAATCCCGAAGAAAGGATGACGACTTGATCATGATGACCTGAAGTAGAGAAATGAAGACATCAATGTAATGGATCGACCTCTTCGAGAAGAGCAACCAAGACTGGGAACACTCGCTAGAATTTCGTAACCAAAACTTTCCCCCCTTGCACCCCTCTTAAATCTCGGGACGAGATTTCTTGTAGTGGAGGAGAATTGTGACGCCCGGATAATTAAGCTACAGTAACCTTCTACTAATGATGCCACGTCGCCATGATTACTGTTGCTAATCTGGCGTTAGTTCAAAACGATTCAAATTCAAAATTTAATTAAAGGCAAACAACAGAAGTTTTCAAACTTAAAAACTGAAATGTTCAATAAATAGTAGATAAATCAGAGGCTAGGATAAAATCGTAAAAAACATTGTTGAAATATGATAAGTCATCTAAACAATCTCAAACAGTGGCTGAATACATTATTTAATAACCTTTTAATTAATCTAAATCTAATATGAAATAGTATTTCACCCAAACTAGTTTTTGGTGCTAGGATCTAATGCACTGCAATTTGTGAGCTAGCTCCCCTATATTATAAAAATCAATTAGGTGCTAAACATTTAAAAAAAAAGGGAAAACAAAGAAAAACAAAACAAAACAAAAGCAAAGGGGGGAGGGGGCAGACCCCTCCTGGGCTGCTTGGCCCACCTTCCCAACCGGCCCATGTCGGCCCGCCCCCACTCTCCCTTATCCCCTGGACCCCGAAACCCTAACCTCCCACGACCCCACTTCCCCCACACGTCTCCCCTCTCACTCCCTCGTCTCCCCCCTCTCGATCCCGATCTGGATCGAGATGGGGACGAACCACCGATGCGCCGCACCACCGTGCCCTGGACCTCCGCTCGCCTCGCCTTCGACTCCCACGCCGCTGGATCGGAGCCGGGGAGTACCTGCGTCGCCGCCACGCCGTCGCCGTGCCTCGTGGCTGCCTCCGCGCCTCTCCCTCGCTCGGCTCCAACAAGCCACGTCGCCCCTCTCCGTCAACGCCGTCGTCCCCGTCCCCCTCCCCGCCGGCCTGCCTCCCGCTCCGCGGCGTCGTCCCCGTCGACCACCCGGACGCCTCCCAGAGCACACCGCCTGTGCCATACTCCTCCTCTGTGAGCTCCCCTTCCCCTTCTCTTACCGTGGTCGCGCCCTCTCCCATCGGCTCCGCCACTGACGTCGCCATGGACAGCCGCACCAGCCAACCCATGGCGCTCGCGCCCTCACTGCTTGCACATTGCGTCTTGTGCAGCCTGCCAAGCGCGCCCCGCCTACCATGGCCTTGGCGCGCCCGCTCGACCCGCAGCCGCGTCAACCTCCCCCGTGCCTTCTTCCCCTGGCCACAACCACTCCCCTCTCGGCCATGCCCACTCCGGCCCGCCCTCTTCGCTCTCCCAAGGCGTCCCCTTTGGTGACCGCCTGGCCTCCCCAACCTCGTCACGCCACACGCCTGGCCTGAGCTGCTTCAGTGCGCCAAGCACCTGCACCTACCAAAACGCTATGGCCCCTCTGGGCCACAGACATGTGGGGCCCAGCCCTAGAACGATTAAGAAAAAGGAGAATTAATAATAATAATAATAATAATAATAATAATAAATAGATAAAAATAATTAAATTAATTAATTAATTAACGAATTAATTAAGTTAATTAATCACAATTAGATTAACCTATTTAACTGTTAGTTAATTAATCGACAATGACAAAGGGGCCCACCCCTAATTAATTATGATTAGTTTAATTAATCATTAATTAAAATGTCATCCTTGACGATGGGACCCATCGGTCAGTTGACCAATCAACTCTGTTGATCGCTGATGTCGACATGACATCATGTCGATGTCATTAAATCATTTTCGAATTAATTAAATAATTAATTAAATCCCAGAAATTAATAAAATCTTTAGAAAATCATATCTTTTAATCCGTAACTCGGATTAAAATATTTTCAACATGAAAGTTGCACAGAACGACGAGACGATTCCGGATACGCAACCCATTCGTCCGCCACACCCCCGTAACCTATCGAACTCGCAACTTTCCCCCTCCGGCTCCTATGCGTGAAAACACGAAACACCGGGAATACTTTCCCGGATGCTTCCCCCCTTCACCAGTATCACCTCATACCACGTTAGGGCACCCCTAGCGCCGTTACTTGACTTTGTCATACATCGTTATGCATCTGTTTGCATTGTATTAATTGTTTCTTCCCCCCCCCCCTTCTTCCGCTAGACACCGAGACCGACGACGCCGCTACTCAAGACGACTACGAGTTGATTTAATCTCTCTTGCCAGAGCAAACAGCAAGCCCCCTTGATCACGGGATATCGCCTATTATACTCTATACCGCTTGCATTAGAGTAGTGTAGCATGTTACTTGCTTTCGCTAATCCTATACTTTCTTTGCATAGTCATCCTTGCTACTACTGTTGTTACCTTTACCTTCTATCCTACTACTTAGTATAGGATGCTAGTGTTCCATCGGTGGCCCTACACTCTTGTCCGTCTCGCCATGCTATACTCTTTGGTTGTGATCACTTGGAGGTGATCACGGGCATATACTATATACTTTACACTATTACATTACCGTGATACTTTGTCGAGATGGGGGCCGAAAGGACGGTGGCTCCGTCCCCAGTAGAGGTGGGCCTGGGTTCCCGACGGCCCCGATCGTTACTTTAGGCGGGCGACAGGGCAGGTTGTGACCACCTAGGAGAGAGGTGGGCCTGGCCTGGTCGGCGCTCGCAGATACTTAACACGCTTAACGAGATCTTGGTATTTGATTTGAGTCTGGCCATTTGGTCTATACGCACTAACCAACTACGCTGGGAACATTTATGGGCACTGACGTCGTGGTATCACCGAAGCACTTTGTGACGCTCTGCGATCGAAGGCGCTACCGGATTGGAACGTAAGCCTGCTCTTGTATTAAGGGGCTAGTTCGCTTCGGCCGCCCTCACAACGTCTTGTGTGCTATGGGCGATGGGCCTGACACTGTGGCGCTTAGGTTTAGACCGGCGTCTTGACCTCTCTGTTGTGCCTAGGTGGGGCTGCGGCGTGTTGATCTTCCGCGGCGGGCATGACCCGAAAAAGTGTGTCCGCCAAATGGGATCAAGCGTGTTGGGTTATGTGGTGCACCCTGCAGGAAGTTAATCTATTGAATAGTCGTGATCTTGATAATAGGACGACTTGGAGTTGTACCTTGACCTTATGACAACTAGAACCGGATACTTAATAAAACACACCCTTCCAAGTGCGGATATAACCCGGTGATCGCTCTCTATCGTGGCAATGAGGAGGGATTGCGGGTAGGATTATGCTATGCGATGCTACTTGGAGGACTTCATCTACTCTCTTCTACATGCTGCAAGACGGAGGCTGCCGAGCGTAGTCTTCGACATGATTAGCTATCCCCTCTTATTACGGCATTCTGCAGCTCACCCATCGATATGGCCCTTTACACATATATCCATGCATATGTAGTGTAGCTCCTTGCTTGCGAGTACTTTGGATGAGTACTCACGGTTGCCTTGTTCCCCTTTTCCCCTTTCTTTACCCAATTTCTGCAGCCGACGATGGAGCCGGGGCCGACGCCACCGTCGATGATGACTACTACCCGGAGGTGCCTACTACTACGTGCAGCCCACGCGACGACCAGAGTAGTCGGTGGGATCGAGCAGAGGCCCGCGCCTCTTCGATCTGATCCCAGTTTGTGCTAGCCTTCTTAAGGCAAACTTGTTTAACTTATGTCGTACTCAGATATTGTTGCTTCCGCGACTCGTCTATGATCGAGCACTTGTATTCGAGCCCTCGAGGCCCCTGGCTTGTATTATGATGCTTGTATGACTTATTTATGTTTTAGAGTTATGTTGTGATATCTTCCCGTGAGTCCCCGATCTTGATCGTACACGTTTGCGTGTATGATTAGTGTACGATTGAATTGGGGGCGTCACAGTGAGGGCACAGTGTTGAAGAAGTCGGAGAAGGGGGGATCAGACCGGCCCAGAGGGCGTGAAGATGAATGGGGATCTCAATGGCCGTCATATCAATCGCGGAGCGACAAGGAGGCCAGGCCACCATCGCCTTCCACTCATTGAAATCTGAGGCGAGCGCGGGGCGAACCTTGTCCATCGCTTCCTGGTTGAGCACCACCGACCGCTCGATGGTGGGCTCGAAGACCGACGGTGCCTGGACTGAGGTATGGGTCTTCTTCTTCCCCTTCTTCTTCTGGTTCAGCGCCATCGTAGCAGACATGATTGGAGCCGGGCTAGGCCAAGCGAGGAGGCAGCTATTTCTGGGAGATGGGGAAGTTCTGGAAGCGTGCTGCTAGCAATGGGGGCGGAGTGGTGTTGGCAACGGCGGCCGCCCAGCTTGGCGGATATCAAGGCTGCGTGGGGGAGTGGAGGCGCCCCTGTACCGCCAGTCACCATGCGTCAATCAAGGCCGCAGGCGGTTGGGGCCCGCGGCGCTCCGCACTTGCCCTTTGGCTTCGCGTCGAAGCCAAGTCCGAGCACGCCTTGGGCCCGGGGGCTACTGTCGGCGTTCTGGGACAGGGGTGCCCAGACTTGCCTGCCTGCGGGCTTGTGCGTGGCTCCACCAATGGCCTGGTACGACCCATCTTCAGCAGCAACCGCTCAAGACCCTCGCGAGGGACCAAGCCTCGCGAGGCAGACGACACCAAGACCTCCTCAAGGGCAGCCTCACTAGGCTGGCTCCCGAGGAGCGGAGATCTCTATGCAAGGGGCGCCTCTTGAGGTTCACGTGACATGAGCCATGACGACCAAGGCCTGGCGGGCGCCAGCGGGCGCAGTGTACCAGTTTCCTCTTTGGTGCTAAAGAGGCAAGCGCAGGCGTGGAGTCCCGAGGCGTCAGGCAAAGGTTTCTATATTAGTGCAACAAGACCAAGGCCAGCAGGACGGCAGGACGGAGGTCATCGCGGAGCCCACGATAGCGTCACCACCAAAGCCTTTGGCAGGCGAAGACCACCTTTTGTCAAGATAGCTTGTACTAGTTGTCCCCTTCAAACTTGGCCGTGTGGGATCCCTTCCCGCCTAACATTTGGGGAGAGGATCAGGGCCTCTATAAATAGGACTAGCCATCACCACAGAGAGGGGATCGATTCCACCCGAACGAGTTCACTAGCTCATTGAGCCCAAGAACACCTCACCTCCTGAGGTCGTTCACCCATTGTACTAATTCATCCTCGGCCCCTCAAGGCAATCCACCACCACACTGGAGTAGGGTATTACACAGCAAGGTGGCCCGAACCAGTATAAACCTTTGTGTCTCTTGTTCCTTCGGTTCGTGGAGCTAAGCTATGAGATCGTTGAGAGAGCGCAGTAGGAAGAGAGTGTTCTTCGTGTGCACCCCAGAGTTCGAACCTCACCAGGGTTTGCCGGAACCCGTAGTCCGACAGTTTCTTCCAAGGCCGCGTCATCACGGTCTCAGCGCCGGCGCCCCAGGAGTGATCAGGCCTCTTCTTCAGCGGGTGCAGCTCGGGTTCCACCTGAGGTGTCACATCCCTAGCTTTTCCTTGCAATTGGACTAGCTTGGTTGTTGCATCATGTTTAAATCTAAGAAACTTGAATTGAGGGAATCTGAAAGCCTCAAAATCTTTTAAAAGAAGGGCAAGAACCCTTAAAATTGCAGTTAGTGAATCCAAAATTCCCTAAAAATAGATTGAGAATTTTGGCAAGGATTATATACCAAACCAAAATTTTGGAACTTTTTTAAGGAATTACTAGCAAAAGGGCCCGTGCGTTGCAACAGATACAAAATTATTTATGACTCAAAAAACTTTTTGTAAGTATAAAAACAATAAGCTACCTTGGGCAGTGGCATGCCAAGTGGCGTATGGGAGGATCGGTGTTTTTTCCTACTTATTGATGGTATGGTGAGCAATTTCCTTTAACTTTAGGGACTGTTTCAATCACTGTTGAGAAAAGGCATCCCTCCCTTTAATAGAAGAATGTTATTGGAAAGAATTACCTGATGTATCTATTTGCGTGGAGAGCTGTGGTACCAAGGATTCAGTTACTGGGCCGAAGATTGTCTGAATAGATCGTTATGTACCAATACACAATAATCGCCATTAACTCCAATATCTTTTAATTCATTGGATCTCTCTTTACTTCAGATTTCTTATACTTGGTTTATATCTTTCCACTTCCAACAGTACCAGAATATAATCTTAGTCCATGCAATTTTGAAAACCAGAAGAAATATAACAATTTTGAGGATATAGACATATATATAGTGACCATAATTTACCATGCTACATAAAAGCTAAATTTAAGCATGAAACTGAGCATATCGATCATGGTGCAACTTCTGCACTGTGGCCTTTATCCTATCCCTGCCCACCAGAATCTAGTCATTTAGTTCATCTATATGCCATAAATAACAGAAGTTCATAACAAACTGAGGAAAACTGAGCTGTAAACTAATTAAAGGAAGCTTAGACGGTTTCCAACTGAAATTTGTGTGGACACAATTTTTTTCCTGGATTTTTTTGTGTGGACACCTTGTTTTTTTCTTTTTTGCAGGACACTCCTTTGTTCACCTAAAGAAGAATTAAAAAATTAGAATGAAATTAAACGGACTGCTTTCTTAGAAGGATTTGGGTGGAACCATTGCTAAGTTGATGAAAAACAAAATTAATTGAGAAAAAATAAATTAAGGGGTCGGTTTGTCAGGAGTTTATAGATGGAGTCGTTGAATTATTTTCATTGATGTCCAGAAATACAAAATAAACTACAGAAAAATTAAAGAAAAGAGACAAAGGAACAGGAGTTCTCCTATATAATACATGAATTTGGTATAGATATAGCTATTATCACAGTCACACACGTACCACGGTAACTGAGTGCTTCCTCGTACTGCAAGACTAGAGAAGGTAGAAACAGCATCGCCATCATAGATGAACGACAAGGAGAGCAGCCGCCGCTGCTCTGGCGAGATGACGGCCGCCGTGTAGATGGCCTGCGGTCTCTGCAGAATGCCGCCGAGCAAATTGGCAACTTAGCACGCGCACGCACGTACATGAACCACATACAAAACTGCACACGGTTATGATGGACACATACAAAAGAAACCGAGAAGCCAGTATAATCGGCGCCAAGGAAGATGCCGCGGTGTGGATGGCTCGGCTGCTACATGGGAAGCTCATTGTGCTGTCGTGTGATTGTTCTGCCCGTGGCTGGGCACATCCGCACATGACTGCAAGCTGGGAATCGAGGCGGGATGGTTTCGTTGTGGAGATAGCCGGTGGCGACGGCATGGCCTAGTGATCTGGGCGGTGGGCATCCCCGATCGCGCCCCTTCGCCAACGCGACCACCCGGATCTCCAACCCGAGCTCCCTCGTTCCCCGGCGCGGCGCCATCGTGCTCCGCAACAAACATGCTGGCTCCCTTCGCGGGCTTTGGTCCCGGCGGCAGGCCGACTCGGTTCATGGTGGCTGCCATGCATGGTCTTCTTCCGCGACGCGCGGGCGAGCGAAGGTAGGCAGTGGGCGCCATGGCATTTGCGAGTCGAGCTCGTGGCGTCGGGGAACGAAGGCGACGGAGGAGATCGGGACGGCGGCGTGCGTTTAGTGGCGGGTTGGGCTGCAGATTGAACATGGTGGTCGGTGCCCGGTCGCTCGAGTCGTCCACGATGGCGCTTGGTGTGTGGCTCGTGGAACGCGTGGAGGGAGTGCTTACGACTGTGCGTCGGACAGCGGGGCCGGCGAGAGGCGCAATTTAGCTGGATTTCCGGTCGAGCCTTTCATCCTTTAACAATGAAATTCTATGTGAAATCCAGGTCGGGGCGCTCATGACTTTGTATTGGAATAGTTCTGTATGATGATTATGTCCAAAACGTACACAGCGACAGCGACGGTGGTGCCGTACACACTACGTCCCCTTAATGGGTCAACCAACTCCGAAAACGTGGGCTGGTTGGCTGGAAACATATATAGGCCGGTGTAATAGTCCGAAAGAACGTTCAAGAACGGGCATATATGACTATAATAATGGGGTTGCGCTAACTGCCACACGTGTGGCAGGAAGGGAGACGCATCACACGTCTTTAATGTAAACAGATTGCCACGTCATCGCATGCATGCATGCAGGAATCTTTTTAGGTTTTCAGTTTTTAAAGTGTTTTATCTCTTAAACGAAAAATTCGATTGAAAATCCGTTTTCACCATTAAAATCTCTCGCGATGAGATCTTCGAAACTAGATCACATGTTGATATGTTTTGATGAATTTTTTTTGGATTAAAAGTTGCCATGTCTATTGCATATGAATTATCATGATGTTTACACTGAAGTTGTCATGATATGTTTCAGCTATTTTCTTCTACATTTAAAAGTAAATTTTGACATTTATAAAACGGGGAATTAAGAAACTAGACTTGCCATGAACCATAAACTAAAATTGCTATGATACATGCACGTAAAATTGCCATGGTTCATACAAAAAATAATTTTCATGGTCAAAGTACTGGAGTTGCCATCATCAAAATACTAAAATTGCCATGATCTACAAACTAAAATTGCCACATGGCAACTTTAGTTTAAGCCCTATGGCAACTGCAGTGTAAACATCGTGGCAACTTCTGGCAAAAAAGAATTCGTCGAAACATATCAACATGGGGACTAGTTTTGAAGATCTCGTCGAGACGGATTTAATGGTGAAAACGGATTTTTAATTCGCTTTTTTATTTAGGAGATACAACATTTTTAAGCCGGAAAACCAAAAAAAAAATCTGCTGATGTCATCTATTCATACGTGGCAAAATGAGTGGTGATGGAGGCGTGTGGGCGATGTGCAAACGCCCACACGTGTGGGCGTTAACATTTCCGTAATAATAATAACTTGCTGAAAAAATTGCGATATATATAGATAGATTAGTACCACCTTGGACTTGGATTTTGGAAAAAATATGAAAGTATTGTAAAAAAACTGAAAGCGTAAATTCAAGGCAAGAAGCGTATTGTGGCGGTGAACCCATGGAGTTAATCCGTGCTTTATTATTAAGGGAAAGATTTGATCTCTAAATTTAAAACAATATTCTATTTGAATTTGAAAATATGTTCAAATATATATATGGATATTTTTTCAAATGCTCTGTGATAATTTATGTGCATTTGGAAATGTCCAATGAGCAATATAAGTTATAGTCAGAGGTGTTTGGCACTTATTTGAATTTTGTTTAAATTCAAACCAGTGGCTAAAGGAATAAATAAAAAAAGAAACAAAAGAAACGGAAATACACAAGAGAGAGAAAACATCACTGGCGGCCCAGCATCATGCGGCCCATGCCCACAGATGCAGATCACCACTAACCTCGCGCCCGAAAGGGCGCTTGCACGTGGTCACCGCGTGTCGGCACACGCCCGAGCCACCTCCTGCTTTCGTCGATGCTGGGGGCTAGCTGGAGATGCCACGCGACCCCCGACTGCTCTGGCCTGTCCGCTCCTCCTCTCCCCTCCTCTGTCTCTCTCGACCGCAACCACCGGAGCGCCACCGTCGCCGTCACTCACCGTAGCCATGGCTATCGCCTACCTCTCGCCCCTTGGAGCTGCCCACACTACTAGAAAAAGGGCTATAGATGGGATTGACACTAATGGCGCACCAGACAAGCGGTGCGCCATTAGTATATACTAATGGCGCACCACCTTCTGATACGCCATTAGAGTTGAAACTACTAATGGCGCACCCGTTCCAAGGTGTGCCATTAGTATCAAAATTTTTTTTGAAGTAGTGCGCCTGTCCAAACATACTAATGGCACATCCAGACTCAGTGCGCCATTACTAGTTGTAAATAGTAATGGCGCACCTGTCGGAAAGTGCGCCACTAATGTTGTTTTTTTATTATATTTTTTATTCCTTTTTTTTGCAAAACTACTAATGGCGCACTGTTCCACCATGCATCATTACTAGTTTAAACTAGTAATGGCGCACTGTGAAACAGTGCGCCATTAGTATGTTTTTTTTTGCAAAACTAGTAATCGCGCACCACCAGAAGGTGCGCCATTAGTAACCTGGATTACTAATGGCGCATGTAGAGTTGGTGCGCCATTAGTAAGTGGGCAGCAACAAGATATTTTGGACAGCCTCTCCTACGCACACTCACTTTCTCCCCACTTCATTCTCTCCACCTCCTCCTTGTCTCGGGTGCCTCCTCTTTTACACCTCATTTCCAACATAGATTCATTCAAATTAAGTGGTTAGATTACCTTGTTTTGATAGGTAAGTAAGGGGGGAAGCTATATTTATGTTGTTCTCCACTACAACAATGTGCACATGCACTTTTTATGGCCTAGCTAGATCTATGTATGTTCGTGGTGTTGCATATGTTTGTGGTGTTGCATATGTGTTTGTGTTTGGAGGTGTACGGTATTTGAAATGCGATAGTTGCCAATATTTTGCGGAATGTTGATTCATTTCCGTTTGGCGAAATTTTGGCATTAAGCATTCTTTTGGTCCTATTTTTAGGGAAAGTCATGCCAAATCTTTTCTTGGTTCTAACATATCGTTTTGCTCTACCCATGACGACCATGGTCCGCATACGATGACCGAAGGCATCATGAATAGGTTTTGAGGTCCGCGAAGGCGAGATGCTTCAAAAGAACGAGACGGAGATAAGATGTCCGTGTCGAAGATGCAAGTGAAGAGCCTTATTGCGGACCCGGATTCGGCAGGTGCGGGACCACCTGCTCTTGCGTGGTTTCATGGATGGCTATCGGTGGCAAGGTGATGAAGATGACTACGTGAGTCGTCCATGGGGGCGGGCAAGAAATGAGGAAGGGCAGCAAGACAACCACCGCGGCTCGGTAGGGCGAGAAGACGAAGAATCCCGGAGATGATCACGACGGTGATGTTGTACCACGATCATCATGTAGAAGATGCAGGACATGATGATGAGGAAGATGCCGGAGCAGACGACGGGCATGATCATGAAGATGATGATGCCAGCGGAGCAGACGACGCTGGACCATCGATGGGCTGGGTGCAGGACCCTCATATTCAAGAGCTGCTTCTCAAGCAGACGGATAACGCAAGAGCTGCCGCCCGAGAGAAAGCCAAGATGGATCAACTTGAGTTAGACGCGGTTACTCCATTGTATGAAGGATGCAGGCCCGATGTGACGCCCCAAGACCGGAGCTTCAGTTGCCTTCCAGGGTTTCCGAGTTTTGTCGTGTGGTTTGTTTTGTTTTTGCATTGCATCATCTCATCATGCCATCATATCATTATTATTTTTTTAAAAACTCTTCTAAATAAATTGCATGGATTTCTCGATCCATTTAAATCGAGGGAAGGTTGACTTCTCTTTATAACATATTCTCCCAATATTATGGAGCTATATAAATTATTCCATTTATTTGGAATTGATCATAACACACTTGCAAAATAATTTCGTTCCTTTTACTCGCTTCAAGTTTGGTCTCCAAACCTTGCCATTATTATTCTATCATTTTCGGAGTTCCACCAAAATCCTTGGATCATTTTGTTAAATTCCTCACATTTTTTGTAGCTCGGAAAATAATCCCCAGTCAAACTCTTTCTCTAATCTTTTCTTTTCTTCCCTTTCCTTTTTTTTCTCTGTTTTAAGAGTTTAAAGAGAGAGAGAGGGAGAATAGAGCCCAGCAGCCCTAGCCAGGGCCTCCAGACAGCCTCAGCCACTTCCTTCTCATCCAGCCGGCTTCCAAGGCCCAGGCTGCGGCTGACCTAGTCGGCCCAAGAGGCCTAGCCCGACTCCCTAGCCCGCAGCCATCTCCCCTCGTCCTCCTCCTAGCGCCGCACCCGCATCTCTCTCCCTCCCCTCCTCCCGACCGCATCGCCAGGGAGCCCGAACCCCCGCTCGATCTCCCCGCCTCCCTCCTCTGCGCCCCACCTCTCCTCTCTGCGCCCGATCTCCCCATCTCCCTCCATGCCCTCGCTCCTCCCTCGCTCAGCCGAGCCCATCTCCCTCGCTCTCTCCCTCGCCGCCTCTCTTCTCCTCCCCCGCGTCCCCATGCCCCGTCGCCTCCGGTCACTCGCCCCAGCCGGCCCCGCGCCCGGCCTCCGCCACCACCGGGACGGCCAACTCCGGCGGCCCTCCGTCGCCTGCGGCCGTGGCCCTCCTCTGCCTCATCCAGCGCGCTTTCTCCCGAGCGGCCCTCTCCTCGTCGCCTCCTCGCGACCACCACGCCGAAGCCACCACCGCGGCCTCGCCTCCGGCGACCGACGCCGCTCCGTGCACCCCCCCTCACCGTCTGCCCCGCGGGTCGCCTCTGCCTCGGCCCCGCGTCCTCGCCTCCAGCGAGCCCAGCGACCCTCCGTCGGGCGGCCCAGCGCCTGTCGTCCCGAGCTCGGGCAACTCCGCGCCCCGACGCCCGCACCCAAGCTGCTCCACCCCTTGCCCGCCTCGGGCCGACGGCTTGTCCGAGGCTGCCTGCTCCAGCTCGTGGATTCGCCGAGCCCTGCCATGGCTAAGGGTTTTTTTGTGCATCGCCGGAGCTCCTCTAAATGTTGCCACAGACACCGTTTTTGCTGCCGTCTCGAATCGCCAAGTACCACGACTACTTCGAGGACATTCGTTTCGTCAAGTTCAACTACACGAATCGCCAAGTACCTCTCGGATCCGACAAGTACCCCCCTCGAGTTGACAAGACCGGCAAGCCCGACGACTTCGGACATCTACGAGCGTGTCGTCTCAAATGGTGTACCACTACGCCAAGACCTGACACACCAAGTTCCACTACGATTAACGTGTACCACTACCGTCGACCCTCGAAGACCCGTGGACCCCGAACATCCACGGGGCGTGAACAACTACTTCCGATGACGAGATGTACCACTACAAGCGAGCGTGAACGACTACTTCCTCTACTTCCCTCGGCGACCCGTGAGCGTCTACTTCCCTCTCTGAAACGCGAACCCTCCCGTTTGAGCGATCCGAAGGTATAACCCGAGACGACCGCGATGAGATGCCCTTGCATGTATGAGATGCTCGAGTTTTGCACCGTGTTCGAATCATCCTTGCGGTGCCCCTCTTTTGCCATTCTACCGTTCCGTGGGAACCCGGGAATCCGGGATCACCCCACCATCTTGCATGACTCGTTCACGTCCCCCCTTTCCTTTGCACCGATATCTCAATCGAGTTATCGGAACCGATATGTTGCGTGGCACCATTTTCGGATTCGTTGCCGTGGCACCCCTTTCTTCCACCACGGTGACACAATGCTTCATATCATGTTCTTGTCAACAATTTCATAATATTGCATAAACTTGCACATGTCATCCGCATCATGATAACAACATTTAAATGTTTAAAATTGTTGTTTGCATTAATATGCTAATATGCCATGCTAAAATGATTTATTTCATAACTAAATAACCGTAGCTCCATTTTAAATATATTATATATGTAAATGGGGTAGAAAATGCCTAGTTTAACATGGTAGCATTACTTTGCATGTTTAACAACTCTAAAATATGCTTTAGGTCAGATCTGTTCCAAATTCGAAATATGCATATGGGGATTTTCCTAATTGTTGTTCGTTGTTTCGGCCTCATTTAAACTTGCCTAGTTAGGTAGTTTTGTTGTGCTTCACCCCTCTTGCCATGTTTAATAACATTTAATATTGTTGAGTATCTAATCGGGAGAGAACTAAATAATTGTTGTGGTGTTTTGTCAATATGCAACTCGTTGCATATTGAGCTCCACTTAACTTGTAGTGTTGTTTGTGCATATTGCCATGCCATGCCTCATTTAAACCGGACATGCATCATACTTGATTGTGCATCATGACATGGTTATGTGATGGTTGTTTTACTATGTTGTTTGCTTCTTTCCGGTTTGCTTCTCTCGTTAGCTTCGGTTCCGTTCCGGAGTTGTGAGGATTCATTCGACTTCGTCCGTTTGTCTTCTTCATGGATTCGTTCTTCTTCCTTGCGGGATTTCAGGCAAGATGACCATACCCTCGAAATCACTACTATCTTTGCTTGCTAGTTGCTCGCTCTTTTGCTATGCCTATGCTACGATGCCTACCACTTGCTTATCATGCCTTCCCATATTGCCATGTCAAACCTCTAACCATCCTTTCCTAGCAAACCGTTGTTTGGCTATGTTACCGCTTTGCTCAGCCCTCTTATAGCGTTGTTAGTTGCGGTGAAGATGAAGTTTGTTCCTTGTTGGAACATGGAGATGTTGTTCCTTGTTGGAACATGTTTACTTGTTGGGATATCACAATATATCTTATTTAATTAATGCATCTATATACTTGGTAAAGGGTGGAAGGCTCGGCCTTATGCAGTGTTTTGTTCCACTCTTGCCGCCTTAGTTTCCGTCATACCGGTGTTATGTTCCCGGATTTTGCGTCCCTAACGCGGTCGGGTGATTTATGGGACCCCTTGACAGTTCGCTTTGAATAAGACTTTTCGGCAAGGCCCAACATTGGTTTTACCATTTGCCTCACCTATGCCCTTTTTCCCTTGGGTTTCGGAGCCCGAGGGTCATCTTTATTTAGCCCCGGGCCAGTTCTCCTTTGAGTGCTGGTCCAAACCGGCGATGTCCGGCGCCCCACAGGCAATCAGGGTTTATGCCAACCCGACGTCTTGCTCATCCGGTGTGCCACGAGACCGAGATATGTGCAGCTCCTATCAGGATTTGTCGGCACATCCGGGCGGCTTTGCTGGTCTTGTTTTATTGCTGTGAAATGTCTTGTGGCCGGATTCGAGACTGATCGGGTCTTCCGGGGAGAAGAATATCCTTCGTTGATCGCGAGAGCTTATCATGGGCTAAGTTGGGACACCCTGCAGGGTTTGAACTTTCAAAGCCATGCCCGCGGTTATGTGGCAGATGGGAATTTGTTAATGTCGGTTGTAGAAAACCGAAGTTGATCTTAATTAAAATACACCAACGCGTGTGTAACCGTGATGGTCTCTTCTCGGAGTCCGGGAAGTGAACACGTGTTGGAGTTATGTTTGGCGTAAGTAGTTTCAGGATCACTTCTTGATCATAGTTGTTCGACCGTGCTTTTGCCTTCTCTTCTCGCTCTCATTTGCGTATGTTAGCCACCATATATGCTAGTCGCTTGCTGCAGCTCCACCTCACTACCTTGCCCTACCTTTAAGCTTAAATAGTCTTGATCTCGGGTGTGAGATTGCTGAGTCCCGTGACTCACAGATACTTCAAAACCAGTTTGCGGTGCCGATGAAACCGTGCGGTGATGCTCCTGAGCTCAAGGAGGAGCTCGATGAAGATCTTTGTGCATTGTGTTGTCTCGTTTCAGCTGATCGAGAGTGGAGCCAGTTGGGACGATCGGGGATCTGTGTAGCATTTGGGGTAGTCTTCTTTTATTTTGGTTCCGTGTCGGACCTTGATTGTATCTGTATGATGTAATGTTTTACTCATGTATTGTGTGAAGTGGCGATTGTAAGCCAACTATGTATCTCTTTCCTTATGTATTACATGGGTTGTGTGAAGATTACCTCACTTGCGACATTGCTTTCAATGCGGTTATGCCTCTAAGTCGTGCTTGACACGTGGGAGATATAGCCGCATCGAGGCGTTCAAGTTGGTAATCGAGCCTTCCCGACTTAGGAGCCCCTACTTGATTGTTTGTTGGCGTTGTTGAGTCTAGAACGGAAAATGTTTTGAGTCTTAGGATTATATATATCGGAGTAGGATTCTTTTTACTCCTCGGTCCTTCGTCGCTCTGGTGAGGTATCCCGCGTGAGTTTTGTCTTTCCTCTCCTCAAATTTCACTAAAAATTTTTTAGGATCACGTGGGTATCTTGGAATCGTTCGATGGTTTTGTGGCGAGAACATTGTTCTTGGTGCCTCGACATTTAGGGGTTGTGGCGGTGTCCCGGGAGTTGAGCTCCGAGGTGTTGTCGTCACAATTTTATCGTTGCGATTCGGAATACCTGAGTTTTACCGACATCGAAATCTCTTTTGTGCAGTTGTTGGTGAGATAACCTGATAGCCCGATCTTGTGGCGAGTCTTGGGAGTATTGCCATGACTTGTATAACGGATGTTTTTGAAGGTCGAGGTACCACGATTTCGAAGGTTTCTTGGTTATGTGTTGACGGATGGATACAGCTGGATCTAGGTATTGTTAGTTTGGGTGATATATATTTTGTGTCCCCTGTATCCCCAACACCAGATTGCATAACCAGAAAGTTTCGGGAGTTTATAGGTGGGAATTCAAGTAGCTCCTAGAATATCTTTCCGACAGATGCATGATACGGGATTGGGTAAATCTCTATCATATGTATTTGTTCCGGCTTATTCTTGAAGCCAAATCCTTTGTTTTTGTTCCGTTTTGTGGTATTCAAGTTGCTTCAATGTCAAGTGTTGATTCCATACCTTCCTAAATGGTGTTCTCATATTGCTATGTGAATACTAATCCTTCTTGATCACTGAGCTCGTCATGTTAATTCTTTTCCAACCGGCGTGCTTTTCTTCAAGTGGATTCGATCATTCCAACATTCGCAAGATCAATTCTAAGCTTTTTCTCAACGGTGTTCGTTTCATTCGACCCAAGTTGTTTGTTTTCCCGCCCTCCCACCCTTTTCTTCAAGGACTCAGATTTCTTAATCAAGTATCCATTTTTATTGAGTGAAGTTTCTTCATTCTTTTCCTTTAAATGTTTTATCCGGTGATTTCTCATGAAGACGCTAAGGAAGCTTTAACCTTATCATTGTTCCATTCTAATTTTCTTCTCCTGTGGATTTAAGTCAAGTTTTCGGTGTTGATCTTATCCCTTTTCCTCTTTTCACAATGCTTTCTCATGCCGGTGCACCTCTTAATCATCCACTTCTCGCTATTCAATTGTTCCGGGGTGTTGAAGATATCTCAGAAGATTCTAATTTCCATTCTCAATTCACTCAAGTTCTTTTGAGGATGCTATCTCATTCAAGCCATTTAACTCTACCGGTGCAATATCTATTTCAAACAATTGTTCAACGGTGGTTCTTTTGAGTGGGCCCTAACCCACAGGTCTTTTCCCAGGATCTTACCTAACTCTTCTAATTTTCCGGAGTTATTCCCAAATTCATTGAAAGTTTGACGTAAGAATGAGTTTTCATCAGTCATATGTTTTTCTCCAAGATCTTTCAAATTCTTTTCATTGTTGGTTCAACCTTTCTAATTTTCATTCCGGAGTGCTTCAATAATTCATGGTGATGTTTCTCGTCGTCATTCTCGAATTTTGAAGATTGAAGAAGAGTTTCTCTTAAATCTTGCTCCATTCTCTTCAAGATTCATGGTTCTAGCTTCGTGCCATCCTCATAATTATTTTGATTGTGAGAATTCTTTTAACCCACCCGGAGCATTTCAGGAGTCTTTTCAGTTTGATTCTCTGGAGCCCATCATCTCAGAATTATTCATTCAAGCGTTCAACTCTTGTTTTCCAAATCCCACCGGTGGTTCGTTGAAGACCTTCCCAAGTTTGCGCTATATCTCTATCTGTAATCATTTATCAATGAGATTAAGTAGTATGCCTAATCCATTGCTTGTCATCAATTTAATTGGTGAAGGATGAGCATAATGTAATTCTTATTCTTGTTTCATCGAGTAAATTCAATTCCTTATTCCGGAGGTTCATCTAAATTCGTGATTTCATTTGTTCATCTTTCTTTCTGGAGTTCCAAGTTTTCTCGGTTATATCATTTTAAAGCTTCATCTTATCACTGCAAGGCTTCACCTTGTGTTGTCAACTTCTCTTTCTTTCTATCATCCTTTTCTTACCGGAGTTCTTCATGGAGGCTCTACATGATGGTTCGACAAGGATTCTTTTAATTATTAATTGTTCTTCAAGATTTCTCTCGGAGTTATGATCCGTCAAGCTATACTCTAATATAAACATGGTTCCAACACATGTTTTGTTTTGAGGAGTTCAAGCTTTCTTCTTCTTGCATTCCGAAGTGCAATTTGTTCTACCTTATCATTTGAGGTGGTGTTATGTCATTCTCGACAATTTGAGTTCGTGTTTCATGTTTCACATGTTGTCAAGAATGAGGTATTTTAAATCCATCAATCTCTTCATTGGAGTTATCTTGGGCAATATTTCACCTAAAGCTTTCCCTAAGGATTGTTGCTATTTATGGTGCTTATAAATGACCCAAGTTCTTCATTTGCCCTCCCGGTGAGATAAGTTTTCATCTTCTTGTTGATCTTAATTCAATCGTTTGTTTCCGTTAGTGGCAGAAACTCACCTCTTAATTTTGAGATGTTTACCATAAGCCCACAACAAGCTTGTGCTTTTCGTTGTTGGTTTTTCCAACAACTCCGCTCTAACCTTCTTGGCAAGGATGCTTCCCAAATTCAATTGTGGTACAAGTTATTATTACCTTCTCCGTTCTTTTCTTTCCAACCAGCTAGTTTTTCATTGCATTCTTTCATTTCTACCGGAGGCATTGTGATGTGCTATTTTCACCCATCATCTCGTTTTGCCAAGATCAAGTTCTTTTCGTGCTATCCAGTTAACCGGAGTGTGGTGTCTATCGTTCCTCTTTTAACCGGAGTGCTTTCAATATCTATGTTATCACTAAACCTCTTGGTTCTCGTCGTATCCCTTGTTCCTCTTTTCTAACAGAGTGTTTTCAACTTTGTTCATCTTCGTTGTTTTCTTTCTTTCATTTTGTTCAACCTCTCAAAGTTCTTTGGTTTCACTCGTTTGTCGGAGAAGCAACTTTGTTTTACCTCTTCCTCTTCCGTTTTTCTCCGGTGCCATCCTAGATCTCGGGACGAGATCCTCTCGTAGTGGTGGAGTGTTGTGACGCCCCAAGACCGGAGCTTGATTGCCTTCCGTGGTTTCCAGTTTTGTCGTGTGGTTTGTTTTGTTTTTGCATTGCATCATCTCATCATGCCATCATATCATTATTTTTTTTTTAAAAACTCTTCTAAATAAATTGCATGGATTTCTCGATCCATTTAAATCGAGGGAAGGTTGACTTCTCTTTATAACATATTCTCCCAATATTATGGAGCTATATAAATTATTCCATTTATTTGGAATTGATCATAACACACTTGCAAAATAATTTCGTTCCTTTTTCTGCTTCAAGTTTGGTCTCCAAACCTTGCCATTATTATTCTATCATTTTCCGGAGTTCCACCAAAAATCCTTGGATCATTTTTGTTAAATTCCTCACATTTTTGCGAGCTCGGGAAAATAATCCCCAGGTCAAACTCTTTCTCTAATCTTTTTCTTTTCTTCCCTTTCCTTTTTTTTCTCTGTTTTAAGAGTTTAAAGAGAGAGAGAGAGGGAGAATAGAGCCCAGCAGCCTAGCCAGGCCTCCAGACAGGCCTCTGGCCACTTCCTTCTCATCCAGGCCGGCTTCCAAGGCCCAGCTGCGGCCTGACCTAGTCGGCCCAAGAGGCCTAGCCCGACTCCCTAGCCCGCAGCCATCTCCCCTCGTCCTCCTCCTAGCGCCGCACCCGCATCTCTCTCCCTCCCCTCCTCCCGACCGCATCGCTAGGGAGCCCGAACCCCCGCTCGATCTCCCCGCCTCCCTCCTCTGCGCCCCACCTCTCCTCTCTGCGCCCGATCTCCCCATCTCCCTCCATGCCCTCGCTCAGCCGAGCCCATCTCCCTCGCTCTCTCCCTCGCCGCCTCTCTTCTCCTCCCCCGCGTCCCCATGCCCCGTCGCCTCCGGTCACTCGCCCCAGCCGGCCCAGCGCCCGCCTCCGCCACCACCGGGGCCAGCCAACTCCGGCGGCCCTCCGTCGCTTCTGGCCGTGGCCTCCTCTGCCTCATCCAGCGCGCTTTCTCCCGGCGGCTCCTCTCGTCGCCTCCTCGCGACCACCACACCAGCCACCGCCCGGCCCTCGCCTCCGGCGACCAGCGCCGCTCCGTGCACCCCCCTCACCGTCTGCCCTTGGTCGCCTCTGCCTCGGCCCGCGTCCTCGCCTCCAGCCGAGCCCAGCGACCCTCCGTCAGGCGGCCAGCGCCTGTCGTCCCGAGCTCGGGCAACTCCGGCCCCCCGCGCCCGCACCCAAGCTGCTCCACCCCTTGCTTCGCCTCGGGCCGACGGCTTGTCCGACGCTGCCCTGCTCCAGCTCGTGGATTCGCCGAGCCCTACCATGCCTAAGGGTTTTTTTTTTGTGCATCGCCGGGAGAACCTCTAAATGTTGCCCTGTACACCGTTTTGCTGCTGCCGTCTCTGGAATCGCCAAGTACCACGACTACTTCGAGGACATTCGTTTTCGTCAAGTTCAACTACACGAATCGCCAAGTACCTCTCGGATCCGACAAGTACCCCCCTTCGAGTTGACAAGACCGGCAAGCCCGGCGACTTGGACATCTACAGAGCGTGTGCGTCTCAAATGGTGTACCACTCGCCGAAGACCTGGACACACCAAGTTCCACTACGATTAACGTGTACCACTACCGTCGACCCTCGAAGACCCGTGGACCCCGAACATCCACGGGGCGTGAACAACTACTTCCGATGGCGAGATGTACCACTACAAGCGAGCGTGAGCGACTACTTCCTCTACTTCCCTCGGCGACCCGTGAGCGTCTACTTCCCTCTCTGAAGCGCGAACCCTCCCGTTTGAGCGATCCGAAGGTATAACCCGAGACGACCGCGATGAGATGCCCTTGCATGTATGAGATGCTCGAGTTTTGCACCGTGTTGAATCATCCTTGCGGTGCCCTCTTTTGCCATTCTACCGTTCCGTGGGAACCGGAATCGGGATCACCCACCATCTTGCATGACTCGCTCCGTCCCCCTTTCCTTTGCACCGATATCTCAATCGAGTTATCGGAACCGATATGTTGCGTGGCACCATTTTGGATTCGTTGCCGTGGCACCCCTTTCTTCCACCACGGTGACACAATGCTTCATATCATGTTCTTGTCAACAATTTCATAATATTGCATAAACTTGCACATGTCATCCGCATCATGATAACAACATTTAAATGTTTAAAATTGTTGTTTGCATTAATATGCTAATATGCCATGCTAAAATGATTTATTTCATAACTAAATAACCGTAGCTCCATTTTAAATATATTATATATGTAAATGGGGTAGAAAAATGCCTAGTTTAACATGGTAGCATTACTTTGCATGTTTAACAACTCTAAAATATGCTTTAGGTCAGATCTGTTCCAAATTCGAAATATGCATATGGGGATTTTCCGGAATTGTTGTTCGTTGTTTCCAGCCTCATTTAAACTTGCCTAGTTAGGTAGTTTTGTTGTGCTTCACCCCTCTTGCCATGTTTAATAACATTTAATATTGTTGAGTATCTAATCGGGAGAGAACTAAATAATTGTTGTGGTGTTTTGTCAATATGCAACTCGTTGCATATTGAGCTCCACTTAACTTGTAGTGTTGTTTGTGCATATTGCCATGCCATGCCTCATTTAAACCGGACATGCATCATACTTGATTGTGCATCATGACATGGTTATGTGATGGTTGTTTTACTATGTTGTTTGCTTCTTTCCGGTTTGCTTCTCTCGTTAGCTTCGGTTCCGTTCCGGAGTTGTGAGGATTCATTCGACTTCGTCCGTTTGTCTTCTTCATGGATTCGTTCTTCTTCCTTGCGGGATTTCAGGCAAGATGACCATACCCTCGAAATCACTACTATCTTTGCTTGCTAGTTGCTCGCTCTTTTGCTATGCCTATGCTACGATGCCTACCACTTGCTTATCATGCCTTCCCATATTGCCATGTCAAACCTCTAACCGTCCTTTCCTAGCAAACCGTTGTTTGGCTATGTTACCGCTTTGCTCAGCCCCTCTTATAGCGTTGTTAGTTGCAGGTGAAGATGAAGTTTGTTCCTTGTTGGAACATGGAGATGTTGTTCCTTGTTGGAACATGTTTACTTGTTGGGATATCACAATATATCTTATTTAATTAATGCATCTATATACTTGGTAAAGGGTGGAAGGCTCGGCCTTATGCAGTGTTTTGTTCCACTCTTGCCGCCTTAGTTTCCGTCATACGGTGTTATGTTCCCGGATTTTGCGTCCCTAACGCGGTCGGGTGATTTATGGGACCCCTTGACAGTTCGCTTTGAATAAGACTTTTCCAGCAAGGCCCAACATTGGTTTTACCATTTGCCTCACCTATGCCCTTTTTCCCTTGGGTTTAGGAGCCCGAGGGTCATCTTTATTTTAGCCCCGGGCGGTTCTCCTTTGAGTGCTGGTCCAAACCGGCGATGTCCGGCGCCCCTGGGCAATCAGGGTTTATGCCAACCCGACGTCTTGCTCATCCGGTGTGCCACGAGACCGAGATATGTGCAGCTCCTATCAGGATTTGTCGGCACATCCGGGCGGCTTTGCTGGTCTTGTTTTATTGCTGTGAAATGTCTTGTGGCAGGATTCGAGACTGATCGGGTCTTCCGGGAGAAGAATATCCTTCGTTGATCGCGAGAGCTTATCATGGGCTAAGTTGGGACACCCTGCAGGGTTTGAACTTTCAAAGCCGTGCCCGCGGTTATGTGGCAGATGGGAATTTGTTAATGTCGGTTGTAGAAAACCCGAAGTTGATCTTAATTAAAATACACCAACGCGTGTGTAACCGTGATGGTCTCTTCTCGTGGTCAGGGAAGTGAACACGATGTTGGAGTTATGTTTGGCGTAAGTAGTTTCAGGATCACTTCTTGATCATAGTTGTTCGACCGTGCTTTTGCCTTCTCTTCTCGCTCTCATTTGCGTATGTTAGCCACCATATATGCTGAGTAAACGCTTGCTGCAGCTCCACCTCACTACCTTGCCCTACCTTTAAGCTTAAATAGTCTTGATCTCGCGGGTGTGAGATTGCTGAGTCCCGTGACTCACAGATACTTCAAAACCAGTTTGCGGTGCCGATGAAACCGTGCGGTGATGCTCCGAGCTCAAGGAGGAGCTCGATGAAGATCTTTGTGCATTGTGTTGTCTCGTTTCAGCTGATCGATAGTGGAGCCAGTTGGGACGATCGGGGATCTGTGTAGCATTTGGGGTAGTCTTCTTTTATTTTGGTTCCGTGCGGACCTTGATTGTATCTGTATGATGTAATGTTTTACTCATGTATTGTGTGAAGTGGCGATTGTAAGCCAACTATGTATCTCTTTCCTTATGTATTACATGGGTTGTGTGAAGATTACCTCACTTGCGACATTGCTTTCAATGCGGTTATGCCTCTAAGTCGTGCTTCCGACACGTGGGAGATATAGCCGCATCGAGGCGTTCACCGAGGATACCGCTTTGAAAGTAACGCTCATGGCTCTGGAGATGAAGGTAAAACACAAAATGACCGGCGCGTGCTTCGGCGAGAACATGTCATTACAGCACGAATGTCTTCCCAAGGGAACAAGTGCCCGACCAGTTTGGAGGAGGCGAAGAAAATCGTGTGTCCTATGGATTTACCGCGTGAAATACCATGTGTGCATGAACAATTGCATCATTTATCGGGATGAGCACGCGAGTCTACCATATGTCCGGTGTCTTGGCGTCACTCGATACAAGAAGAGGAAAAAGCTCCTCGAAAAGTGGTGTTGTACTTTCCGATCACTCCTCGTCTGCAGCGGTATTTCGCGGACCCTAAGGTATCAAAGCTCCTGCGTTGTACGTGGATAGGGAGGAGAAGAAGCGAAGATGAGCGCAAATGATCCGGAGATAGATAAAAAGACAAGATGCTGAGTCACCCTAAGGATGCGAGCGGTGTGGCGTTGAACCGAAGACCTAGAATTTGGGAGCGATCCAAGGAACATTGTCTTTGGCGCGAGCACCGATGGAGTCAATCCGTTTGGCAGCCAGAGAAGCACACATAGCACCCGGCCTGTGTTTGTGTGGATGTACAACCTCCCCCCCTGGTTGTGCATTGAAGGACCGAAACAACCAGGGAACGACATCAATCTGTATTGGGGGCTGCTGAAAGAGGAGCTTGACACGCTGTGGAAAACGCCAGCCAATACGTGGGACGCCGCAGAGAAAGAATATTTCCCTATGAGAGCCGCTTTTCTCTCACGGCGGTGCGACTATCTCGATTCTGGATATCTCATGGGGCAGGTAGTCCACGGGTTTTCGGATCGTAAGGTGCATGGATGACACAACGTATCGCCAGCTAGATAGAGATCCGGGTCTTGAAAACCGTGTTCATGGGACATCGAAGGTGGCCAGCGGCGATGACCCGTGGAGAAAACGCAAGGATCTGTTCGATGGTGAAACCGAACCCAGCGCCGATGTACGAGGAGGCGGCGAGAAAATAGACAAGTTGTTGAAAAATTGGAAAGACGCCCACCGCCGGAAAGAAGCAAAAGGTGCGAGCCGGAAAAGAAGCGAAAGGCACGAGCCGCTGCTGAAGGTATGGAAAACGAGGTCTGTTCTCTGGGACTTGCCGTACTGGAAGATCCACCGTGTGCCTCACAGCCTTGATGTCATGCATATCACGAAGAACGTGTGTGAGAGTCTGATTGGTACCCTGCTCAACATGGCAGAGAGGACCAAAGATGGGCTGAAAGCAAGGGCAGACTTGAAATCAATGGGCATCAGGCAGGAGCTTCACGCTAATGATGATGATGATGATGATGATGATGATGATGATGATGATGAGGCGAAGCAGGACCACGATGAAATCGGCGCAAAGGCAAAAGGCCAAGAAGACCGGAAATGACTACCCTCCGCGTGCTTCACTCTAAGTCGGGAGGAGATCAAGCAGTTTTCACCTGCCTCCTAGGAGTAAAACTTCCTTCTGATTCTGCGGAAAGATAAGCGGATACCTAGACCCAGTGAAGCGAAGTTCGATGGGATGAAGTCTCACGATCACGTCTTGATGACGCAGATACTTCGGTTGCAATCCGTGGGATCATGGGCCGCGCGTCTCCGGAAAGCGCTATTTAGCCTATGCAACTTTTTGACGTCATCTCTCGGAAGTCGATTGGCGTGAGGCAACTCGAAGGCTACTGAGGAAGAGATCGTGGTGATACTATGCGAGCTTGAGATGTATTTCCGCCCGCATTCTTGACGTTATGGTGCATCTGCTGGTCCATATAGTGGAGGATATCATCCAACTCAGGATACTTCCAGTTGCAATCCGTGGGATCATGGACGCGCACGTCCGTGAAACGCTATTTAGCCTATGCAACTTTTTCGACGTCATCTCTCGGAAGTCGATTGGCGTGAGGCAACTCAGAAGGCTACAGGAAGAGATCGTGGTGATACTATGCGAGCTTGAGATGTACTTCCCGCCCGCATTCTTGACGTTATGGTGCATCTGCTGGTCCATATAGTGGAGGATATCATCCAACTCGGGCGGCGTTCCTACACAGATGATGCCATTGAAAGGATGAATGGTGTCATCAAAGGATACGTTTGCAACATGTCACATCGGAGGAAGTATATCCGGGGCTTTCGACGAAGAGTGCATCTCCTATCGCACGAATTATCTGAGGCATCGAGAACCCGTTGGTCTGCCGTCAGCAGGCACCTCGGCAGGCTCGCTGGATGGGGTCACCGTGAGGGTCGCCGTGAAATGCATGTCGACTTAGAGGTCGACTCGCCGACTTTGAAAGAGCAAACCTAGTCGCGCTACAACACATAGACGTGGTCGATCCTTGGGTGGTAGAGCACAAAACCTTTATTAATAAGACATACAATGACCGAGGCCAACAGAGGACGGACGGAGATATAATCAAAGAGCACAACTCATGTTTCACGCGTTGGTTCAAGCAGAAGCCTGGTGCGTACTCAATTGCCAGTGCACCATGAACAATTTGACTTGATAACTTTACTTGGGGAGGACTGCTACCTTGTTTATACTGAAACATGTCTTCATGGCATAATTGAACACTTTAGCTATTAATCCTATAATTTGATTGTCAAACAGGCTAACTACCACTGGAACATGCTTGCATGAAAAAGAATTAGTGCGATTCTCAAATGTATTTTGAAGGAAATGTAGCTTCTGAAATGCTGCTGATTTGGTTGATGGTTTCAGACTTTCATGCACCAAAGTACCAAACAAAAGCACGTCATTAGCGTGCTTGTACACTCCATGACAACACAAGTGGATTTACACACACTCGGTCCCGACGGTTACAGAGTGGCGGAGCCTATATGGGACAAGGAGGAGGCGGACCATGCCGAGCAAGGCCTACCGCCCTCTTCGATAAATCGGTGACAAGCGGACCGGGAACTTTGTCGGGGCCGGTACAAGAAGGACCGAAAACAAAGGAGCTTACCACGGATCCGAAGACCAGGGCGCTTAAGCTTGTTCTGGTAAGGAATACACCCCCGCGTAATTAGCTCCATATGGTTGCATTCTAATTAATGAAGCCAAATTTCTAAATGGTTCACATTCCTTCCGCAGGCGACTGAAAGCAGTAGCACGGGGTTGACTAAGAGCAACCCATGGGACACCACTCTAAATAGGGCGTTGAATGTAATGAAGAACAAGGATAAGCTCGATGGCCGGCGCCAGCTGGTCGTGTGGCCTGCAAAGGCTTGTCGACAAAATGGTCGTCATACCATAACTTTGGTGGGCGAAAGGAGAAAAGACTAGCTCGGAAAGCGGTAGCGAGGTTCAAGAACTCAAGGCATTGGTGGCGCGGATTCCGGAGATTGTCCAAAGCAAGTGCAACAACAACTCGGGCGGCGATCACGCCATTGTGCCTACCTTGATCGAGGGTTGAGTCGTGGACTGCGGGCGGCCAACGAGGCCGCCCGATTCTAGCTTCACGGCCAGCAACTTCGCGAAGCGATGGCGGGGCCATTGGTGTCTCCGGGAGGCGGCATTGGTGTCTCCGGCGCCGCACGGAGCTTAATGCACCGGGTGTCGCCGGCCGCCACCTCTGCAGCAAGCGGCCCCTCCGTCAGCTGCGCCCGCCGTTGGCGGTGCCTCGACATTAGCCGAGCTCGGCGCCATCATCACGGTAACTAATTAAGCCTCTCTCGGCGAGGACTTCATCTCCTTGCCTTTGGTTGGGCATCCCCGACGCCCTACATGTTTTCGCAGGGCGCCGCCGACGTTCCGTGCACTCTCCTGCACTTCGTGAACAACGAGTTGGTCGATGTCGCCAAGGGCAAAATCCGGGGTCACGTCTCGGAGGCATCTGATGGTTTTAGAGGGAGAGATTAGAAATAGAAAGAGGTCTAAAGAGAAAGCACTACCCATATGCACATGAGACAAACACATTCATACCACATCACTCAATTCAAACAAGGGCATACAGATGATCTAACTACCATTACAAAGATACTCGGACTACTACTATTTACATGGGGGGATTACTACTGATAATATGGTGGTCGACTAGAAGTTTTGATCGGTGGAAGACTCCATGATATCCACTCCAGCTTCGTCTTCGTAATCATCATCACTACTATCGGGGTCGGAGTCGGTGTCGTCAATGATGATGTAGTCCTCGGGATGGTCGTCATCTCCTCCTGGCGTGGGGTCTCCCATGGATACTCCTAGCTTCCTCGTCAGGTCGTCATTCTTTTCTACTTGTATTGTGATTTCCTCCTCGTATCCGTCGCGTGTAGACTTGAGTTCCTCTACAAGCTCCATGTTCCTAGTCATCACCTTCTTCAGATCTATCATGCTTGCACACATTTCGTTCTCCTTGTGACGAATGTGTTGGTTTAACTCCTAGATGAAAGCTGCAATGGACGTGTCCCTCCTAGTGCTGATCATCTCCCATTGCTCATCTCGGCACCCACATATCTAGTAGATGGTGTCCTTAAGATCCTTGTGATAAACTATGCCGATGCGTCCCATGGTGATGTGGGCTTCCATGCTCTTTCCTAGACTCCAGGTTGGTGCATCAAAGGAATACTCTATGGGCTCAGTAACTGGCGTGAATGTCCTTCCTAGAACATGAACTCGAATCATCGAACGCTCCTCTTCTAGTAAAGTGGCGGTGTAGGTCCCAGTGAAGCTTGGTATTCTGATGTTCAGGTACCTAGTGACTTCCTTCAACTATCGCCCAAAAGGTGTGTCTTCATCCGGTTGAGAAAACTTGTTCCTTGGGTCCACCATCTATAGAGTGGAAAATGGAGAGGAGTTAGAAATGAGTAAAGAATAGTGACCTATGGCTTATCTTAGTGGTCGCGTCCTACAATCAGCGAGTGCTCTGATACCATCTTGTAGTGATCCGACCTTAGACGGTCACATCTCTGTGCATAAGTGTCATCCCTGGATCGGTAATGCTGGCACACACAATACTCGAAGGATTTATAACAGAGTGCAATCACACACTTATTACATCGAATGTCTCAAAAGAGAACTTATTACAATAATATGGCTTAAGGCCATCTAAATAAGATAACTACGGAAGCATCGAAGGTAAATGAGTCCATCAACTCCAACGACATAGCTTAGTGCACGATAACGACCTAGCGCACCTTACTCTTCATCTGAAAAGTCTGCAACATAATACGTAGCAGCCTGAAAATGGGTCAGCACATGGAATATGCTGGCAAAATAACACTCTAGACCAATGAACAGGTAAAAGCTATAACTATATGCATAAATGGCTGGTGGAGGCTATACGGTTATCATGTTTTCGCAAAAAGCTATTTTTTTCCTTCAAAAAAGGAATATATTTTGTTTAACTATCATGGTAGTTGTTAAACATTGAGAAGGTTCCTCCAACTGAATCCCAATTAAACAGTATTAAGAACCCAAGAAATTAATTTAGAGTGATGAGATCAAATCAATAATTCAAGAACCAGATACTCAAGATGTCCATAACCAGGGACACGACTAACCATGATTAGTTAGTACACTCTGCAGAGGTATGCACACTTTTCCCCACAAGACTCGATCTCCTCCGTATGATTTCTCGCACTACGTGGTGATTGAGAAACGGATGACCGAGACACAGTCTTTCAGAAGCATTAACTCTTTACTCTTGGTAGACAGTACCACCTACATCCCCTACATCTGCTATCATACCACTGAACGAGGTCATGCAACATACTCAACTATGCCAGAGCCCATAATGGCTTGTGGCTGCACACGGAAGTTTCTAGCATGAATAATCTTATGATCCCTTTAAGCATGGGTGGCGAACCGTAGGATGATCACATGGGTACTCCGGCATATCCTAGGACAACACTGGATTCTCAAGGTGCCCACAACCAATCCACCCAGATGTATATTAAAGTAGCCACCTTAAGTTTAACCATTAATAATACTCTCGCATCTGTCATGGCTCTCTCGAACCCAAACCACATCTACTAGCATAGCATAGCAGTTTAAGCATAACGTAGAGGTAACTCCCAGGTTTTGATATAAAGGACAATAGGTTCTACCTCATCATCTACTTTCCAATAACCACATGTGATTAATCCTACTCATGCAATGATTGAGGGTTGAAACTAATGATAAAAACTGGGTAATAACGGGGTATGATCAAACTGTTACTTGAGTTGCTGACGATCCGCAAACCCTAGAGACTCGTAGTAGCACGCTTCGCACTCCGGAAATTCTATCGCAAACAAACAGTAGCATGAATAAGCACTCAAACATATATGCAAAGGTAAAACTCAGATGAGAAAGTCCAAACTGAAAGTTCAACTAAAGAGCTCCGATTTGTAAAAAGAAACAATCATATCGGAGCTATGAAACTGAAACTACGATGAAAAGAAGTTCTAGTTCAAATCTGCTGGCAACCAAATTTTAAATTGTCAAAATCATGTTGAAGTTAATTAACTAGAAAGCAGAGTTCGAGACGAAGATTTTGGCATTTGTTTCACTGGATTTGGACGAACGGTTGCAAAACTGCGAGGGTCTGAAGATCAGGGGCTAATCTGTGATAAAAATAATTGCGGATGGGTCCCTGGCCAAAAATAAAATAAAAAGAAAAAGTCTAACGAACGAACGTTCGCTAACAGAACTAAACGAACGAATTCGTTCGTTACAGAAACTAATCTGACGAACGTTCGTTAATTAACGAACAAAAAATTAAAAAAGACGATCTAACCTAAACCGTTCTAAAAAACCGAAAAAACCAAATGGGTTTTGTACCGTTTAACCGGAGAAAACTGGCGGCGAGATCCGGCGGCGGGCATCGGCGGCGAGGCGACGGCGAGGCGGGGCGGTGGCACAAGGCAGCGGTGGCGGCGGCGCTGTCGGCGGGGCTGCAGAGGCGAGACGAGGAGAAGGCGGCGGCCTCGGGGCTGCTTATAAAGGCTCCCCCCGGGGTCTCCGACTTGGAGAGGGGGTCGAAGCGGCGGCGGCGAGTCGTACTCCTTCGGGAGTCTGGCGACTCCACAGCGGGCGACGCGGGCAAGGCGTCGACAGCGCAGCTGGGCTTGGCCCGGCTCGTCTCGGGCCGGCCTAGAACTATTTTTTAAATAATTTTTGCCGAAGAAAAATCCTAATAAAATATAAAAATATTCTAAAAATTCCAATAACAATTTTCACCATGTAAATAGAATATTTAGAACAAGGTGAACATTTTTCTGTACTAAAAATGCTAATTTGAAAAATGCATATTTTTCTAATTCAAACAAAATCTCGAATAAAATCCAACTAAAATAATTATTTGATTTTAAAATCTTTCCTCCAATATTCCTCTCTTTTTGAAGAAGTCATATTATCTTCTCTCTTTTATTTTAATATAGGAAATATTTAGAGAGAAAAATTATTAAAACCAAAATGATCCTCTTTTCAAATTTGAGAAAAATTCAAATATGAAAATAAATGAAATCTCCAACTCTCTCAGTGGGTCCATGAGTTCCTTAGGATTTCTAAGATCGCAAACGAAATGCAAATAAAATATGATATGCATATGATGACCTATGTATAACATCCAAATTGAAAATTTGGGATGTTAAAGTGCGTGTGAGGGTGGTCTGTATAATCTGTGCTTTTGCTATGGTGGTGGCTAGTCCTATTTATAGAGGCCCTGGTCCTCTTCCCAAATGTAGGCGGGAAGGGATCCCACAACGGCCAATTTTGAAGGGAGACAACTAGTACAAGCTATCCTGACAAAAGGTGGTCTTCCCCTGCCAAAGGCTCTGGTGGTGATGCAACTATGGGCAACGCATGACCTCTGTCCTACCGTCCTACTTGTCTTGGTCTCGTTGCACTGATGCCTTGGGACTCCTTGCTTGCGCCTGCCTCTTTAGCACCAAAGAGGAAACTGGTACACTGCGCCCGCTGGCGCCGGCCTGGCCTTGGTCGTCATGGCTCATGTCACGTGAACCTCGCGAGGCGCCCCTTCCATAGATATCTCCGCTCCTTGGGAGCCAGCCAAGTGAGGCCGCCCCCAGGGAGGTCTTGGTGTCATCCGCCTCACAAGGCTTGGCCCCTCGCAATGGTCTTGAGTGGTTGCTGCTGAAGATGGGCCGTACCAGGCTGTTGGTGGAGCCACGCCATGGGCCGCAGGCAGGAAAGTCTGGGTACCCCCGTTCCTAGGACGCTGACAGTAGCCCCCGGGCCCAAGTGCGTAGCACCGCAGGCCCCAACTACATACAACCCTTATTGACGCGTGGCAATTGACGGGACAGGGCACCTCCGCTTCCCCACGCTGCCTCGGCAACCGTTCTACTTAACGAGACCCTGCTGCATACAGAGGAAAAACCATCATTACCTTTGATCGTGGAGGCCGGCGGTTGGCCTCCCTCTTACTATAAATGAGGATAGGGGTGGAGCCCCCATTGCACATCTCCATCTTCCCGCTGCCCGCTCCTTCTTCTTCCTCTTTGCTTCCCCACCTTTCCGCGACAACCATGGCACCGATGAATAGGTTCTCGGCCGCGGAGAAAGGGAAGGCTCGCCATGAGGCGCCCGGCTCACCACCTCCTAAGAGGGGGCGTGGTCGCCTCCGTAAGCATGCAGCGATCCCTGCTGTGGCCCTTGGGCGGCGCGGACGAAATCCTCTGGGGGCCGGCGTCACCCTTGGTGACCGCGGTGGTGTCTCCTCCCGTGGTGGGGGCTGTTCTAGGAAGAGCAGCCCTTGCGTCGAAGGGACGCGCCACATGGTCGCCTGGCTTCCTTGGTCGCGCTTCCATTAGGCGGAGGTGCTCCCGGAGTTCGTCTTGTGGTCGGAGCAGCCGGCCGGCACTTGGCTGCAGCTCCCGCGCTTCTTCGCCGGCGAGCTGCTTCCTCAGGTCTCGACAGCTTCTGGCTGCAAGCCGAAGGCTCATGCAGCAAGGCCTCATGGGCCGCGGTGGAGGTTTCTACCGCAGGCAACGCCGTCCTTGCAGACGTTTGCCCGCGCGCGCGACCTCGGCTGGAGTTGCAGCCTCGACTACATGTACGATGGTGCCGCAACCCTCTACGTGAGGGTTTTTGGGGAAGATGGCCACCGTGCAGTGTGCTGCCCGAGGACAGCGGCGGTGACGACGAGCTGGGTCTTGACGGCGGGCTCACCCTTGGCGACGACCATGGCCTGTCCGGCGGCGGCAGCTCCTCCTCCAGCGAAAGCTCCAGCAGCGGTGGCTACGACCAACTGCCACGTCGCCGGGCTCACTATGAGGACAGTGGCGGGTCGTCCCGCCGTCGCGCCCCGATGAAGCGTGAGGAGGACTCCGGCTGAGTCCAGGGGGAGGCGCTGGGGGCCAATCCTCGTGAGCTGTTGGGGGTGTGGGCGCCGCTTTTGCTTGTCCTTTCCTTTCTTCCTATATTCCAAGAAGCAAGTATGGGGCCCTACGAGGGCGTGTAATGAACAATATTTTCTATGCCGCTCATGTTTTGTTCATCGTTTCTGTGTTGTGTTGTGGCATATGTGTTTCATGTAGACGTAGAGGGATAACTTAGCTTGATACATCCGAGGTAGTTTCCACCTAGAGGGCGCGCCTCCTGGCATCTGGCGAAGCAGCAAAAATTCGTTAGGAAATCATTATCCTTCCTTGCGCGAGGCCTCAGTCATAGGTTGATCATGGCCCAGCGCACCACGTCGCGGTACCCGTGGGGCACGGACATAGAAGGGTGCGCCGATCACGGGCTCAATCGAGGGTGCCTCGTTAAGATCAGGGGAGCCGAAGCTCTAGAGAGACAGGGCTTTGGCGAGGTTTGCCCATGACCCGGTTAGCCCAGCCCACGCACACACCGGACCAGCCCCCACACAAGGCGTGCAAGGGACAGCATCAGGCAACTGCCGTTCTCCCTGGCACAAAACAAAGAACCAAGCGAAGAAGCAGAGAGAAGAAGGGACTCAACCAAGCAATCGGGAAATGCCCGAACTTCAAATTCCATTAAAAGGGGTTGCAAACCAACTACAGAAAGCAAATGAATAGTAGCGTCCGGCACCTAGTCTTGTCTTCTCACCAGCGTGGAGCTAAGTGCTACCACTAGGACGTGGGAGGGAGCCCCCGAGGCCCGAGGGCGGCACTCTGTAGACTCCGGGGCATGTACAGCCCCACTCATTATTACATGAGAGTGTCACGAGCGGAGACCTTCACAGGCACTGGGCCTTGCTTCATGGGTAGAACTTCCAGAGGTGTTGGATGTTCCAGGTGTTCTGGACGGGGATCCCGTCCTGCGTCTCCAGGCAAGTGGCGCCAGGCCTGGAGACGCGGGCAATCCTAAACGGGCCTTCCCACATGGGTGAGAGCTTATGCAGCCCTTCCCTGGAGAGCACCCGCCTCAGGACGAGATCGCCCACCTCGAGCGTCTTGGAGCGGACGCTGCGGCAGTGATACCATCGCAACGCCTGCTGGTATCTCGCTGCCCGGAGCGAGGCTTGGCGGCGTTCTTCCTCCCCCAGCACGAGGTCCATCCCCCGCATGGCGTCCTGACGTGCCTCGTCAAATGCCAGGACCCACGCAGAGCGATGCCCGACCTCGTGAGGGAGAACTGCTTTAGCTCCATAGACGAGCAAGAACGGGGTCTCGCCTGTTGGCTTGGTGGCGGTGGTGCAGATGGACCACGACACGGACTGGAGCTCGTCGTGCCAGCCCCTGCCGCAGGCCTCGAGCTTCTTCTTGAAGGTCCTGGTCTTGAGGCCTCCCAAGACATCCGCGTTGGCGCTCTCGGCTTGTCAATTACTTGTGGGGTGTGCTAGTGAGGCGTAGCATATTTGTGTTCCAAGGTTAGCACAATATGTCTTGAAGAGATTGCTAGTGAACTACGAGCCGTTGTCGGTGATAATGCGGTTTGGGACCCCAAACCGGCTCACGAGGCCCTTAATGAACTTGACTGCAGACCCGGCTGGGATGGTGCGGACGGATTCCACCTCCGCCCACTTGGTGAACTTGTTGATGACGACAAAGAGGTAGTGGTAGCCCCCGGGCGCTCGAGGGAATGGACCCAAGATATCCGGCCCCCGGACCACGAACGGCCACGAGAGTGCGATAGTCTAGAGGCCCTGAGCCAGCTGGTGGATTTGCTTGGCATTGAACTGGCAGGCCTCACAGGATCTCACCAGCTCGGTTGCGTCGTTGAGTGTTGCGGGCCAGTAGAACCCTCTGCAGAATGCCTTGCCCACCAGGGTGCACGACGACGAGTAATGCCCACAATCTCCACCATGTATGTCAGCTAGCAGCTCACACCCCTTATTCCTTGAGATGCATCACAAGGAAACATCATTTGGTCGTTTTCGGTATAGCTCACCATCCTGGATGCAGTATGTTGTAGCCTGCCGGGCCACGTGCTCCGCGTCCTCCTCCTTCTCCGGTAGTGTTCCTTGCCCCAGGTATGCCTTGAACTCTCCGATCCAACACCCCTCCTGAGGCTCGAGCACGAGGAGTAGGCACGCTCCTGAGGTCGGGCCGCAGGCGGGGGCTCCTCAGGCTGGTGGCAGGGGAAGCTCCTCTCGAGGCGGTGTTGGCTCTGCAGCCGGAGGGGCCATGGAAGGCTTGAAGAGCCGCTCCTCGAAGACGCCGGGTTCTTCTGGCTGACGCTTGGACGCCCTCATGGAGATGTCTTCGGCTTCCTTGTTTGTGCCGCAAGGCACATGCTACAGCTCCAGGCCCAAAAATTTCTTCTCCATCTTGCGCACCTCCTAGAGGGATGCCTCCATGTGCTCGTCCTTCGGCTCATATACCTTGTTCGAAAAGTTGACGAGCAGCTGAGAGTCGCCCTTGATGGTGAGGCGTTTCACACCCAAGGCTGCCGCAACCTTGAGGCCGGCCATCAGCCCTTCGTATTCTGCGATGTTGTTGGAGACCTTCTCGTCCCGTTGGAAGCACAGCTACACGGCGTAGTAGAGCTTGTCTTGGGTAGGCGAGACGAGCACGGCACCAGCCCCCGCGCCCTGTCGTGCGAAAGCGCCATCGAAGTACATGACCCGACCATCTGGTGCTTCGCTCCCCAGTGAGAGAGATCGGTCCTCGCCCGCTCCAGGCCCTAGGGCATCGGTCCATTCCTCCAGGAAGTCGGCGAGTGGGGCTCCCTTGATGACCCTGATGGTACTGAACTCCAGCTGAAACGCATGTAACTCGATGTTCCATTCGGCGACCCTTCCTGCAGAATTGGGGCTCCGGAGTACCCTCTCCAGCGGGTACATCGAGATGACCTTGATGGGGTGTCCTTGAAAGTAGTGATGAAGTTTGCGCGAGGCCACGAGGAGTGCCAGTAGAAGCTTCTGCGGCATAGGATACCGTGCCCTTGTGTCCCGTAAAACCATGCTGATGAAATACACCGGGTGCTCGATGAGGGCGGGAGCTTCGATGGGGTCCATGGTCTTCGGGGCTGGGGATGCCTCCGGAGGCCGGGGGACCTCAGGAGCTTGGCTGTCCATCGGGGCCACCGCGGCCTCGGTGGCGCCGTCTTGTGGAGCCTGGTCATCTGCAGACGTCGATGTGGCTTGAGGGGCGCCGTTGTGGTGTTGTACCTTTCCAGCTGAAGGTGAGGCATCGTGCGGCTGCTCTTGGCCTGACGCTCCTCGTGGACTGCCACCAGTGCTGCGCTGGCGGAATGAGGCGTGGCGGTTAGGTAAAGCACCAGGGGCTCAAGGGGACGAGGTGCTATCATCACCGGTGGGCTGGTAAAGTATCTCTTGAGGTCTTGGAATGCTAGGTCGGCCTCCGGGGTCCATTCGAACGGGCCATTCTTCTTCATTGGCTTGAAGAACGTCAGGGCGCGCTCCCCTAGCTTGGAGATAAAGCGCCCCAGCGAGGTCACACAGCCTGCGAGCTTTTGCATATCTTTGAGGGTCTGAGGCGGGCTCATCTCTTCTATTTCCTTAACCTTCTCCGGATTCGCCTCGATCCCCCTGTGCAATACGAGGAAACCCATCAGCTTGCCGGATGGGACACTGAACACACACTTCTCTAGATTGAGCCATAGATTCACCTGGTGCAGGCTAGCAAACGTCTCCTCCAGGTCCTGAATGAGGGTCCTTGCCTCCCGAGACTTCCCCACAATGTCGTTGGCATAAGCCTCCGTGTTCCTCCCGAGCTGCTGGCCCAGGGCGATGTGCATCAGTCGCCGAAGGTCACCCCAGCGCTGCGCAGCCCGAACAGCATGCTGGTGTAGCAGTACACCCCGCACGGGGACAAGAAGGCCATATTTTCTACGTCTTCCACTGCCATCTTGATCTGGTGGTAACCCGAGAAAGCATCCAGGAAACACAACAGGTCGCACTCGGCGGTGGAGTCGACGATCTGATCGATGCGCGGAAGCGGGAACGGGTCCTGAGGGTTGGCCTTGTTGTGGTTGGTGAAGTCTACACACATGCGTTCCTTCCCGCCCTTCTTGGGCACGACCACTGGGTTTGCCAACCATTCCGGGTACGGGACTTCACGGATGACACCCGCCGCCTGTAGCTTGCTGGTTTCCTGGACGATGAAGGACTGCTTCTCCATGGACTGTCGTTGCCCCTTTTGCTTCACCGGGTGCACATTGGGGCACACCCTCAAGTGGTGCTCGATTACTCCCCTCGGGACCCCCACCAGCTGCTTGGGCTCCCAGGCGAATACCTCTGTCACAGCCCTAGATTGTTGCTTGTATTAGTTGCATCATAGAGCACTCATGCATCATGTCTAAATTTCTAACACTTGGAATTGTGGAAAGTGGAAGCCTCAGAAACTTAAATAAAAGAAGGGCAAAGAGCCCTGGAAATCTCATTCTTTGTTTCCAAGATGTCCTTTTGCAATGTGTGAGAATTTTGGCAAGAGCTATATATCAAACCGGAATTTAGGAACATTTTTAAGGATTTATTTTTGGGACTCTGAATTTAAATTATTAGCTATTTGAATTTGAGTTATATTCATATAACTAGAATATAATTTCAAATATCTTTAAACATTTTATGTGCATTTGGAAATGTCCATTCTGCAACATAAAATTATTTAAAGGGTTAATTGTTTTGAATTTTGAATAGTGGCAGAATATTAAATAAAAGAAAAGATAACAGAAAAATAAAAGAGAGAGAGAGAGAATCTTACCTGCTAACCTGGCCCACGAGACAATCGGCCCAGCCACCAGGGGCGCCGAGGTCTTCTTCCACCTCTGCCAGTAGGCAGAGGGCATGTGCCCGTCGCACGCCGGCCACCTCCTGCTTCTGCCGACGCCCTAGGCGACTCCAGCCGATGCCACGCACCCCCTGGAATCCCCTCGCTCCTTTCCCTCACTCTCTGCTCTCTCCCTCGCCCTCTAGTTCCTTCCCCTAGCTCACCGAACGCACCCGAGGCCGCCGATGAGCACCGCCGCGGCCATAGCCGACCCCGCGCCTCTCCGCGTCGTCCCCGCTGTCCGCCTCGACACTGTGAAGCTTCCCCCTCAACAAGCGCAAGCCCGGATGGCCTGCACCACCGACTACGCCGTCGTCCTCGTCCTCGGCATCCGACGACCACCGCCGTCGATTCGCCGTCTCTGCCGCCTCCTCGATCCAGCTGAGCTTCACCTCGACCCTACGGTGAGCTCCTCCGTTTTTCCCCCTGCTCCCTGAGCTCGTTTTCGTCCCATAGCTAGCTGCCCGTCGGACCCGAAAGCTCGCCGCCGTCATGCTTCACCACCGCCATGGCGAGAGCTATTATGACCGCAACCAAGCACTGCAACATGCTCAGAATGCTGTCAGGAGCCTAGAACACTCATCCGTTGCTCCTGCCGTGCGCTGTAGCGTCGTTTCCGCCGACACCCCATCTCTGGCCGCCGGCCCGGTGCTTGCGGTCGTCGACTCCGGTCACCCCGTGACCTGCCGCTGCCTCCGCTGGATGCGCGGGAGCGCGGGCTTCCTCCTGGTGCCCTCAGCGCACCTAGCCACTTCCCCTGGCACCACTCCGGTGAGCCAACGCCGCTCTGGGTCGTCGTCGTCGTCTAACCACCGGCGCAATCCGACGTGGCCGCGTGATTAGCGCTAATGACGCCTAACTAACCCCCTAGCTCACTCACACCTCGGACCCACTTCCTAATTAACATGGCTTTTATTTTTGTTTAGACTAAACTAATCCCACGAGCCCCATAGGTCAGTTTGACCTAGCCATGTCACACGTTGGCCGACCCCACGTCGATTTTGACTTGCTTGGCGTGTCATTGACTTCCGCCCCACATCGGTGACACTAACCAGCCTTGTGTCAGCGACGATGGACCCCACCGTCGAGTTTGACCCGGTGCAGCCTGTTGACCTTCGGCGCTTGACATGGCGCTATCTTGTGTGATTAATCATTTCTGGATTTAAAATAATTTTAGAAATTTCAGAAAATGCCCAAAACTTCTAAATTCATAGAAATTAAACCATAACTCCAAATGAATTAAATTATATATGAAAAATGATCAGAAAAATCCAATCTATCCATCTGTACTGGTTCCATGCATGTTCAAGCAACCTAACCTTGACTTTTAGCTCAATACATGTTAATGCACTTTATAAACCCATAACTTGAGTTTGTATTTGAATATTTGATTCAAATGAGCTCAAACCACCCTGGTTGTAGATGCATTAGCCCAACACACTCATTTTGCCATGTCATATTCATGCATCATATTGTTGCATTGCATTGATTGTGTTTTCTCTGTGTTGCCGGTAATTGTCCCCTCTCAGTAGACGTTTCTTCGACGATGTGATCGATGACACCGGTGGAGAACTATATTATCTTCAGAAGTGCCAGGCAAGCAAAAACCCCTTGTTCATTCCGAGACAATCCCACTCTCTCGCTCCTGCTCTTTTTACTGCATTAGGACAATAATGATTCATCTGTTACTTGCTGCGGTAGTTGAACCCCTTTTCCTCTGCATGACCTGTCATTGCCATAGTAAATAGATGAAACCCACTAGCATGAGTAGGAGTTGTTTGAGCCCTGATGTGCCTACTCATTCATGCTTGTTTGTCATGCACTCTTGCTTAGAGTTGAGTCGGTATGATTCGTCGGGAATGAATTGGAATGGTGATGAACATGTCCTACTTTGTGTGACCTAAGTGTGTGAACACGATTTGGTAAAGGTAGCGGTGAGAGGTCATGTAGGAGTACATGGTGGGTTGTCTCATTGAAACCGTCCTCAGGAACTGAGTTCTGTGTTTGTGATCCATGAACAGCTACTACCACACATTGGGATCCTTAATTGACTCTCTCAACTTATTAATCGCCTTGATCTCTGTCCAGGAGTTGCAACTAGTTTCTGGTGTTTGTAGGATATGTGTTGGAGGCCGTGCATAGCGCTGACCCTACGGGTGGGCTATGATGCGGTAGATACACCATGGACCTGTGTACCAGGCGCCCGTTTGGTGTCTCGGGAACCATGCACACATCATTTGGGGCTGTGAGCGAAACCCCGGCCGGATCTCCTCGCGGATGGAACCCGAATAGGCAATAAACCAGTACTAGCGACTTGTGTGGTTAGTCAGGTCGTGGCCGACTCGCTCGCTAGGCTTCCGCTTGAAGGTTGCCGAGATACACGACGTGTACATGGTGGTAAGTGGCGAGAGCTTGTGTGAATAAGTACACCCCTGCAGGGTTAACATCATCTATTCGAATAGCCGTGTCCTCGGTAAAGGACTTCTGTGTTGCCTGTACAGTTCATAGACAAGTGAAAGTGGATACTCTAAAATGCGCAAGATAAGCGTGAGTGCTATGGATGGCGTTTTCATAGGGAAACGGGAGCGGATCCATAGTGGTGTATTGATATGGTGAATATGTGGACTCATGTGTGCCACCTCAAAAGAGTTACTTGCAGTCATAGTTTAAGATAGCCACCGAGTCAAAGCTGGCTTGCTGCAGTTAAAATCCACTACCCCCTTTGTTGATACCGATGCATATGTAGTTAGTTCTGATATAAGTCTTGCTGGGTACATTTGTACTCACGTTTGCCTATTTTATGTGTTGCAGAGAGACGTCAGTCTCGCTAGTAGTTCCACGTGGACTTCGACGTTTAGCTTGTAACATCAGTTACGAGCTTGTACCTTGGGAGAGTCTTGTAGTTAGTCAGGCTGCTCAGCCTTTTTCATCTGTAGTTGTCTGTACTCAGACAAGTTAAGCTTCTGCATGTGCTTGTTGCTTGTATGCTCTATATGTTGGGTCTGAGACCCATGTTTGTAATACTTGGCTCCTCGGAGCCTAATGAATAAATACTCTGAGTCATAGAGTCTTGTTGTGATGCCATGTTGTATTTGCAGATATCGAGCATATTGTGTGTAGGATTGTAATGCTTGGTATGTGTGGGATCCGACAACCTAGTTGTTTATCCTTGGTAGCCTCTCTTATGGGGAAATGTATTCTTGTGTTTCCATGAGCCATAGTAGTCTGCTACAGCCCGGTTCACCGGAGTCCTACTAGCCCTGCACTACTGCTCCGGAACACTTGGTGGCGGCATGTGATTCACTTCGTTCTGTGTGCATCCCTTGAAATGTCACCTTGGTGACATCCAGTCTGCCTAGCCTGCTACAGCCAGTTCACGGAGTCCTGTTAGCCTAGTGCTACAGCCGAATTCATGCGCTCTTGACCGACATGCTCGATATTGATTCATGTATGCCTGTCCCCGTAAGTTAGTGTCACTCTGGGTTCACGACTAGTCATGTCGGCCCGGGTTCTCTGTCATATGGATGCTAGCGACACTAGCACATACATGAGCCAAAAGGGGCAAACGGTCCCGGGCCATGGTAAGGTGACACCCGTGGGAATACCGTGCATGAGGCCGCAAAGTGATATGAGGTGTTACCGGCTAGATCGATGTGACTTGGAATCGGGGTCCTGACAGCGTTGGTATCAGAGCTTGACTGCCTGTAGGATTACAAAGCCAAACTGGTCGAAGTCGTCTCTAGAAATGCTTTAGTTATGTAAGGGAATTTTTTGTGAAAGGGAACGTAAGGCTCTTTTTACTCCTTATACCTTATGCCCTTCTGATCTGAGTCAGCCTCTTCTTTTCTACGGGGATTAAGAACTAGGCTTCTCTTCTTTCTATCAGGATCACGTGTTACTAATCCGTAAAATCTTAGGGTTGTTGGTTCTAGGCCTCAGTTCAGTTTCTACTACTTTTAGTATGTTGTCAGATGAACCAGAACCTTAATATGATGTTGTTAAGTGACTATGCAAATCCTTGTGAATGTCTCAAATCTTTTTCTGAGCATTTACAGCCGTTATGCTGTCCGAGTCATCCCAGATTTCTAATAGTCTGATGCGTTTGCAAATCCCTTCTTTCCTTTCTCGATGTTCCGTTTGGCCAGATTAACCACACTAATCGTCTGTTGAGGTACTCCATTGCCTTGACATATATGTTGGAGCTAGTATTATGACCCTAGGCATCCTAGAGAACCAGCCAGTAATCTAGCAATGTTTATAATCCTAGTGTGATGATTCTGGCCATCATTCTCGAAAGTATCTCGTGATGTTAGTTATTTGGTAGGTATTCCTTTTCTGGGTTTTTGAACCCAAGATTCACCCTACCTACTTCTTGTTGATAGTGTTTGCTAGTTTCTTAGGATATTAGTAACCTTTGTGATTGTCCTCGAGGTCCGTGGCATTTTCCTCTTCCAAATACCATGAACTACTTATGGCAGAAGCTCCTCGTTGAACCGAAAGATCACAACCAGAGTGCTCTTGATGAGTTCTTGATTCCATGTTGTGACTCTGCCAGTTCTACTTTTCTGCATGGGTTATCCAGAAGAAATATGTTGAACTCGTTCGACATACTAATATATGCATCCATAACTCAGAAAGATACATGTTCCTTTGAGTTGCCCCTCTTTAGCTGTACTTCGGCCCTCGTGTATCAGTTGATAGTTAGGAGTATTTGTGCATCCTTGTTCATCGATGCCTTTTACTCTTATGGTCCGCCAAGCCATTCTACTCCGGAATGACCCAGAGAAACAAACTCCAGTACCTCGTACATTTCTGGGATTGGGTCAAAGTAGTTGTATTCCGCAGAACAAATGCCAATCTAGCTTTTGTTCTGTTCTACCTTGGAGTGTTACCATCTTTATGTCAAGAATTTCCTGAGAATTGCACCACCTCTTATGGATTCTTACCGCATTGATACTTCTTGCCATCATTATTCATTCCTCGGTTTCTGTGTTACCAGAATGCCGACAAGTGTACTGTGATGTGCGAAATCAATACTCCTAGCAACCCTGTTGCTTGATAGTTAATGTACACCACTCTCATTCTTAGTGTGCTGGTTTTTAAATCATCATCCTAAGATTGATCGTGCTACCTAGTCCTTATTTCTGGTGCACTCTTTGGTCAATGAGTTAGGATTTTGTCAAACCCTTGCTATGTTGACCATATCGTCTTGCCCTTGAAAGCAAGATTGTTCTCGAGCTTAGTAACATATCGGTGGTTCTTGATTTTCCGAATATCTTCTTGGAAGTATCACCAGGTTGTCCCCTGACCGTTATGTTAAGTTTGTGATCAAGTTGGTTTTCCTATAAACCATCCCTTCTCCAAGAATCTATGTTGGATATCCCTGAGCTAGTTGGTTAAGCTAAACAACAACATGGAGAGTTGGAAGATGGAAGCTTTTCCTGACTTAGTTCATTCCAGGGGATATCTTTTGTGTGTGTTGAAGAAACATGATATCTTCATCAATTGATCTCCGTGTTCAGTTTTGGGATCTATTACCTTGTCAAAACTTTGACTTGAGTATGGGCTATCATCAAGTCAAATCAGAACCAACGATGTTCATAATGTTGTCTTACTCGTGGTTGATCCCTCGAGCATACATCATTACATCTTTTGGTTTGACCAATACTATCACATTGTTCACATAATGGTGGAAGTCCAGTGATATGGAAATTTCGATGAGTTGCTATTGGGCCCATCAGCAGCATTTTGTATCCTCCATGATTCATGTTGAACATTAAGCTAGTGTTGGAAATTTGTGTAAGCATTTTATTCGTGTCCCGTTCATGAAGCATATGTTTGGATGAAACAAGTGACTTCCTCTAATTCATGCGCACTCAATGCAAGTTGCCGCCATGGACTCGAGAAAGTTTGTTTTTGCTTCCTTTGGAATCATCCCAAGTCAGTCATGCCCGTGCGAAGTATTCTATGGTCTGATAGACTGATCATCTTCATTCCATATGTAATTCCTAGCACACCAGGCCACTGATTGATTTGTTCAAGGATAATAAGTTCTAAGTGCTAGTCCTGAAGGTACCAGACGGATTTGTACAAGATTCCGTTATCCTCGATGATGGTTCCCAACCAGAACTCGGTAGCATTTTGTTGTAAGACTACGATGTGGTCATGCTTGTCTTGGACAGCGTGTTCACAGGTATGTAGCAGAACCCGCTCATGTTTTGGAGCTTCCTATCGTATTTCATTTCCCGAGAATCTTGCAATGTCAGCTCTTCGGTTTGTGGTGCAAACTTCTTTCCAGACATGATGTCTGAAATATCCTGTTACCAATCAGATCTAAATCTCAGGCATATATGATGGTTGAACATTCCCAACAATTGCATTTTGTTCCCAGCTTCTACCACCATTGTGCCAATTCCCATGGGCTGCCCTCTCGGTAATTGTTGTTTAGAATCATCTTCAAAAGTGGTCCTACCATGGGTCCCATCCATTCCCGATGATAAGCATAATCATCCATCGCGTTGTCTTCAACAAGGTAGTCCACATCATCCATTCGAATCCGGATATGCCATTCCTTTGAACTCTCACCAAACGATCGATTGTGATTTCCATGGCTGGTATAAAGAGTTTCAATGATATTTGTATCAAAAGTAATTCTTTTTGCCACTTAAGGGAATAGTTCTACGAGTTACCTTCCCTAAGGTGCTCCGTTATGGAATCATGTCAATTATCCCCTCGCTACTTTGGAACCATGCACCATCTTACTACTGCGTGGAATTATTGCCTACCAAATTGAACCCTTGACACCTATCTCTTCCCATCACCCTGATGTGTGTTTTGTGTCTCAGCTCAAGAGGTGGTCTATGTCTCATTCCGTGAGTTGTTTTTTAGTTGCTCGATCTTCGAAAAGATCGATTCTTCTAGAGTTTTTCCTTTCTTCTACCTGTCATGTTGGATGTAGTTCTCAAAGCAAGGCGTCGAGATCAAGGTGATGCAATGAATCAACACCCTCGAGAAAGACATCTGGATCGTGAAGATTGTGTTAGCTTCTGTCCCTCTGTCTTCTTACCTCACGACTTGAATCTCGGGACGAGATTCTTGTTTAGTGAGGGTGAGTTGTCACAGACCTAGATTATTGCTTGTATTAGTTGCATCATAGAGCACTCATGCATCATGTCTAAATTTCTGAAACTTGGAATTGAGGAAAGTGGAAGCCTCAAAAACTTAAATAAAAGAAGGGCAAAGAACCCTGGAAATCTCATTCTTTGTTTCCAAGATGTCCTTTTGCAATGTTTGAGAATTTTGGCAAGAGCTATATATCAAACCAGAATTTAGGAACATTTTTAAGGATTTGATTTTGGTACTCTGAATTTAAATTATTAGCTATTTGAATTTGAGTTATACTCATATAACTAGAATATAATTCCAAATATCTTTGAAACATTTTATGTGCATTTGGAAATGTCCATTCTGCAACATAAAATTATTCAAAGGGTTTTGTCACTGTTTTGAAATTGTTTTGAATTTTGAACAGTGGCAAAATATTAAATAAAAGAAAACATAACAAAAGAATAAAAGAGAGAGAGAGAGAGAGAGAGAGAGAGAGGGAGACAGAGAATCTTACCTGCTAACCTGGCCGAGGAGAGAATCGGCCCAGCCACCAGGGGCGCCGAGGTCTTCTTCCACCTCTGCCAGTAGGCAGAGGGCGTGTGCCCATCACACGCCGGCCACCTCCTGCTTCTACCAACGCCCTGGACGACTCCAGACGATGCCATGCACCCCCCTGGAATCCCCTCGCTCCTCTCCCTCACTCTCTGCTCTCTCCCTCGCCCTCTAGTTCATTCCCCGAGCTCACAGAACGCACCTGAGGCCGTCCACGAGCACCGCCGCGGCCATAGCCGACCCCGCGCCTCTTCGCGTCGTCCCCGCCGTCCGCCTTGATGTTGTGAAGCTTCCCCCTCAACAAGCGCAAGCCCGGATGGCTTGCACCATCGACTACGCCATCGTCCTCGTCCTCGGCATCTGACGACCGCCACCGTCGATTTGCCGTCTCTGATGCCTCCTCGACCCAGCTGAGCTTCGCATCGACCCTATGGTGAGCTCCGCCGTTTTCCCCCCTGCTCCCTGAGCTCGTTTTTGTCCCCTAGCTAGCTGCCCCGTCGGACCTGAAAGATCGCCGCCGTCATGCTTCATCACCGTAGGGCGAGAGCTAATTATGATCGCAACCGAGCACTACAACATGCTCAGAACGACGTCTGGAGCCTAGAACACTCATCTGTTGCTCCTGCCGTGCGCTGTAGCCTCGTTTCCGTTGATGCCCGATCTCCGACCGCCGCCGCGGTGCTCGGCGTCGTCGACTCCGGGCACCCCGTGACCTGCCGCTGCCTCCGCTGGATGCGCGAGAGCGTGGCTTCCTCCTGGTGCCCTCAGTGCACCTAGCCACTGCCCCTGGTGCCACTCCAGCGAGCCACCGCCGCTCTGGGTCGTCGCCGTCGTCTAACCACCGGCGCAATCCGACGTAGCCGCGTGATTAGCGCTGATGACGCCTAACTAACCCCCTAGCTCACTGACACCTGGGCCCCACTTCCTAATTAACCTGGCTTTTATTTATGTTTAGACTAAACTAATCCCACGGGCCCCATAGGTCAGTTTGACCTGGCCATGTCACATGTTGACTGACCCCACACGTCAGTTTTGACTTGCTGACGTGTCTGTTGACCCGGCCCCACCTGTCAGCGACACTAACCAGCACTGTGTCACTGACCAGTGGACCCCACTGGTCAGGTTTGACCCGGGGCAGCCCTGTTGACCTCTTGGCCTTGACATGGCGAATCTTGACGCATTAATCATTTTCTGGATTTAAAATAATTCAGAAATTTTAGAAAATGCCTAGAACTTCTAAAATTCATAGAAATTAAACTGTAACTCTAAATGAAATAAATTATATATGAAAAATGATCAGAAAAATCCAATCTATCCATCTGTACTGGTTCCATGAATGTTCCAGCAACCTAACCTTGCTGTTTAGCTCAAAACATGTTAATGCACTTTATAAACCCATAACTTGAGTTTGTATTTGAATCTTTGATTCAAATGAGCTCAAACCACCGGTTTTAGACGCATTAGCCCGACACACTCATTTTGCCATGTCATATTCATGTATCATATTGTTGCATTGCATTGATTGTGTTTTCTCTATGTTGCCGGTAATTGTCCCCTCTTAGTAGACGTTGCTTCGACGAAGTGATCGATGACACCGATTGAGAACTATATTATCTTCAGAAGTGCCAAGCAAGCAAAAACTGCTTGTTCATTTCGATACAATCCCACTCTCTCGCTCCTGCTCTCTTTTACTGCATTAGGACAACAACGATTCATCTGTTACTTGCTGCGGTAGTTGAACCCCTTTTCCTCTGCATGACCTGTCATTGCCACAGTAAATAGATGAAACCCACTAGCATGAGTAGGACTTGTTTGAGCCCTGATATGCCTACTCATTCATGCTTGTTTGTCATGCCTGCTACTACTTAGAGTTGAGTCAGGTCTGATTCATCGCGGATGAATTGGAATGGTGATGAACATGTCCTACTGTGTGTGAGTTAAGTGTGTGAATACGATTTGGTAAAGGTAGCGGTGAGAGGCCATGTAGGAGTACAAGGTGGGTTGTCTCATTGAAACCGTCCTCAGGAACTGAGTTCTGTGTTTGTGATCCATGAACAGCTACTACCACACATTGGGATCCTTAATTGACTCTCTCGACTTATTAATCGCCTTGATCTCTGTCCAGGAGTTGCAACTAGTTTCTGGTGTTTGTGGGATAAGTGGCCCGGTGTACCGGGCGCCCGTTTGGTGTCTCGGGAACCCTACACACATCGTTTGGGGCTGTGAGTGAAACCCCAGCCGGATCTCCTCGCGGATGGAACCCGAATAGGCGATAAACCTGGACTAGAGACTTGTGTGGTTAGTCAGGTCGTGGCCAACTCCCTCGCCAGGCTTCCGCTTGAAGATTGCCGAGATACACGGCGTGTACATGGTGGTAAGTGGCGAGAGCGTGTGTGAAGAAGTACACCCCTGCAGGGTTAACATCATCTATTCGAATAGCCGTGTCCACCGTAAAGGACTTTTGGGTTGCCTGTACAGTTCATATACAAGTGAAAGTGGATACTCTAAAATGCGGAAGATAAGAGTGAGTGCTATGGATGGCGTTCTCGTAGGGAGACGGGAGCGGATCCATAGTGGTGTATTGATATGGTGAATATGTGGACTCGTGTGCGCCACCTCAAAAGAGTTACTTGCAGTCATAGTTTAGGATAGCCACCGAGTCAAAGCTGGCTTGCTATAGTTAAACTCCACTATCCCCTTTGTTGATACCAATGCATATGTAGTTAGTTCTGATGTAAGTCTTGCTGGGTACATTTGTACTTACGTTTGCCTATTTTATGTTTTTGCAGAGAGACGTCAGTCTCGCTAGTAGTTTCGTGTGGACTTCGACATTTAGCTTGTAACCTCAGCTACGAGCTTGTACCTTGGGAGGGTCTTGTAGTTAGTCAGGCTGCTCAGCCTTTTTCATTTGTAGTTATCTGTACTCAGACAAGTTAAGCTTCCGCATGTGCTTGTTGCTTGTATGCTCTGTATGTTGGGTCATGAGACCCATGTTTGTAATACTTGGTTCCTCGGAGCCTAATGAATAAATACTCTGAGTCGTAGAGTCTTGTTGTGATGCCATGTTGTATTTGCACATATCGAGCATATTGTGTGTATGATTGAAATGCTTGGTATGTGTGGGATCCGACAACCTAGTTGTTTATCCTTGGTAGCCTCTCTTATGGCGAAATGTAGTCTTGTGTTTCCATGAGCCATAGTAGTCCGCTACAGCCCGGTTCACCGTAGTCCTGCTAGCCCAACACTACTGCTCCGGAACACTTGACTCGCCGGCATGTGATTCACTTCGGTCATGTGTCTGTCCCTTCGGGGAAATGCCATGCGGTGACATCCGGAGTCCTGCCTAGCCTGCTACAGCCCGGTTCACCGAGGTCCTCTTAGCCCAGTGCTATAGCCCGGATTCGCACGCTGCTGACCGACATGCTCGATGTTGATTCATGTATGCCTGTCCCCGTAAGTTAGTGTCACTCTAGGTTCACGACTAGTCATGTCGGCACGGGTTCTCTGTCATATGGATGCTAGCGACACTATCATATACGTGAGCCAAAAGGCACAAACGGTCCCGGGCCATGGTAAGGCGACACCCGTGGGAGTACCGTGTGTGAGGCCACAAAGTGATATGAGGTGTTACCGGCTAGATCGATGTGACTTGGAATCGGGGTCCTGACAACCTCTTTGTTCGCTCATAAGAACATCACCAGTGCCTCTTCTTGGTCGGGGTCGAGGTTGGTGCCTATGGTGAAGGTGGCTCGTGAGGCTCCATCTTGATCGACCGGTACTTGCTTCGTCTTGGCCCGATCTTGCGAAAATAGCTGGTTCTTGTTTGCCGGCGCAGCCCCCTGGGCCCCGGATACAGCTTCGTCAGTGGGGCAGGCTGCCGCTGCTGACCTGAGGGCGAGCATGAGGGCCGTCAGGGCTTCCTTGCTGTCTCCGGCCACGGTAAGGACACCGTTGCTTCCAGGCATTTTCGTGAGGTTGTAGGGGCGATGGGTTGCTGCCATGAACTAAGCCAGGGTAGGGTACGGGAGGCCGATGCAGGTGATGTCAAAGTCAATAAGCTTGGTGTGTGTCGGATTTCGGGTTCCGGAGACCCTTGAGGTTCGAACACTGGGGTGCCCGCGGAATCTCGCCCTCTACCTACCTGCACCCCGCCGCCTCGCTAGGATCTAAACTACGAGAGGAACAACACAAGAGACACAGGGTTTATACTAGTACGGGCCACCATTGTGGTGTAATACCCTACTCTAGTTTGTGGTGTGGTGGATTACCTCTTGGGCTGATGGTGATGAACCATACAAGGAAGAATAGCCTCGCGAGGGTCTGTTCTTGGCTGGTGCGATGAACTGCTAGGGGAGTTCAGTGCTTCTCTCTATCTCTGCTGATTCTAGATCTCCCCCCTGCTATAGTGGCTAGCTCTACTTATATAGGCAGAGGCCCTGGGCCTCTTCCCAAATATTGCGCGGGAAGGGCGCCAACAATTGGCCATTTTGAAGGGGAACATCTGGTACACTTATCCTAACTAAAGTTGGTCCTCGCCTGTCCCTTTGCACCAAAGAGGAAAGGAGGACACTGCGCGGGCTGGCGCCCGCCTAGCGCCCTTGGTCGTCATGGCTTGCGTCACGGGCACCTCGTGAGGTTCCCCGCCTTGATCTCTCCGCCTCCTCGCGAGCCAGCCGACGAGGCCGTGGCTCGAGGAAGCTCTCTCCGTCCGCCTGTGGAGGCTTGGCCCCTCACGAGGGTCTTGAGCTCCTGTTGATGAAGATGGGTCGTGATGGGCCCCCCTTTGAGCCACGCCGCTGGCCGCAGGCAGGCAAGTCTGGGGGACCCCCGTTCCCAGAACGCCGACAGTAGCCCAAAGGCCCAAGGCGCCCCCGGACTTGGCCGAGCAGAGAGGCGAAGGGGCAAGTGCGGAGCGCTGCGGGCCCTAACAGCCTGCGGCCTTGGGCGCCGCGTGGCGGTTGATTGGACGTGAGTGCCTCAAAGAACTGCGAGAAGTCGATAAAGGAGCGGCGTCTGCCTAGGCTTTGCTTCCTTGCTTTCTCCGTTACCGCTCGAGATCCCCTTTCTTGCGCCTCTCCTTCCTCCCAAATCTTCAGATCCACTCTGATCGCGCCTAGCAAGGCATGGCGCCTGCATTCTCCCAGCTGGAGCTTGGTGCTACGCCTCGACTCGCCGAACGGTCGGAGGCGAGCCTTGCCCGGTGCGCCAGATGGCGGTGGCGCAGGCATCGACGGGGCGAAGGTGTTCAAGGCCGGCTCCGCCCTCCCTGAGGGCCAAGGGAGCACCTTCTATCCGCTCTTTGTAAGTGCCATCGTTGCCGGTCTGATGCCTCCCTTTTCCGAGTTCTTCTTCTCCATCCTCCGCCGTTACAAGCTACAAGCTTTGCACCTTCACCCCAACTCCGTTCTCCTCTTGGCGATCTTCGCCTACTATTGTGAGGCTCACGTTGGGGTGCAGCCTCAAGGGCCTCTGCTTGCACCACTATTTCTCCTCCGACCTCTCTTGGTTCCTTCTCCGGCAGGTGCGAGCTTCAATGACATCGGTAGTTCCATCGCCATTTCGAACCCCGGGAAGAGGATTGAGGGCTTCAGGAGCAAGTGGGTCTTGGTAGATGTTGGGCGCATCCACCCTCGTCTAATCTTGCCCACGGAGCACCCCATACACTCCGACGACTGGTCTCGAGTGGAGCTCGTGGATCCCCGCGCGAGGCCGGTGTTGGAAAGGATGGATATGGATCTGAGGCCGGCCAGCATAGCGGCGACGAAGCTAACCGGCGCGTCACTGCTGAGGGAATTCCTGGAGCACCAGCTGGCTCCGCTTCGTCAGTATCCACTCCCGATGTGGAGGCCCCACCCGAGCCCCGCGGTCTTGGCTGACGAAGACCTGGCTGCGGTTCTCCAATCTTTGGTTGGGGGCGACGTGGCGAGGATGGAGGGCGCTCCTACTCCCCTGTTCCTCCGCGGCGATTGGGAGCGGGTAGTGCGGTCCATGCCCGTCTTCAACGGGGACGGGCCTGTGCCCGCGGAGGCTCCCGAGGAACCGGTGGATGTGTCCTCCGGTGACTCCAGCAAGGAGAAGGGAGAAGGGGAGCGGGAATGGGGGCCCGACTCCGAGGCGACCGACGGAGAGTCGAGGGCTCCCCTCCCTCGGCGCAAGTCCCGCGTTCTCCACCTCTCACCGAGCAACAAGGACGACAAGGATGATGATGAGAAGGGCCGCGGGAGCTTGCCCCTGATCCCGAAGAAGGACAGGACCGGGCTGGTCCCCCGCGGGTCTGCCCCGGCATCGAGGCGATCCGCAGGCGCGCCTCCTGCTCCCACGCTCCTTGAGGCTGATCCTAGTAGCTGGCTCTCGTGCTTCAATTATGGCCGGAGGTTGCTCGAGCTCGCGAGCGACGACCAGTAAGTGCTCGATTCCTGTCTTATTTCTTGTTTCGTCCTCGAGGCTTGACGTCCGTATTTCTTGGCTAGGCTAGCGCCCGCGGCAAAGAAGCCGAGGGGATCTCCTGAGGTTCCGTCTGGGGCAGCGCCTCCACCCGTGAAAGAAGGTGACCGTGATGCCCGGGCCTCTCCTGCCCGGTCATCCTCATGGGGCCTGGTGGAGCCGGCTGGGGCGAGCTCAACCCCCATGGCCCAAGCGACTCTTGAGGTTTCCGTGCCTGATGCCACCGCCACAGCTGTTGAGGCGCAGCAGGTCCCGCCTCAGGACACCGTGGTCACACTGCCGTCCTCTCCTCCTACTCCACCAACTGCTGTCTCTCCGACTCCTCCTACCGCTCTCGATCGGCTGCCGCCGAATCTGCACTGCTGGCTGGCAGATCTTTCGAGCGTCGACCCTCGTCTGGTGGCCGGGCGCCTGGAGCTGGCTTCCGGCTGGATTCGCTCCGACGCTTCAATCCGGGCGGCGCTAGTCCAGGCGTCGACGACTTGCGACGAGGAGAAGCAAGCTGTCCTTGGGGCAAAAGCTGCTCGCGACGCCACATTGGGGGAGGTAGCCGAGGTCCTAGGTCGCTGCAAGGTGCTGGAGAGCGAGCTGCAGGGCCTGCGGGACCAGCTCGCCAAGGAGGCCCGCCTTCGCCAAGAGTAGGAGGAAGGCATGAAGGCTCGCGAGGTGGCCATCAAGGATCGGGATGCCAAGCTCAAGAAGCGCCGTGAACGCTTAGGCGTGCTGGAGCAAGAGTTGGAGGCGAGGAAGGTCAAGCTGGACGACAAGGCACGGGTCCTTGCTGAGGATCGCGTGGCCTTCACAGATATGGAGGTGAAGGCTCGCACCTTGCTGAGGGAGCTTTATGATAACGGCCTAGAGAGCCCGCTGGCCGGCGCAGAAGACGGCCCCGCCAAGCTGCTTCCCTTCCTGGTTCGCGCTCTTAAGGATGTCGCCCTTGGCCTTGGCACTACGGTTGAGGCCGAGGTGCGTGTCTTGTCTTCTGCAGCGCTGACGCGGGTCCTCACCCACGTCTACCTTCGCGATCCCAATGTCGACCTCGACAGCTGCTGTTGGAGCCGAAGCGGTTAGCTTGTTAGCTGCCGCTGCCGAGGCCGTGAAGGGTCATGCGGAGGCTCATGGTGAAGTTCCGGCCTTCAGCACTGTCAAGCGGGCACTGCCAACCTGCGGCTCCACAAGGCGAATCTCTCGCGCAGCTCCACCCCGACAAGTGACTCGATTATGGCTCTGCTCGCTTTTAATTACTGCACATGTATCATGCCTCGGGAGGCGCGAAACTTGCATTTGGTGTTGTGATAACAGTTATGGACTATAATATTTGCTTTTGAATTCCTTGAATTTATGCTTTCTACTTGCTTATGTTCTACGCAGGCAAAGCCCGGCCTCACAGATACCTTAGCTGCTAGCCCCGACAGAAACCAGACGGGACCAAGGAGGAGGGGCTACGTGACAAGTTAGGCTCTGAGTCGCGATGCTCGTGGAGTCCCCTTGGCGCACGAACAACAAGTAGGGAGGTGAGATGTGGGTGGATCTACCGTTCTCGCCCGCAGAGCCTGCCCGCAAGATACCTCAACCGCCATTAGCCTTTCGAGCTAAGGAGTGAGGGGCTATGTGAACAGTTAGGCTCCCGAGTCGCAATGCTCAGAGTCCCCTGACGCCAAACGCCTTCGTACCTTGGCTCCGCCGAGGAGGGACGCTGACGAACCAGGCCGAGGGGCCTGGGTGGAGTGGCGGTGCCTGGCGTGACCCAAAGCGCAGCCCCTGCGGCTCAGCCCACAAGGCACTCCCGAGGGGAGGCATTGCATGAGGCCACACCGAGCTCTGGGCTCCTCGAGGCTGATGCGGCCCGGGGCCACCCTCGGCTTGTTTATCACCAGCTGAGCATAGCGCTTCAGATGTGTACGGGCATAGCCGCCTCAAGAAGTTGTCGCCATCCAGTGGAGCATGGTGCTTCCATCAGGTGCGTGAGGGGCTCCCCTCGAGGAGAGCCCGGGCGCGTGTACAGCCCGCCTCGACACGTGGGCTGGCACGGTAGGGCTCGACGAGGTGTCTGGGCACCCGTGAGCCAGCGGGACTCACGGGCCCTACCTCAAGGCGGGTTGCGCTGCACTGGCCTTATCTTGTGATGTATTCCTGCAGGTTTGTTAGATGCCGCGCTTTACGCCCTCGGGTCCCGCCTCGAGCTGGTCTCAGCTTGTCGCTGGTATGCCAGTCGCGATGCCGTGGACAAGGCCAGAGGGTGAGGGCTGAGAGCCAGAGGAGCCCCGAGTTGCGATGCTCAGTACCCCCCTTTAACGTGCAAGTTACGACATGAACAAGAGAAGGTGCCATGGATTGGCATCAAATAACAAGCATGATGGGTAGAACGCATGACCCAAAATAAACACAAGAGGGATACATGCCGCCGGGCCTGGCTCGAGCGACTTGGGGATGATGCAGCCCGAAGGGCGCCCCCAACAAGGTAAGCTAGGAACAGGAAGTAAAAGGGATACACGCCGCAGGGACGGACCCACACGGCCTGGGAATAATGCAGCCCTCAGGGGCGCTCCCAGCTGGAAATGCAACTTGAAAGATGTCACCTGGTAGCGTTGAAGACGAAAGGGTGTTGATGCAGCAGACTCGGTGGGCTGCGGGAGCCGATCCTCATGAACCCCAGGCTCAGGGGCCTCGGGAGGCTCCGGAGGCGCTGGTGGCTCCTCGTGGACCATCTCCATCTCCGCCAGGGCTGCGGAACGCCTGGCCTCTTGAGCCTCCAGGATGTCCCTCATGAGGCGCTGGTATGTGGCGGCTGCGTTCGGCAGGCCTAAGGCATGCGAACGTAGCTGTGGAATGGACCTTCGCAGCACCCCATGGGAGAGGGCCAGAGGCGCTCCTGAGTGGCGGCTCGGTTGAGCCCTAGTATGTCGATGCAGACGCGCAGCCCACCATCCTCGCCTGGATGGGGAGCCACGGCAGCAGCGGCGCGGCTGCCATGACTCTCTGACTCTTGTAGCTCCCTAACGATCTTGCCGACGAACTCCCGAGGGTTTGGCCTCCTCGCCTTTGCTCCTTCTTGAGGGAAACTTGCTCAAACACGCCTCCAAGTGGTGCCCAAACGCCTCCCTGTGTGACCTTAGCAAGGTCGGTGGCCTCTGTGGGAGCCCCAGCCCTCGCCTCGAGGCGTGGGCGTGCTTTCTTATGCGATAGAAGGAGGTTCCCCTTGAGCAGGCGTGGACCTTGAGGGGCCTGCCTCTTGAGGGGCCGGGCCGGACGATGTCTTCTTCTTCTTGGGAGCGGTCTCGGGAAGCCTCCTGCTTCCGCGATCCGGGTCCTCCAAAGGATGCGGCTCGAAGGCTCGCCTGTGGAGCACACTGCGTCTTTCTCTTTGTAGGGCACCGTGATGACTCCGCCACTTCCTGGCATCTTGAGGACGTTGTAGCCATGGTGGGTTACGGCCATGAACTTGTCGGGCCACGCGACGCTGCGCGGCTCGGGGGTGAAGGCACGACAGCCTGCTGTGGCCACGGGAGGCCTTGGATAACGAAGAGCTTGGTCTTGCGGGTCCCCATGCGCTGCAGCTGGGAGCAGCGCGGGGTCTTGACGTGCCGGAGCAGGAGCATGGTCGCGACGAGCTGGAGCAGGGAGCACTCGGGCAGCTTCTTGCGGGCAAGGGACCTCCGACAGCTCGCTTTGTGCTACCGGCGCCGGACGGAGTGGGTTCCGCGAGGACCACGCGCTTTGGGGCCAGGCGCCTTCTTGAGGGGGAGGCGGCCGAGGCGCTTCGAGCTTCGCCAGCGCTGGACGGGTTTGGTGCAGCGACGACGACGGCGCTGGGGAGCCCCTGGCGCGGACGAAGCTCGGCGACGCGGTCGAGCCACTCTTCGAGACGCCGCCGACGGATGGTAGCGCAGGAGCTCGCTTTGCCGCGATGAGCGCCTTCGAGTTTCCATGAAGCGCGGAACGCGCGAGACGGAAGAACTCCTGCAGGCGCAGCGAGGGGTAGCAGTGCGGCCGCCTTTGCCTCACGGAGGATGCTGGGGCGATAAGCTTGCTTTCGCTTCCCCGCCGGGTCGGCAAGCGCGCCGACGGCAGGCAACGGGAACGACGAGGGCGCCCCACCGACAGAGCCGCCGGGCGACGCGAAGCGAGAGCGCTCGGCGCTCGGCACGGGCCCGACGAAGCCGATATGGATGCGGTGGTCGACGGAGAACAGGCGGCGGAAGACGAGTTCCCGCGCACTTACCTAGTGCACCAAATGTCGGATTTCGGGTTCCGCACTTTGAGGTTCAACACCGGGTGGATGCGGAATCTCGCCTCTACCTACTCGCACCCGCCGCCTGCTAGGATCTAAACTACGAGAGGAACAGCACAAGAGACACAGGGTTTATACTAGTTCGGGCCACCATTGTGGTGTAATACCCGACTCTAGTTTGTGGTGTGGTGGATTTCCTCTTGGGCTGATGGTGATGAACCATACAAGGAAGAACAGCCTTGCGGGGGTCTGTTCTTGGCTGGTGCGATGAACTGCTAGGGGAGTTCAGTCGCTTCTCTCTATCTCTCCTGATTCTAGATCTCCCCCCTGCTATGGTGGCTAGCTCTACTTATATAGGCAGAGGCCCCGGGCCTCTTCCCAAATATTGAGCGGGAAGGGCGCCAACAATTGGCCATTTTGAAGGGGAACATCTGGTACACCTATCTCGACTAAAGTTGGTCCTCGCTTCATTAAAGGCTCGTGGTGACGCCTTGGGCTCCACAATGACTTCCTTCCTGCCGTTGACTGGTCTTGGTCTTGTTAATCAAATGGACGCCTTTGCTTGATGCTCTCGCCGCGCTTGCTCCCTTTGCACCAAAGAGGAAAGGAGGACTCTGGCTTGGCTGGCGCCCGCCTGGCGCCCTTGGTCGCCATGGCTTGCGCCATGGGCACCTCGTGAGGTACCCGCCTTGATCCTTCCGCCTCCTCCGGAGCCAGCCCTGACGAGGTCGTGCCTGAGGAAGCTCCCTGTCGTCCGCCCCGCGAGGCTTGGCCCCTCGCGAGGGTCTTGAGCTCGTGTTGATGAAGATGGGCCGTGATGGGCCCCCCTTTGAGCCATGTCGCAGGCCGCAGGCAGGCAAGTCTGGGGGACCCCGTTCCTAGAACGCCGACAGTGTGGTAGTTGTCGCGGGTGCCAAAGGTGACAGGGAGGCGGATCTACCCCAGGGGGCTGGTGGATCCCCCACCAACTGCGGAGAAGATCTGGGTGTGGCGGAGCCGGCCGAGTGGCACGTGGTGCAAGCTGAAGGCCTCCACGGAGAGCATGTTGAGGCCAACTCCTCTGTCGATGAGGGTCTTGGTCACCGGTACATTGCAGATGGTGGGTGTGCAGAGCATCGGGTGCGCACCCGAACCTGCGATGGTCGCCGGGTGGTCCTCTAAGTCGAAGGTGAGGTCGGCCTTGGGTGCCGCCCATCCTGGAGGGGCCCCTGCTGCATACGCGCAGCGCCCACCTGGCAGACGAACTGCTTGACATGACGACCCGAGGGCGGCACCTGCGAACCACCTAGGAGGGCCGCGACGGCGGGGGGCGCCGGTGCCGTGAAGCGCGCGATGGAGAGGTAGCGTAGCTCCTCCCAGGAGGCCACAGAAGACTCTGGCAGGTTGAGCAACCAGGCACGTGGCACGCCAGCGAGGGCCATGGGGAGCCAGTTGGCCATGACCTTATCGTCGCCTCCGGCTTCCAGAATGGCCTCCTCGTACGCAGGCAGGAAGGCCGCCAGATCTGTCGCGCCGTCGTAGCGAGGCGGCATCTCTGGCTTGAACTTGTGCGGCCACCGCACTTACCGTAGGGCGGGGTGAAGGCCCAGAGACCCATGGCACCTCCACGCGTGCCCATTAATCCAGCCGGAGGAGCAGCGTCTGCCATGGGAGCCGGTTGGAGGAATGAAGCAAGCAGAGAGGCGGAGATTCGGTGCACCCCCTACCTGGCGCGCCAAATGTCGGATTGTGGTTTCCGGCAAACCCTTGAGGTTCGAACTCTGGGGTGCGCACGAAGAACTCTCTCTCCCTAGCTCGCCCGCTCAACGATCACATGGCCTAGCTCGACGAACCCAAAGAACACGGGATGCAGAGGTTTATACTGGTTCGGGCCACTGTTGTGCTGTAATACCCTACTCCAGTGTGGTGATGGTCGATTGCCTCGCGGGCTGAGGATGAACAAGTACAATGGACTGATAACCTCCTGAGGAGAGGTGTTCTTGAGATTGGTGACCTAGTGCGTGTGAGGGTGGTCTAAATGATCCGTGTCGTTCCTATGGTGGTGGCTAGTCCTATTTATAGAGGCCCTGGTCCTCTTCCCAAATGTAGGTGGGAAGGGATCCCACAACGGCTAATATTGAAAGGAGACAACTAGTACAAGCTATCCTGACAAAAGGTGGTCTTCGCCTGCCAAAGGCTCTGGTGGTGATGCAGCTGTGGGCTCCGTGATGACCTCCGTCCTACCGTCCTGCTGGTCTTGGTATCGTTGCATCGATATGGAGACCTTTGCCTGATGCCTCGGAACTCCTCGCTTGCGCCTGCCTCTTTAGCACCAAAGAGGAAACTGGTACACTGTGCCCGATGGCGCCCGCCTGGCCTTGGTCGTCATGGCTCACGTCACGTGAACCTCGCGAGGCGCTCCTTGCATAGATATCTCCGCTCCTCGGGAGGCAGCCTAGTGAGGCCGCCCCCAGGGAGGTCTTGGTGTCGTCCTCCTCGCGAGGCTTGGCCCCTCGCAAGGGTCTTGAGTGGTTGCTGCTGAAGATGGGTCGTACTAGGCCGTTGGTGGAGCCACGCCATGGGCAGCAGGCAGGCAAGTCTGGGTACCCCCCTTCCCAGGACGCCGACAACGCTGTTGACTAACACGTGCATTGCTGGGTAATGTATGCATGTTCTTGTAAGTTAGTGCCACCTAGGGTTTACGACTAGTCATGTCGGCCCGGGTTCTCTGTCATATGTGTGCTAGCGACAGTATCATATATGTGAGCCAAAAGGTGCAAACGGTACCGGTCCAGGTAAGGTGGCACCCATGGGAATACCATGCGTGAGGCCGCAAAGTGATATGATGTGTTATATGCTAGATCGGTGTGACTTTGGATTGGGTTCCTGACATGAGGGGCCTTTCCCTTCTCCTCGGTGGAGAACCTCCTGATTGGCGCCATGGATAGTTAGACAAGACAGAGAGCAAGAGGGAAGAAGGAGGAGCAAGCAGCGAGAAGACAGAAATGAGCAGGGGGCTCCGCCACCTCTCCCATTTATAGCCAAAGGGAGGCCAACCGCCGGCCTCCCACAATCTCGAGTAATGATGTTTTTTCTGCATGCAATAGGCAGTTGTCAAGTCAGACGGTTGCCAAGGCTGCATGGGGAAGCGGAGACGCCCACGTCCCATCAAGTTCCATGCATCGACCGGGTCTGCGGCGCTTCGCCCTTGCCCTTGGCTTCACTCCGAAGCAAAGTCCGAGAGTGCCTTGGGCCCGGGGGCTACTATCGGCGTTCTGGGAACTAGGTTACACTACAAAAAAAGACACATCCGTGACATTTTGGGCCGAACGAATTTTTTTTCTGTCATAAATATGACACTTCTATGACGATAATTGTGACAAACCCGGTATCATCATAGATGTGATGGGCTCCTACTTCTATGACAAAAAATCATGATAGAAAATGGGCTTTTAAATCACCAAGGGCCGGAGACGCAACTGCATGACATTCTTTGGGCCGTCCATGACGGAAAAAACCGTGGTAGAAGCGAGGGGGAGGAACATTTCGGGGAGTTCCCGCTTATGATAGGAGGTCGAGGGCCGAGCGATGCGCGTTTATCTCGTACACGTACGCTTGTGTGTGTGCGAGGCGTTGGCTCTAACTAAACCCGAGCGAGGCGTTGGGCTCTAACTGAACCCGAGCGATTGCACTGCAGTCTCCGCGTTACTGAACCCGAGCGATCGATCGATGGCTGTTAACTGAACCCGATCGAGCGATTCTTCGCCATCGCTCCTAATCAAGCCGATCGATTGGATGAGCAGTGAGCGTTGCGGGGGTGGATGAATGATAACCCACAAGTATAGGGATCGCAACAATTTTCAATAAGTAAGAGTGTCGAACCCAACGAGGAGCTAAAGGTAGAACAAATATTCCCTCAAGTTCTATCGACCACCGATACAACTCTACGCACGCTTGACGTTCACTTTACCTAGAACAAGTATGAAACTAGAAGTACTTTGTAGGTGTTTTCGGGTAAGCTTGCAAGAAAGTAAAGAGCACGAAAACAAAACTAGGGGTTGTTTAGATAAAGACACAACTAAAGTAAATATAGCGAGTGTGAAAAGTGGTGGTAGGAGTTGTGGAATTGTCCCTAGGCAACTGACTATTTTACTAGACCGGTAATCACTATTGTAATTCTATTTGAGGGAGAGGCATAAGCTAACATACTTTCTCTACTTGGATCATATGCACTTATGATTGGAACTCTAGCAAGCATCCGCAACTACTAAAGATTCATTAAGGTAAAACCCAACCATAGCATTAAAGTATCAAGTCCCCTTTCTCCCATACACAAACAACCTACTTACTCGGGTCTGTGCTTCTATCACTCACGCCACCCACCATAAGAAAATCATAAACATATGGCAAACCCTACAGCGGGAATCCCTCACGCTTGCGCGACACGGAGGGCACAATAGGACAGCACCAATAACAAAACATGCAATTCAAACCAATCATAGCAATTCATCAATCACCGGTAGGACAACGAAAATCTACTCAGACATCATAGGATGGCAACACATCATCGGAAAATAATATGAAGCATAAAGCACCATGTCGGTGTACTAGAGTAGGGGTACCCTAGTATCCCGAACTTCGCACGCGGGCGATTCTGACACCCAGCGGCAGGGCTGCCTAGTGACCGCCAAGGTCCTCCGTGGTTCCTTTGGAGCCATTCAAGAACAAAGTATTTAAGCCAAGAAGACAAGACCCGGCAAGAGGAGCTTGCCGGAAGGCCACCTCAAGGCACGCAGAAGACAAGACCCGGCAAGAGGAGCTTGCCGGGAAGGCTTGGTGGCGACAAGCTTCGAGGCGCAACAAAAGATTTAGCAGCGACAAGGTGCTTGCGCGGCGAGGCAACCTCTCTTCATCTCCGCTCCAGCTCATCCACCAGCGTGTAGCCATGGGGCCATTCCAGCGCGGCGTGTCAAGAAGTCTGTCAGCCAGCCGGAGAGCAGCGGTAGCGGCGCTGACAGGTGCCAGCGTGGCGGCGGTGGCGCTCGACGGTCCTTTCTGCACTGTTTGGCGACATGGGCGGGCATTTAATGCTTTTGTCCCTTGCCGTCGAGTTAGGTAGAATACAACTGTACAAAGTAGCTGTACCAACTGCAACTCATTTTTCCCATTTTGCCCTTGTTTACGTTGCCACCTGTGGTGACCCCTTTGAGCCTATAAAAGGAGGCCCATGCGCAACATAGAGGAGGTTCGGCTGGTTCGACTCATTCAAGACTAGAGACACTCAAGCTAGGTTTTGTAGCTCTCATTGCTCCCTAGCAAGAACACAAGATAATCAGACAAGCAGCAGTAGGAGTATTATCTCTCCGGAGAGCTCCGAAGCTGGGTAAACTGATCGTGTGCATCGCCTCGGTCTGCTCTTCGTGCAATGTTCGCCCCCCACCGAACCAAAAGGGACTCGGTTCGCCAGGTCCCATAGGTGTTCGTGGGTCAGGATCAGCTTCCCCGACATCTTTGGCGCGCCAGGTAGGGGGCGTCGAGGCTGTGTGAACCTGACCCGGCGTTCACACGAGCAACATCTTCATCATCTTCATCAACATGCCACCGAAGAAGAAGGCTTCGGCGGCAGCAGAGCCGTCCGCATCAAACCCACCACCACCAAAGTTAACGAGTGGTGGGGAAGACGCCGGCGGAAGAACAGGCACCGGCGAGGGAGCTCATGATGCTGCCAAGTCCAAGGACAAGGCGGCGCAAACCTCGGCGTCCGTACATGTACCGCGTCCATCTCAGGAGGCGCGAGACCGACAGCGTCATGGTGCTCGCAGCACCATGCGTTCGTTGGCCAAGATCGAGCTGGTGGATCGGGGGCGCTCAAGAACAGCTCGCGCCAACAGGCTGGTCGAGCGCGGGCACGCGTCGCTGGACGGGATATGCTCCTTCTAACATATTTAGAAGTCCGAGCACATCCGCTCCTCGCACCGTTCGCCATTGCCGCCACCACTCAGCGGAAGCTTTGGCGCGAGCTCAAGCTGCTCTGGATTACCCTCCGACGGCCGACAAGGTCGACGAATGGAGGGCCACCATTCAAAGTCTCATCGGCTTTGCCAGCGGCGGCGTTCGCGGCAACCAAGCACGTCGCTACCGCGGCGAGACGACAAGGCACGAGCGATGGCGGCGAGACCTGTGGGGTGCAACCACCATGCACTCTCACCCGAAGTCCAAGATTGCCGACTCGTCGGATCCACCTCGACAATGACTCCACAGCGTCGTCGGATCCTGAGCTCGCCGTGATCAGCGCCAAGTTCTTCAAGAACGGCAACAAGAAGACGCCGAACCGCGAAGCGCCAAGAAAGCGGCGTCAATCCGACCAGCGCGCCGGGCCCGCTGTCGACATGCAAGCGCCAGGGGAACCAGGTGACTTGCCGTACGCGGTAGGTTGCCCTGCGTTCACTCGTGAGCTGCGGCAAGTCTAGTGGCCCGACAAGAAAAATTTCAAGCCAGATGTGCTAGAGAAGTATGATGGCAGGACGCATCCAGCGGAGTTCCTCAGCATCTACACCATCGCGGTGCAGGCTGCAGGGGGACGAGACGACAAGATCCTCGCCAACTACTTCCCGCTGGTACTCAAGCCCAATGTTAGATCTTGGCTCATGCACTTGCCGGACAGTTCCTTTTCCTCTTGGGCAGATCTATGCCATCAGTTTGTCGGCGCCTTCACAGGCGGCCACAAACCTCATGGCCAAGAGAGTGACCTTCATCTTCTCGCCCAGAAGGAGGGAGAGTCCTTGCGCAAGTTCATCCAGAGATTCAGCCGTGTGCACTACAACATCCCAGATGTCCACCCTGCCGCGGTGATCAGCGCGTTTCATCAAAACGTGCGGAACCGCAGGATGAGGGAAGAGATGGCGATGTGCAAAATCAAGGACGTCAGTGAGCTATATGCCTTGGCCGACAAGTGTACACGTGCTGAGGAAGGAAGAAGACTTCCAGGAGAGAATGCAGAAGCAGGATCTGATAGTGAGGAGACCGCCCCGGCAAAGAAGAGTCGGCGGCGGAACAACCGAAGGAAGAAGAGCAAAGAGGTACTAGTTGTCGAGCAGTCCGGCAACGGTGGCGCCGCCAAGAAAGCCAAAGTTGGTGGCTCCGGCAAGGAGGTTGCCGCTGGCGTCGACTGCAAGCCTGTGGCGGCCGCCGACAAGCAGGACAGTTCCAACAAACAGTACTGCAAGATTCACCGCACCAAGGGCCACGACCTCCAGAGCTGCAAGAAGGTCGAGCAGCTTGTAGAACAGCAGAAGGCTGAGTACGAGCGGCGAGACAAGGAGAAGGCCAGGGAAGGTGCTTGGCAGCTAGCAAGAAGCGACCCGGCCGGGGAGGACGCCGCGGCAAGGCCAAGCAGCGGCAAGGAGACAGACCTCCCCGCGGCCGTGACAAGGATGAAGACGACGATGACGATGAAGATATGGAAGACGATGAGGCTGACGAGCAGGAGTTTCAGAAAGCCACGGAGGTCCTCTGCGTTGACGGCGGTGCTTCTCTGCATACCTCACACCACCAACTCAAGCAATGGATGAGGGAGGTTAATGCAGCAGAACCATCCGTAGAGTCACGCAGGCCTTTGAAATGGTCTAGCACGCCTATCATCTTTGATATTGAGGACCACCCTTATCGTGATAATCATGGTCGGTGCTTGCCGATGTTGGTCTCACCAACTATCTGCAACCTCAAGGTCACCAGGATGCTAGTTGACGGCGGGGCCGGCTTAAACCTAATCTCATCCGCAGTGCTCCAGAAGCTTCAGATCCCTGACAGCGAGCTCGAAGAGACTGGCACATTCCAAGGAATCAACCCAGGAAGGAGCAAGCCGAAAGGGAAGATCACACTGCCAGTAACATTTGGCAGCGAACTAAACTTCAGGACTGAGAGGGTCACGTTTGACGTCGCTGATTTTCCATTGCCTTACAATGGAATACTCGGCCGTCCAGCACTCGCCAAGTTCATGGCAGCCTCTCATTATGCATACAACTTACTCAAGATGCCCGGCCCGATAAGTGTCATTTCTGTCCATGGCGACAAGAAGGATGCTCTTATCTGCGCCGACAAGATCTACCGGGAGGCAGCAGCTGCAACAGATAGCAAATCACTTGCCGCTAAAGCTCCCGAGGGGAAGAAGAAGCCAAGTCCGGCAAGAGCTCTGATGCCCACTCCGGCAAGCGCACCTCTTCGGAGTGCTGTGCTACCGTCGAGGACGCACCATCGAGCTCCACCGGCAAGTGCAAGAAGATGATGGCAGCTCCGCCAAAGACCAAGAAGGTGCCCGCCAAGGAGGACGGCACTGGTGGTACCTTCACCATCAGTGCCACTCTCGACCCTAAATAGGAAGGCGCGCTCGTTGCTTTCCTGCGGGCGAATGTCGGCGTGTTTGCATGGCAACAGTCGACATCCCCGTGTTCCTGAAAGTAATTGAGCATCACCTAGCTGTTCATCCTCATCGCGGCCCGTCAAGCAAAAAGTCGAAAAAAGCAGGCGCGCCAAGAATTCATAGCGAAGAGATCAAGAAGTTGGAAGCAGCAGGCCTTGTCGAGGAGTGCTCCATCCCACGTGGTTGGCCAATCCGGTAGTTGTATCGAAAGGCAAATGGGAAATGGAGACTCTGTATCGACTTCACAGATGTTAATAAAGCTTGTCCCAAAGACCCATTTCCCTTGCCGCGTAGACGACCAGATTGTTGACTCCACGGCTGGATGTGATTTGCTTTCATTTCTTGATGCATATTCAGGATATCATCGATCTTCATGGCGAAGAGGATGAAGAGAAAACCGCATTCATCACCCCATGTGGCACATATTGCTTTATACTGAATGCCTTTTGGGCTAAAGAATGCTGGTTCAACGTTTGCAAGAGTAGTCCATGACGCTTTTGAGCCGCAAATGCACAGAAATGTAGAAGCTTACATGGATGACATAGTGGTCAAGAGCAAGGACAAAGCAACTCTGGTTCAAGATTTAGATGAGACCTTTGCAAATCTGCGCAAGATCAACCTCAAGCTCAACCCCGAGAAGTGCGTGTTCGGAGTCCCTTCCGGCAAGCTTCTCGGGTTCTTCGTGTCTCGCGGGGAATTGAAGCCAATCCTGACAAGATCAAGGCCATTGAGCAGATTAAAGCACCAAAGCACGTCAAGGATGTACGAAGACTTGCGGTTGCGTGGCTGCTCTCAGAGGTTTATCTCTAGGTCTGCTGAGCGCCTCGCCATTTTTCAAGATTTTGAAAAGGGCAGGTCAATGAAATGGACTCGAAGCGGAGGCTGCGCTGCAGGACTTAAAGAGGTACTGTCCTCCACTCCAATACTTGTCGCACCTAGGCCACAAGAGAAGTTGCTGCTATATATAGCGGCAACCAATCAAGTGGTTAGTGCTGCGTTAGTAGCGGAAAGGGAGGCAGATAATGAGCCGGCAACTAAGGCAGATGCATCCAGCGACAAGCAGGGGGCTTCACCGACGAGCTCTGGTCCCGACAAGGACGGATCTGCGCAGGATTGCGAGAAGATGCAGAAAAGGATGGTGCAGCGCCCAATATACTTTGTCAGTTCCCTTCTGCAGGGGGCTAGGTCAAGGTACTGGTGTGCGAAATTGCTTTTCGCCTCCTCATGGCCTCGAGAAAGCTGTGCCATTACTTCCAAGCACATGAGATCATAGTTGTCACTCGCTTTCCGCTGAATGAATCGCAAAATCCAGAAGCAACAGGCAGGATTGTCGAGTGGGCATCGAACTGTCAAGCTTTGGCCTCAAGTTCGAAAGCACTTCAACTATCCAAAGCAGAGCACTGGCAGAGTTCATAGCAGAATGGACGCCGACGCAAGATGAAGAAATTCCAGAGACGAGCATCCCCGTCAAGGAGGCAAGTAAAGAGTGGCTGATGTACTTTGACGGTGCCTTTTCACTGCAAGGCGCCCGATCTTGGCGTCTTGCTTATCGCATACCAATCGGAGAGCACCTCAAGTACATAGTCCAAATGCACTTTCCCAAGGAGCAAGCAACAAATAATACTGCAGAGTATGAAGGTTTGCTTGCCGATCTCAGAATTGCAGTAGACCTTGGGATCAAGAAGCTCATTGTCAGGGGTGACTCACAGCTTGTCGTCCGCCAAGTAAACAAAGATTATCAGAGTCCGCTGATGGAAGCCTACGTCGATGAAGTGAGAAAGCTAGAAGAGCACTTTGACGGCCTACAAATGGAACATGTTCCAAGAGCTCAGAATGATATTGCCGATGGCCTGTCAAAGTGCGCCGCACTCAAGTTACCTATGGAACTAGGATTTTTTGTGCTCAAGCTGACTCAACCAACTGTAACGCCATCAACTGGACAGAACAAGAAGAGGAAGTTGATTTCTGGAGACTATTTTCCGGGAGAGCTACCCGAATCAGCCGCCACGAAGGTCCCCAAGATCAACACCAAGAGTGCTGAGGAGCAGTCTGCTCCGACAAGCTCCAGGGTTTGTTTCGTTGAGCAGACGCCCCCGACAAGTTTTGTTCCGGCAAGCTTGTCGGGGAACATCAACTCGGCCGAGCCGCGGGTTCTTGCCGTCGGCTGATGTTCCCGCGGCAGCGAGATGTGCCTTTAGTCCTTGTTGTCGAGCCGCAAGCTCCAAAGATGGGCGCAGCAGATTGTCCATTTCCTTCAAGCAGGAGAACTTCCCAAGAGCAAGAAGAAGCGGAGAGAGTAGCCCGCAGTCAAGTATGTATCGGTTTATCGGCAACACGCTGTCAGAAGAAGACTCGACGGTGTGAAATTGAAGTGTATTCACCGGAAGATGGGCGAAGCTGTTGGCGGAGATACGGAGGCATATGTGGTCACCACATTGGCGCAAGAGCACTTGCCGCAAAGCTTTCCGGCAAGGTTTCTTCTGGCCGACAGCCCTCCAGGATGCAACTGCACAAGTAACCAAGTGTGAAGCGTGCAGTTCCATTCCAAGCAGATACACCAGCCAGCTCAAGCTCTCGGGCGATCCCTTTATCCTGGCCATTTTTGGTGCAGGGGCTCGACATCCTCGGCCCCTTTCCCGAGCTGTCGGGGCTTTGAATACTTATGCGTCGCAATCGACAAATTCACAAAGTGGCGGAAGTGGAAGCGGTGAGGAAGGTGACAGCCACGATCGGCGATCAAGTTCTTGAGTCAATTGTTTGCCGTTTTGGGATTCCTAACGGATCATCACCGACAACGGCACACAATTCACGAAACCGCACCTTCATGCAATCGTCCAAGATCTTGGTGCCAAGCTCGCTTCGCTTCTGTTGCTCACCCGAGAAGCAACGGTCAAGCGGAGAGGGCAAATGTTGAAGTGCTGCGAGGGCTCAAGACCAGAACTTTCGACAGGCTGCACAAGTGCGGAAGAAACTGGATTGAGGAGCTGTCGGTGGTTCTTTGGTCGATCAGGACGACACCAAATCGAGCCACTGGCCAGACACCTTTCGCTCTAGTATATGGAGCAGAGGCAGTTCTCCCCACGGAACTCGTATACGGGTCACCTCGAGTACTCGCTTATGATGAGCTTGAGCAAGAGCAGCTACGACAAGATGACGCGCTGCTCCTTGAGGAGGACCGTCTTCAGGCTGCTGTACGAGCTGCTCGTTACCAGCAAGCTTTGCGCCGCTATCACAGCCACAAAGTTAGTGCCAGAAGCTTCGAGGAAGGCGACCTTGTTCTTCGGCGCATTCAGTCCGCCAAGAATTCCAACAAGTTGACGCCGAAGTGGGAAGGCCCCTATCGGGTGAAACGAGTCACTAGGTCTGGTGCTGTCCGCTTTGAGACCAAGATGGCGTTCGGTGAGCAACTCCTGAACATAGAGCATCTTCGTAAGTTTTACCCATAGAGGCGGTTCTTGAACCCGTTCCGCAACCACCTTTAATACAAGTCTTGCCTATGTTGCATGTAATCCTTTGTACAAAGCCGAGCGCAGACCCCGTGCATCATTAAAGCTCATGTGTTGCGTGCAACTTGTTAATTTCATGCTTTCATCATCATTTTTGCATGTGTTATCTGACGTTTTGTGCAGCATCCACACCCGGTAAGCGATAACGAGCCACAAGGCTCCATAACTTTATTTTCTTCTTTCTTCTCAAAAGAAAGGAAGGTTCCTTCGCCCACAAGTTAGCAGGGGAAGGAAAAGATAATGGTGTGGCCATGGCGTGCGCTTGAGGAAGTTTCTCCTTCTTGGGAAGCAAGCGACAAAAAGCTAAGTTGCTAAAGTTTGAGCAATCAGTTATTTAAATTTTTAAGTTATCTTCCTCGAACGATAGTACTTTGTATGGAAAACCTGTGCGCGGAGGAACCAACTCGTAGCTAGTCGCGCCCTTACTTTGTTTCGAGTCCGCTCAACAACTTAAGTGAGCTGCAACTAGTGGCGACAAGGTTGCTTGTCGGAGGCGGCACCGCCAGCAGGCTGCTGATGTTCCGCACTCAGCGCTCGCGGCAAGAGTGCCCGCGCCGACAAGTTCCCTAAAAAGCGTAGGGCACAAACATACAAAGGAAGGAATCAAGTAAAGAAAATAACATTGCAATCGTTGCCTAAGATAGAGTATATTACAAAATTAACTTGTCGCAGATCTAATAAATTGTTCTCCTAAACATGATCAACAGCGACAAAGGAAAGATAAATTTGGCGGCCTAGTCTACTGTGCTGTCGCCATCGACCCTCTTGACCCGCTCACCTTGTCCACAATGGGTGCGACAAGGGCCTTAGCGCTTCAACGTCTCTGAGTCGGCGGCAAGGACTTGAGGACGTTGGCAAAGCTAACGCCCGGATTGCGGAAGGCCACCTTCATCAGCACCTTCTGAAGAGCCCCTGCACAGATTTGGCGCGACTCGTCGGCCAGCTGCTTTGGGATCTCTTCCCAGAGCCGCCGGAGAGCCGCCACCACGCCCTTGAAGAACAGGCTGAGCTTGGCACTGGGTTGGAGATGCTCGTCGGTGGAGTACCCGAGATCCACCATCCCCAGCTCCATCAGCTCCTTGTCGATGGCGGCGGCTGTATTCACAAGACCCTCGGTCCAGTGCATCACATTCTCTTTGAAGGTGTTATGGGCGGTCGTGGCATTCGCCAGCAGTTCCTCGTTGGCCTTGATCTTCTCCAACAGGCCCGCTTCCCGCTCCTTGGCGCCGTCCAGCATCTCCATCAGGGTGGTCAGCTTCAGCTCAAGATCCGCCTTGGAGTCCTTGGCGGCACCGAGCTCTTTGATCCTTTCAGCGAGACGGCCCTGCAACTCGCCAAGAGTTTAGGCGTCCTTCTCGCGCTCGTGCTTCAGCGCGGCAAGCTCTTCGCCACTCTTCTGCAGACTGGCCTCCAGCTGCGTTACTTTTGTCTCCAACTCCTTCTTGGCGGCCTCGGCAGCTGCAGGAGCCGACGGCGTTGATGGCGTTGGTGGCGATGGGGGGCGGAGCGTCGCTCTCTTCAGACTCGAGAAGGAGGGAGGGAGCGACGGTGGTTTTTGAGATGTGACATCAATGGCGAGGTGGGCGACCTGCCCCTGTTTCCCCTGCTTATAAGGAGGGAGAGGGGGCGGACGTTCCACTTTTCCAATTAAAGAAAGCCCCCACGATCTCTCCCACGACGCCACGTTCGGCGCGTGCTGTTCATGGGGGACGTGGTGGGTCCGGGGTGAGTAACGGCGTGATCTAGGCCGCGCGTGCCCGTGCACTGTTTTGGGCCTGGCCCAACAGCGCTCGGCACCGTGTGTGGCCCAGGCCCGGGGGCTCCTGTCGGTGTACTAGAGTAGGGGTACCCTAGTATCCCGAACTTCGTGCGAGGCGATTCAGACACCCGCGGCAGGGCTGCCTAGTGACCGCCAAGGTCCTCCGTGGTTCCTTTGGAGCCATTCAAGAACAAAGTATTTAAGCCAAGAAGACAAGACCCCGGCAAGAGGAGCTTGCCGGGAAGGCCACTCAAGGCACGCAGAAGACAAGACCCCGGCAAGAGGAGCTTGCCGGGAAGGCTTGGTGAGCGACAAGCTTCCGGGCGCGACAAGGATTCAGCCGCGGCAAGGTGCTTGCCGCAGCAGCAACCTCTCTTCATCTCCGCTCCAGCTCATCCACCAGCGATATGCCATGGGGCCATTCCAGCGTGCGTGTCAAGAAGGCTGTGCAGCCAGCGGAGAGCAGCGATGCGACGCGACAGGGGTGCCATCGTGGCGAGCGGTGGCGCCCCTGACGGTCCCTTTCTGCACTGTTTAGGCGACATGGACGGGCATTTAATGCTTTTGTCCCTTGCCGTCAGAGTTAGGTAGAATACACTGTACAAAGTAGCTGTACCAACTGCAACTCATTTTTCCCATTTTGCCCTTGTTTACGTTGCCAGCTGTGGTGACCCCTTTGAGCCTATAAAAGGAGGCCCATGCGCAACGTAGAGGAGGTTCGGCTGGTTCGACTCATTCAAGACTAGAGACACTCAAGCTAGGTTTTGTAGCTCTCATTGCTCCCTAGCAAGAACACAAGATAATCAGACAAGCAGCAGTAGGAGTATTATCTCTCCGGAGAGCTCCGAAGCTAGGTAAACTGCTCGTGTGCATCGCCTCAATCTGCTCTTGGTGCAATCTCCGCCCCCCACCGAACCAAAAGGGACTCGGTTCGCCAGGTCCCATAGGTGTTCGTGGGTCACGATCAGCTTCCCCGACACACCATGTTCAAGTAGAGGGTACAACGGGTTGCGGGAGAGTGGACCGCTGAATATAGAAGGGGGAAGGTGATGGAGATGTTGGTGAAGATGACGGCGGTGTTGGTGAAGATAGCGGTGATGATGATGGCCCCCGGCAGCGCTCCGGCGCCACCGGAAGCAAGGGGGAGAGAGGCCACCTTCTTCTTCTTCTTCCTTGACTTCCTCCCTAGATGGGAGAAGGGTTTCCCCTCTGTTCCTTGGCTCCCATGGCTTGGGAGGGGCGAGAGCCCCTCCGAGATTGGATCTATCTCTCTGTTTCTGCGTTCTATTCTGGCTCTGTTTCACCGTTTCGCGTATATATGGAGATCCGTAACTCCGATTGGCCTGAAACCTTCGCCGTGATTTTTTTCTGAATATTAGCTTTCTTGCGGCAAAAGAAGAGCGTCAACCGCCTTACGGTGGGCTCACGAGGGTAGGGGGCGCGCCCAGGGGGGTCAGGCGCGCCCCCCTACCTCGTGACCACTTCGGGCACCGTCTCGCGTGGATATTTCTTCCGGAATTTTCCATATTTTCCAAAAATAAGCTCCGTCCGTTTTTATCCCGTTTGGACTCCGTTTGATATGGATATTCTGCGAAACATAAGACATGCAATGACGAGGAACCGGCACTGGGGCCTTTGGATCAATATGTTAGTCCCAAAATAATATAAAAGTTGCCAAAAAGTATATGAAAGTGAATAATATTGGCATGGAACAATCAAAAATTATAGATACGACGGAGACGTATCAGCATCCCCAAGCTTAATTCCTGCTCGTCCTCGAGTTGGTAAATGATAAAAAAGAATAATTTTTGATGTGGAATGCTACCTAGCATAATCTTGATCATATGTCTAATCATGGCATGAATATTAAGACACGAGTGAATCAAAGCAATAGTCTATCGTTTGACATAAAAATAATAATACTTCAAGCATACCAACCAAGCAATTATGTCGTATTGAAATAACATAGCCAAAGAAAGCTCATCCCTAGAAAATCATATAGTCTGGCTATGCTCCATCGTCACCACACAAAATATTCACATCATGCACAACCCCGATGACAAGCCAAGCAATTGTTTCATACTTTTGACGTTCTCAAACCTTTTCAACTTTCACGCAATACATGAGCGTGATCCATGGACATAACACTAAAGGTGGAATAGAATATGATGGGGGTTATGTGAGAAGACAAAAAGGAGAAAGTCCCACATCGACGCGTCTAATCAACGGGCTATGGAGATGCCCATCAATTGATGTCAATGTGAGGAGTAGGGATTGCCATGCAGCGGATGCACTAGAGCTATAAGTGTATGAAAGCTCAAACTGAAACTAAGTGGGTGTGCATCCAACTTGCTTGCTCATGAAGACCTAGGGCATTTGAGGAAGCCCATCGTTGGAATATACAAGCCAAGTTCTATAATGAAAATTCCCACTAGTATATGAAAGTGATAACTCAAGAGACTCTCTATATGAAGAACATGGTGCTACTTTGAAGCACAAGTGTGGTAAAAGGATAGTAACATTGCCCCTTCTCTCTTTTTCTCTCATTTGTTTTCTTTTTTTTGTTTTTTTGGGCCTTCTCTTTTTTTTCCTCCGGAGTCTCATCCCGACTTGTCGGGGAATCATAGTCTCCATCATCCTTTCCTCACTGGGGCAATGTAGCGACCCGACCCGAATGGATCAAGTCTCTGTGCTTTCGTGTCATCCCTGGATCGGTATGCTGACACACACAGTACTCGAAGGATTTATAACAGAGGTAAATCACATGTATAAAGTAACGTAAATACTATTACCTCAATCCAAAAGATAGCGGAAGCAACAAGGTTGTGGATTCCCATCAACACCAACGGCAAAGTTGAGTATAGGAAATCGTAACCCTAACGTATCACTTACTGTCGTTCGAAAATTCTGCAACATGAAAAGTTGCAGCCAACAACGGTCAGCACATGGAATATGCTGGCAATGTAACACATAGAGAGTAATGAAAGAATAAGCTATACTACATGCATATATGGCTGGTGGAAAGCTCTATGGTTACAGTTTTTGCAAAAAGCCAATTTTCCCTACTTCAAAGGAATAAATTTATTTAACTATCATGGTGGTTGTTAAACATTGAGAATGGTTGACAGCATCCTCAATCCCAATTAAAAGTACTCATTAAACCCAAACAAATTATATTAAGTAACGTGATGAGATCAACAGGATATCCAGGTACTAGATACTCAAAATTGTCCATAACCGGGGACACGGCTAACCATGATTAGTTTGTACACTCTGCAGAGGTTTGCGCACTTTTCCCCACAAGACTCGATCGCCTCCGTTTGGTTTCTCTCACTACATGGTGTTTGAGAAACGGATGACCGAGACATAGTCTTTCAGAAGCGCTAGCACCTTACATGTGGGTAGACCATACCAACCTACATCCCCTACATCTGCTAGTCTGCCCGTAAGAGTTTGCACAACTTAGTCAACTACGCCAGAGCCCATAATGGCTTGTGACTGCACACGGAAGTTTCTAGTTTGAATAATCTCATGATCCCTTTGGGCCTGGGTGGCGGTCCGAAGAAATACAGGCAAGTCCTGATAGAAACCAGGTGCCTCAATCCACCCAGATGTGTGTTTAGGTTGCCACCTTAGATAAACCATTATTTAACAATCTCACATCTGTCATGGATATTCACTCACCCAATCCACGTCTACTAGCATAGCATGGCATAATAAGCAAACGTAGAAGTAACTCCCAAGGTTTCATAAGTAAACAGGTAATAGGTACTACCTCAATCTACTTCCCAATCCCACAATTTAATTAGATCCTAAACATGCAAGTGTTTGAGGGTTTGATCTAATGCACAAAACTGGGTAGTAGAAAAGGTATGATCAAGTGTTACTTGCCTGCAAAGTTGATGAAGATGATTCGCACTCAAAACTCTTGATAGCTCTACTCGTCACACTCCGGTCAATCTATCGTAATTAAGCAATAGTAACCACACATAAGCAATCACTCAAAAGATCGGAAGGATCGAAGAAACAATTCGGAAAACGTCAAAACCAAATCTAATAACTCTTGCAGCATAAAACAATTTCTAACAGTACCAAAACTATGTGTATTTGGCCTTATCAGAAAGTTTAGGTAAAGAGCTTGATTTGCAAAAGAATCAACTAAATCGGATTCTGAAACTCAAGTTATGATCAAACGAAGTTCAAATACAAATCTGTTTGAATTCAAATTTTAAAACTTTCAAAAACATGTTTGAGTTGTATTACTGGATATAGGAGATCATAAAGAAGAAGTGGGCGTTGGTTTCGTTGGATTCCGACTTACGAGTAAAAAGTTATAGCCGTTTGAAGATTAGGGACTACGGATAGGTCCATGACGGGAATTAAAAATAAAAAGAAAAATCTATCGAGCGAACGCTCGCTAAACAAAACCGGAAAGAAAAACCGGTGAGAAAACCGATCTAGGGTTTCGGAAAGGAAACCGAAACGAAAAACCGATCTAGAAAACGGCACGGAAACCGATCTAGAAAACCGATCTAGAAACGTGGCCTTGGCTGGGCTAGTACCTCAAGAGGCGAGGGGCTCAAGCGGTGGCGGCGTTTGGCGGCGGCGGCGGCTATGTGGGGCGGCGGCGCGGCGGTGGCACTGCTGCTACTGCTGCTGCTGTGGAGGAGAGGAGAGGAGAGGAGAGGAGAGGAGAGTTGATTTGATGTGTTGGAGGGGGGGGGGGGTGCTTGGGTATTTATATAGGGGAGGGGAGGGTTTTGCTTGGGGTAGGGGGCAAGAAATAGATTAGGATTAGGAAACAAGAGGAATAGATCTAGGAATAGATACAGAATAAACGAAGTAGGAAAGGAGTCCTACTAGGACTTGGGAAAAGGAAAAGGAAGCGGCTCCCTTGCTCCCTTTGGTGCGTCGCGATGGCCTTGTGGCCTTGGCGACGGACTTAGCGGCTTGGGCCTTTGGCCCAAGGCGCTGCAGTTTTTTTTTTCAAATTTAGAGAACTAAAAAAATAAACAAAATGACTAAAACTTTTATATAGGCATATAGTATATCAAAATTTGCAGAAAAAGATTTTCTACAACATGGACATTATTATAGCATTAAATAAAATACACACAAATTTAAATAAAGTAAAGAGTGCTTCAGCTCTAATAAAATCCAATAAAATCATTTTAAAAATACCAAAATGATTTCAAATTTATTCCTCTCAATTTTCTGTTGTAGGAATCATGTTACCCTATTTTCCATATATTTTATTTTTAGAGAAAATAATTTGAATAAAACTCAAATAACTCCAATTGAAAATAATTCAAAGGACTTTGAATTTATTTCTTTGAAACTCCCAACTCATATTTCATATGTTTTGAAGAAGTCATTTTATCTTCGCTCGTGAAAATCATTGAGTTGCATAAAGTTTCAGAATTGGAAAATATTTTCCAAATGAAATTCAAATATTTTCAACACCCCTTGTCATTTAAATAAATGGAAGAAGTCATGTCATCTTCTCTCCAGGGTTTTGTGATGAAAAGAATTTGAATTCCCGAAGATCATAAAAGCAAAAATGAAAGTTTGGGAAAGTCCTTTTATTCCCTCTCATTTAACTTTCAAAAGTTTCAAATTCACTCACTTTCAGTCAATCAATCAAGCAATCAATCAAATTTATCTATTTGTTTATAACATTCCAAAATTTAGAATTTTGGGATGTTACAAACTACCACCCTTAAAATGAATCTCGTCCTCGAGATTCGGAGAGGCTAGCAAGAAATAGATTAGGGTTTGGGGGTCTTCTCAAAAATCCATTGATCGTCTCCGGGTCTCGGGTGCTACCACCCTTAGAAGCATTGTTACGGTTCCATCAAAACTCAGATACTCCATCCTTATTGCTGACAATGTCGGTCTTCTCAGATATTAAGGATAATTCCTTCTCTGGGCTCTTCCGGTAGTGGCATAACCTTTTCCTCAAATCTTTTGCCCTTTACTCTGGTAAGGTTATTCCGAAATTAGGTCTTCTTAGCTGACGGGTCTGGCGCCAATTCTAAACAAATATCAGTATCTCATGGTGGTCAACGATTTATGGTTTTCTCCTGCAGAAAACGGGTCTGGGTTGAACCTCACCGTATGACCTACGGTTGGCAACAGCTGCCGTGTACAAGGGGAAAATGCTTATACCATTCTAAGGTTCAAACAAGGTTTTGATCGTCGTTTCTCTACTATAGGTAAGTCACTCAGATTTACCATCCCATATAGCAAACCGAATAATAAGAGTAAGTCGGTATGGTGATCAATCCATCCCGCACCCAAATCATTACCTTGTACATGGTTTAGCGAATCTCGCATTCTAACACTAGGTCATCCTCACAAGCATTGCAGAATTTCTCTTGTCGACGAACCAAGTCCGGAAAATCCATTGATTCTGCAAGCCAAACAAACATCTATCGTTCCTTAACAACTCTCAGGTTTTGCGTAAACTCCTATAGAATCGTCGGTTGATACAAGTCGTAACTTCTTCCAGGTTTTTCCTTCAAAGAAGACGTGCTTGCTTCTTGGCAGGTCCTGGGGCCTGTGGGTTATGGCCCACCTCATCACTTGTAAACCTTGAACTCATCATCGGGGCAGCTGATCGTTATTCCAACATTCAACTTCCAGTATACTTAAATCCATCCAATTGTACTGTCTCTTTTCCTTATATTTGCACCAAACTAAGACGTGATTACTCAGACTCATCATGGAATTTCCATTGATCCATATTTCCAACATCATATCTCCTTTATATCCAATAACACTTCATCTCTTCATCCTCGTGGGATGTCCCACATACCGTGATAAAACTTATACTTATGAAATCCATACTCCACTTCGTGGAATCTCATTATCCTTTCCAGGGTCAAGCGTCCTTACAAGGAAATATTGGCCATCTCTGCATGGCACTTCTTCAACTGGAAAACGTGAAACACATCATGAACTCCTGACAGTCCTTCGGGTGACTTCAACTTGTTAGCCTATTCTCCCATACGCTCCAAAACTCGGTATGGTCCTACAAATCTCGGGGCTAACTTTCCCTTAACTCCAAATCGTTTAACTCTTCGCAGAGGTGGCACACAAAGATATGCTCGTCTCCAATTTCATAGACTACCTCCTTGCGTTTTAAGTCGCATAACTCTTCCGCTGGATGAGCAATCTTGATCTATCTCGAATCAACTTAACATTCCCTTCTCGACTCCTTGATCATATTTGGTCCAAACAACTGACGGTCTCCAACTTCATCCCACATCAACGGTGTCTGGCTCCTTCTCCCATACAAAGCTTCAAAAGGGGCCATCTTCAAACTGACTTGGTAACTGTTGTTGTATGAGAACTCCCCGTAGGGTAGATTATCATCACTACTAGATCCATAATCTAGCGCACACGCTCTCAACATGTTCTCCAAAATCTGATTGACTCTCTTGATTTATCCATCTGTCTGCGGATGAAAGGTTGTACTGAACTCTAGCCTAGTACCCAAAGTCTGATGCAGCTGATTCCAAAACTTTGAGGTAAACTGTGTTCCTCTACGATGGTCCTCGGAACTCCATGCAGACATACGATCCATGTCAAATATATCTTGGCCAACTTCACACTTGTATAGGTGGTTTTTCACTGGAATAAAGCGAGCCACTTTGGTCAAGCGAGTCAACTACTACCCAGATAGAATCATATCCCAATCGGGTTCTGGGAAATCCGGAAATGAAATCATGCCAAGCTTATCCTACTTCCATTCGGGTATCGGCATAGGCTGTAGTAATCCTGCTGGCTTCTGATGCTCTGCTTTTACTTTCTCTGGCATGCATCACTTACGACTACATACTCCGCAATATCCTTCTTCATACCAGTCCACCAGAAACACTCCTTCAAATCCAAATACATCTTGGTGTTTCGTATTAATCGAGTATGGTGAGTCACGAGCCTCCTGAAGTTTTAACTTCCTGATCTTTGCATTATTGGGTACATGTACACTATCCTCAAACCATAAGGTGTCATGCTCATCATTACGAAAACCTTTGGCTTTTCCTTTGCTCATCCTCTCTTTTACCTCAGCAATCTCTTTGTCATCCTTCTGAGCTTCACGGATCTTTTCCAACAATGTAAACTGAACTTCCATTACTGCAACGAAACCTTTGGGAACAATCTCCAACTGAAGTTCCTTGAGATCCTCGGCTAACTCCTTTGGTAATCCTCCGATTATGAGGGTATTCGTCCTTGTTTTATTTATGGTTATATCCTATTTCTCCACAAGGCTTGTACGCACAAGGTTTCTTCATATCCTTTCCATAAGGCTTCAACTTCTGGGTCATAAACCGAGACTTTAGCAAAGTCAACTTAAATTCTTCCCAAGTGATTACTCTTTGCAATCCATTGATGGTTTGGTACATCCTCCACCAAATAGCAGCACCTCTTTCAAAGCACTGAAGAGCATGCTGGGTCATATCCTTTCTGGCTGTAGGGTTATTCTTGATATGATCCTCCATGTTCTGAATCCATCGGTCTGTCTCCAATTGACTCATTGGTCCGGAAATTACAAGCTCATCTCCATCCATCCTATAATGGGTCCATGGGTTTGGGGTGGGATAAGAGAGATCGAGAGGGATGCACACAATACAAACAATGGTTTTGAAAAGACAGATTTTATTGTGGCTGTCGGAAAAACATCAAACAATTGACAGCTCACAATCGTCGCATGTAACGTAGGTATGTAACAGGGGTTTGGTCTTCTAACGGTCAATAAATCTTCAAAGTCATCAAACTCTTCCAATCTTGATCATGTCTCGATGGCTCCTTCCGATCATGCTTGTCCTTCTCAAGTTCTTTTGCGGATCATCTCTGTTGACGCCAAGTCTCTCGCGACGCCCTTCAATACTTCGAAGTTACGTTCCAACCGCCGGTTTCAACATCCTTGACATGATCCATGATCCTCTGTCCTTCGATTCATCACAAATCTCCGGTATCTCGATGTTTTGCTCCTTCATCTTGTCTACTTTCAACTTCTGGTTCCGAGTGCTTCACGAATTTGCCTCCTTGTCAAATATAGCTTACTGCAGATCCACCTTAAACTTCTTCATGTAATACTCCAGATCCTGGTGATACACCAGCTAAGGTTAAAACTTCAACTTGCTGATAGGTGCTTCATCAGCCTTCTACCATCAAGTCCTTCTATCCATATGCATGCTTAACTCAGCACGGTGACAATAGCATAAATGGGCGATAACATCATGGATAGCCGTGTTTCTGCTCTTGTCATTTCCATGAGCTATCTCTCCATAGTTGATATCTCCTACTTTAGGGTTTTCCTGACAAAGCTTTGAATTCTAATGCTCCATGTTCCAGTCTTTCTCCGATACACCTTGATCTCGGTTATTGATAACTTCCATAGTCTCCCAAGTTCCATAAGCGTAACCTTCCTAGGTCATACAAATCCGGAATTTATTTGGAGCCTTCAAATCTCCTAGTCTTCGGAGTCTTCACCGTTGTAGTTTCCGTTTACACGGTAAAATCATCTTCATTCCAAATGGTCTTAGTTGTCCGATATCTTGTCTCCTTGGAGTGGTCTCATCAGTCAAATCTTTGAGTGGTCAAAAGGGAAAAGGGGTATGGTCTCACTAAAAAGGAATATTTGAATAAGCTCAGAAGAGAAGAGAGGTAAAAGATCTTTTTGAAAATGAAGTTGTAGAGAAAAATCTTTCCTATGGGCTTATCAGTTTCTAGGGTCACGTCCTATAGTCAACATGTGCTCTGATACCATCTTGTAGCGACCGACCGAATGGATCAAGTCTCGTGCTTCGTGTCATCCACGGATCGGTATGTTTGACACACACAGTACTCGAAGGATTTATAACAGAGGTAAATCACATGTATAAAGTAACGTAAATACTATTACCTCAATCCAAAAGATAGCGGAAGCAACAAGGTTGTGGATTCCCATCAACACCAACGGCAAAGTTGAGTATAGGAAATCGTAACCCTAACGTATCACTTACTCGTCGTCTGAAAATTCTGCAACATGAAAAGTTGTAGCCCGAAAAGGTCAGCACATGGAATATGCTGGCAATGTAACACATAGAGAGTAATGAAAGAATAAGCTATACTACATGCATATATGGCTAGTGGAAAGCTCTATGGTTACAGTTTTGCAAAAAGCCAATTTTCCCTACTTCAAAGGAATAAATTTATTTAACTATCATGGTGGTTGTTAAACATTGAGAATGGTTGACAGCATCCTCAATCCCAATTAAAAGTACTCATTAAACCCAAACAAATTATATTAAGTAACGTGATGAGATCAACAGGATATCCGGTACTAGATACTCAAAATTGTCCATAACCGGGACACGGCTAACCATGATTAGTTTGTACACTCTGCAGAGGTTTATGCGCACTTTTCCCCACAAGACTCGATCGCCTCCGTTTGGTTTCTCGTGACTACATGGTGTTTGAGAAACGGATGACCGAGACATAGTCTTTCGAAGCGCTAGCACCTTACATGTGGGTAGACCGTACCAACCTACATCCCCTACATCTGCTAGTCTGCCCGTAAGAGTTCGCACAACTTAGTCAACTACGCCAGAGCCCATAATGGCTTATGGCTGCACACGGAAGTTTCTAGTTTGAATAATCTCATGATCCCTTTGGGCCTGGGTGGCGGTCCGAAGAAATACAGGCAAGTCCTGATAGAAACCAGGTGCCTCAATCCACCCAGATGTGTGTTTAGGTTGCCACCTTAGATAAACCATTATTTAACAATCTCACATCTATCATGGATATTCACTCACCCAATCCACGTCTTCTAGCATAGCATGGCATAATAAGCAAACGTAGAAGTAACTCCCAAGGTTTCATAAGTAAACAGGTAATAGGTACTACCTCAATCTACTTCCCAATCCCACAATTTAATTAGATCCTAAACATGCAAGTGTTTGAGGGTTTGATCTAATGCACAAAACTGGGTAGTAGAAAAGGTATGATCAAGTGTTACTTGCCTGCAAAGTTGATGAAGATGATTCGCACTCAAAACTCTTGATAGCTCTACTCGTCACACCGGTCAATCTATCGTAATTAAGCAATAGTAACCACACATAAGCAATCACTCAAAAGATCGGAAGGATCGAAGAAACAATTCGAAAACGTCAAAACCAAATCTAATAACTCTTGCAGCATAAAACAATTTCTAACAGTACCAAAACTATGTGTATTTGGCCTTATCAGAAAGTTTAGGTAAAGAGCTTGATTTGCAAAAGAATCAACTAAATCGGAGTTACTGAAACTCAAGTTCTGATCAAACGAAGTTCAAATACAAATCTGTTTGAATTCAAATTTTAAAACTTTCAAAAACATGTTTGAGTTGTATTACTGGATAGAGGAGATCATAACGAAGAAGTGGGCGTTGGTTTCATGGATTCCGACTTCGAGTAAAAAGTTATAGCCGTTTGAAGATTAGGGACTACGGATAGGTCCATGACGGAATTAAAATAAAAGAAAAATCTATCGAGCTAACGCCATAAACAAAACCGGAAAGAAAAACCGCGAGAAAACCAATCTAGGGTTTCGGAAAGGAAACCGAAACGAAAAACCGATCTAGAAAACGGAACGGAAACCGATCTAGAAAACCAATCTAGAAAACGTGGCCGCGACGCTGGGCTAGTACCTCAAGAGGCGAGGGCTCAAGGGTGGCGGCGTAGGGCGGCGGCGGCGGCAAGTGGCGGCGGCGGCGTGAGGGCGGCGGGCGGCGGCTATGTGGGCGGCGGCGCAAGGGTGGCACTGCTGCTGCTGCTGCTGCTGCTGGGAGGAGAGGAGAGGAGAGGAGAGTTGATTTGATGTGTTGGAGGGGGTGCTTGGGTATTTATATTGGGGAGGGAGGGTTTTGCTTGGGGTAGGGGCAAAAATAGATTAGGATTAGGAAACAAGAGGAATAGATCTAGGAATAGATACAGAATAAGCGAATCGAAAGGAGTCCTACTAGGACTTGGGAAAAGGAAAAGGAAGCGGCTCCCTTGCTCCCTTTGGTGCGTGCGCGATGGCCTTGTGGCCTTGGCCGGCCGGCGGCTAGCGGCTTGGGTCTTTGGCCCAAGGCGCTGTAGTTTTTTTTTTAAAAAATTTAGAGAACTAAAAAAATAAACAAAATGACTAAAACTTTTATATAGGCATATAGTATGTCAAAATTTGCAGAAAAAGATTTTCTACAACATGGACATTATTATAGCATTAAATAAAATACACACAAATTTAAATAAAGTAAAGAGTGCTTCAGCTCTAATAAAATCCAATAAAAATCATTTTAAAAATACCAAAATGATTTCAAATTTATTCCTCTCCAATTTTCTGTTGTAGGAATCATGTTACCCTATTTTCCATATATTTTATTTTTAGAGAAAATAATTTGAATAAAACTCAAATAACTCCAATTGAAAATAATTCAAAGGACTTTGAATTTATTTCTTTGAAACTCCCAACTCATATTTCATATGTTTTGAAGAATTCATTTTATCTTCGCTCGTGAAAATCATTGAGTTGCATAAAGTTTCAGAATTGGAAAATATTTTCCAAATGAAATTCAAATATTTTCAACACCCCTTGTCATTTAAATAAATGGAAGAAGTCATGTCATCTTCTCTCCAGGGTTTTGTGATGAAAATAATTTGAATTCCCGAAGATCATAAAAGCAAAAATGAAAGTTTGGGAAAGTCCTTTTATTCCCTCTCATTTAACTTTCAAAAGTTTCGAATTCACTCACTTTCAGTCAATCAATCAAGCAATCAATCAAATTTATCTATTTGTTTATAACATTCCAAAATTTAGAATTTTGGGATGTTACAGGCAATGCTCTAATAATGATGATCATCACACTTTTATTTACTTACAACTCAATATTACAACTCGATACTAGAACAAAGATACTCTATATGAATGCCTCCGGTGGTGTACCGGGATGTGCAATGATCTAGCGTAGCAATGCATCAAAAAACGGACAAGCCATGAAAACATCATGCTAGCTATCTTACGATCATGCAATATGATGATAAATGCTCAAGTCATGTATATGATGATGATGGAAGTTGCATGGCAATATATCTCGGAATGGCTATGGAAATGCCATAATAGGTAGGTATGGTGGCTGTTTTGAGGAAGATATAATGAGGCTTATGTGTGACAGAGCGTATCGTATCACGGGGTTTGGATGCACCGGCGAAGTTTGCACCAACTCTCAAGGTGAGAAAGGGCAATGCACGGTACCGAAGAGGCTAGCAATGATGGAAGGGTGAAAGTGCGTATAATCCATGGACTCAACATTAGTCATAAAGAACTCACATACTTATTGCAAAAATCTATTAGTCATCGAAACAAAGTACTACGCGCATGCTCCTAGGGGGATAGATTGGTAGGAAAAGACCATCCCTCGTCCCCCACCGCCACTCATAAGGAAGGCAATCAATAAACACCTCATGCTCCGACTTCGTTACATAACGGTTCACCATACGTGCATGCTACGGGACTTGCAAACCTCAACACAAGTATTTCTCAATTTCACAATTATTCAACTAGCATGACTCTAATATCACCATCTTTATATCGCAAAACTATTGCAAGGAATCAAACATATCATATCCAGCGATCTACAAGTTTATGTAGGATTTTATGACTAACCATGTGAATGACCAGTTCCTGTCATCTCTCTAAATGGATATAAGTGAAGCAAGAGAGTTTAATTCTTTCTACAAAAGATATGCCCACGCTCTAACAAATATAAGTGAAGCAAAAGAGCATTCTACAAATGGAGGTTGTCTATGTAAAGAGAAACAGGCAATCCAAACTTCAAATGATATAAGTGAAGCACATGAAGCATTCTATAAAGCCATACTCAAAAGATATAAGTGAAGTGCATAGAGAATTCTATAAATCAACCAAGGACCATATCATACCAGCATGGTGCATAAAGGAAAAGAAAACTAAAGCAAAAGACGCTCCAAGATTGCACATATCGCGTGAACGAAACGAATCTGAAAACATACCGATATTTGTTGAAGAAAGAGGGGATGCCTTCCCAGCATCCCCAAGCTTAGACGCTTGAGTCTCCTTGAATATTTACTTGTGGTGCCTCGGGCATCCCCAAGCTTGAGCTCTTGCCTCTCTTCCTTCTTCTCACATCAAAACCTTCTCAATCATCGAACACTTCATCCACACAAAACTTCAACAGAAAACTCGGTAAGATCCGTTAGTATAATAAAGCAAATCACCACTATATGTACTGTTGCAAACCAATTCATATTTTTTTTGCATTGTGTCTACTGTAATATAGCTTTTTCATGGCTTAATCCACTGATATGAATTGATAGTTTCATCAAAACAAGCAAACTATGCATCAAAAACATAATCTATCTAAAACAGAACAGTCTGTAGCAATCTGAACATTCACCATACTTATGGTACTTGAAAACTTCTTCCAAAATTAGTAAAAATAAACAATTTGTACAGAAAGACAGTGCAAAAAGAATCAGAACCATTTGGCGTTCCAGTAAACAATTAAAATTCACGCACTACAGCCAAAGTTTCTTTCCTGCACCGCACAAACCAACAAGCATTGTAAACATCCTAAAGGCAAACCTTGGCACATTATTTTTATAATACAATGGAATTGTACAAGGGGATAATTATTTTTGTTGAAAAGTTTCTGTAATCAAGATTCACAAAGTTGCCATGAGCATGAACAAAGTTCAAGGAGCTCTCCCACTTCAACAATGCTTGTCTTTCTCACTTTCGCTTTTCTTTTTGAAAAAGTTTTGGGTTCCCCTCTTTATTTTTGTTGTTTTTAAACTATATGAAAGCACTCAACAGAAATAAATGACTCTAAAACTTTCGGGTTGTCTCCCTGGCAGCGCTTTCTTTAAAGCCATTAAGCTAGGCATATAGTGCTCAAGTACTGAATCCACCCGGATCCCAAGGTATATCAAAGCCAATTTTAATTAGCAATGATTTAGCATTTAGTAGTGAGCACAAAGCAACATATATCAAGCAAAAACGAAGTCTAACTCTCTTCCTATGCATCGGTATGTCATAAAAGAACAATTCATGCACAGATAGTAAAGGCCAATGCGTAGTATAAACAGTTTCTTGCAATTTTATTGTATTGGAAACATAGAGAGGTGGAGATATAGTTCCTCTCTCATAATAATTGCAAGTAGGAGCAGCAAGCACATGCATATTATATCTATCAAAATCCTCATGTGCAACGGTATAAGGCAACCCTTCAATATAATCCTTAATAAGTGCAAACTTCTTCGATATAGTATAATCGGGAGAATTCAAAAAGATAATAGGACTATCATGCGTGGGTGCAATGGCAACAATTTCATGTTTAACATAAGGAACTATAGCAAGTTCATCTCCATAAGCATAATTCATATTGGCATCTTGGCCACAAGCATAGCAAGCATCATCAAAAAGGGATATTCCAAAAGAATCAACGGGATCATAGCAATCATCATAGCAATCATCCTTCGGTAAGCACGAAGGGGAATTAAACAATGTATGAGTTGAAGAGTTACTCTCATTAGAAGGTGGGCACGGGTAGCTAATCCGCTCTTCCTCCTTTTGTTCTTCGCTGTCCTCATCATCTTTTTCATCCAATGAGCTCACAGTTTCATCAATTTCTTCTTCCATAGCTTCCTGCAAAATATTAATCTCTTCTTGTAAAATGGAGACTTTCTTAATAAGTGCATTAATTTCATAATTGTATTCATAATTCTCATCACAATATTTCAGGGTAGCTAAATTTTCAGATCTATAAACAGCATCATCAAAATCTTCAAACTCTTTACACATAGATTCAATTTCATAAGCACCCATAAAAGCAACAAATTCTTCTATTTGTTCCACATCATAGTAATCATATATACCATTAGCATAAGAAGCTAAGGTTTTATTATCATTAAATTTGCATGAAAAGGGAAGGTGTGGAGCCTTCATCCTAGAGCAACAAGTATAATCATAACTGACGCATAGTTGCCAAGCATTCCACTTCAATATATGAATTTGATCCCATAATAGTTTCCCTCTTTGTGTCAAGCGGTAATCCCTAAAGTATTCACGTTGATCCAACGTTACTCCCATTACATAGTTGAATGGGGTTTTCTTAGGATTATCAAAGTAGTACATAATATCTTTCACATAACCAGCATCGAGGGTTTGGGGAGGTTCCCCATCTCCATGGGTAGCAAGTACACCTAATTTTTTTGGTATTTCATGTTCCATATCCATAACTAAACATAAAGAACAACTAAGAACAACAAATAAAAATTACTTAGTGATAAAGCAAACAAGCACACATGAGAATATTCACCCCACGCTATGACTCCCCGGCAACGGCGCCAGAAAAAGGTCTTGATAACCCACAAGTATAGGGGATCGCAACAGTTTTCGATAAGTAAGAGTGTCGAACCCAAGGAGGAGCTAAAGGTAGAACAAATATTCCCTCAAGTTCTATCGACCACCGATACAACTCTACGCATGCTTGAGGTTCACTTTACCTAGAACAAGTATGAAACTAGAAGTACTTTGTAGGTGTTTTCGGGTAAGCTTGCAAGAAAGTAAAGAGAACGAAAATAAAACTAGGGGCTGTTTAGATAAAGACACAACTAAAGTAAATATAGAGAGTGTGAAAAGTGGTGGTAGGAGTTGTGGAATTGTCCCTAGGCAACTAACTATGTTACTAGACCGGTAACCACTATTGCAATTCTATTTGAGGGAGAGGCATAAGCTAACATACTTTCTCTACTTGGATCATATGCACTTATGATTGGAACTCTAGCAAGCATCTGCAACTACTAAAGATTCATTAAGGTAAAACCCAACCATAGCATTAAAGTATCAAGTCCCCTTTATCCTATACGCAAACAACCTACTTACTCGGGTATGTGCTTCTGTCACTCACGCAGCCCATCATAAGCAAATCATAAACATATTGCAAACCCTACAGCGGGTATCCCTCACGCTTGCGCGACATGGAGGGCACAATAGGACAACACCATTAATAAAACATGCAATTCAAACCAATCATAGCAATTCATCAATCACCGGTAGGACAACAAAAATCTACTCAGACATCATAGGATGGCAACACATCATCGGAAAATAATATGAAGCATAAAGCACCATGTTCAAGTAGAGGGTACAGCGGGTTGCGGGAGAGTGGACCGCTGAACATAGAAGGGGGAAGGTGATGGAGAAATTGGTGAAGATGACGGCGGTGTTGGTGAAGATAGCGGTGATGATGATGGCCCCCGGCAGCGCTCCGGCGCCACCGGAAGCAAGGGGGAGAGAGGCCCCCTTCTTCTTCTTCTTCCTTGACCTCCTCCCTAGATGGGAGAAGGGTTTCCCTCTGTTCCTTGGCTCCCATGGCTTGGGAGGGGCGAGATCCCCTCCGAGATTGGATCTTCTCTCTGTTTCTGCGTTCTATTCTGGCTCTATTTCACCGTTTCGCGTATATATGGAGATCCGTAACTCCGATTGGCCTGAAACCTTCGCAGTGATTTTTCCCCGAATATTAGCTTTCTTGCGGCAAAAGAAGAGTGTCAACCGCCTTACGGTGGGCTCACGAGGCTAGGGGGCGCGCCTAGGGAGGTCAGCCGCGCCCCCTACCTCGTGACCACCTCGAGCACCGTCTCGCTTGGATTTTTCTTCCGGAATTTTCCATATTTTCCATATTTTCCAAAAATAAGCTCCGTCCGTTTTTATCCCGTTTGGACTCCGTTTGATATGTTAGTCCCAAAAATAATATAAAAAGTTGCCAAAAATTATATGAAAGTGAATAATATTGGCATGGAACAATCAAAAATTATAGATACGACGGAGACTTATCAATGAAGAGTGAGCGGTGGCGTTGCCTCTGGATGAACAGGACCCCGTGGTGTGGACGGCTGAATGAACAGTAGACGGTGGAGGGGTGCCCATGGAGGGGTGGTTGAACAGGACCCCGTGGTGTGGAGGGCTGGATGAATAATAGACGGTGGAGGGGTGGTTGAACAGTAGCCGGTGGAGTAGCGCGTGGTGGAGGTTGGATGAACAGGAGCCCGTGGAGGCTGGAGGAGGTCGACGGTAGCCCGTGGAGACTGGAGGAGGTCAATGGTGGAGATGAACAGTATCCCGCGGAGTCCCGTTTTGCGGTACGCCACACCCCTCCCGATGAACAGGAGCCCCGTTTCGACCGTAGGAGGTCCGTTTCGTCCGTTTTGCGGTACACCACACCCCTCCCGGTCAACAGGACCCCCATTTCGACCGTAGGAGGTCCGTTTCGTCTGTTTTGCGGTACGCCACACCCCTCGCTATCAAAGGACCCCCGTTTCGACCGTAGGAGGTCTGTTTCGTCCGTTTTGCGGTACACCACACCCCTCCCGATCAACAGGGCCCCCGTTTCGACCGTAGGAGGTCCGTTTCCTCCGTTTTGCGGTATGCCACACCCCTCCCGATCAACAGGACCCCGTTCCGAACGTAGGAGGTCTGTTTCCTCCGTTTTGTGGTACGCCAGGTCTCGTTTCCATCGCCTGTTCCATCCAAGCCCTCGGATGAACACGACCACGCGTTTCGTTCCGACCCAGCCGGTTGGCTCCCACGCATTCTGTTGCCTCCTGATGAACACGACGCATTTCGTTGCCTCCCCATGAACACGACGCATTCCGTTGCCTCCCCATGAACACGACGCATTCCGTTGCCTCCCCATGAACACCACGCATTCTGTTGCCTCCCCATGAACACGATGACGACGTTGTTTCTCCGTTCCGACCCAGCCATGTACACGAGCCCTGGCCATACGTATGCGCGAGTAGGCGTTCGAGACCCCGCCCGTATGTACACATACGTGGCCGTATTTTCTTTCTTGCACCCTGGCCGTTGTACGTACGTGTACATGCTACATGCACGCCTCTACTATGACACGTGTGCGCCTCTACTACGACACGTGTGTGCCTCTACATCGACCAGTATGTACGTACAAGTTCGCGACCAGGTGAGTCCCAACTATCAGGCACTTCCTTGCCTACGAAGACGTAGCTGGTGGGTCCTAGCAGTCAGGGGGGCGAATCGTTTTTTTGTTTGCCCGGACACACTTCCTTGCGTGCAAAGATGTAGCCGGTGGGTCCCAGCAGTCAGGGAGTGAATCGTTTTTTGCCCGGACGCACTTCCTTGCGTGCGAAGGTGTAGCTGGTGGGTCCCAACTGTCAGGGGGGCGAATCGTTTTTTTTGCCCGGACGCACTTCCTTGCATGCGAAGATGAAGCTGGTGGGTCCTAGCAGTCAGGGGAAACGTTTTTTCCGCGAAATACAGTGGCCAGTCTGGTGGGTCCCAGCTGTCAGGTGGAGGAATCATTATTTTCCGCGTGATAAGGAGGCACTTCCTTGTTGCGGCCGTGGACCCAGCTGTCAGCCTCTCCACGTACAGTCCACGTCCGATGGAAGTTGTTCCTTGACCATGTTGACCAGGCCGCGCCGAGAGCACCACAGCGGTGGACGACGGCGAGGCCTAGGAAGGGGACGACACGGAGCCGGGGAAGACGCGGCAGTGGAATCCCGCGCGGAGAGGAGTACGAGGGTTCACTGGTTTGGCTACGGTATGAGGCTGCCGTCGCCGCAGGGCCTGGCTAGCGGTGGGAATAGTAGGGGGCGCTGAGGCCTCTGCGGCAGCACAGCCGGCCACGGGAGGCAGGAGCATGCGGCACGACCGGCACTGCTTTGGGCGGCTGGAGCAAGAAGACCACAGGTTGAAGAAGCACTACGGCCGTTGGATGGACATCGTATGATTACTGGAGCTAGAATCATTCATATTGACTAAGTTGACAAAGCCCTCCGTCCCCGTCAACTTAGTTGGCCCACAAGTCATCCTCCCACTATGGTGGGTCCCAGCTAGTAGGAGGTATTCATTTTTTTGTGCGTAATAAGGAGGCACTTCCTTGCGTGTGAAGATATAGCTGGTGGTTCCGACATGTCAGCGGGGGGAACATTTTTTTCACGAAATACAGCGGACCTTCCGGTGGGTCCCAGCTGTCAGGTGGAGGAATCATTATTTTGCACGTACAGTCCATGGCCGATGGATGTCATTCGTTGACCACGTTGACCAGGCCGTGCCGAGAGCACCATGACGGTGGACGATGGCGAGGCCTAGGAAGGGAACGACACAGAGCCGGGGAAGGCTCGGCAATGGTTGCCCACGCGATGGGGAGTACGAGGGTTTACTGATCCGGTTGCCGTCGCCGGAAAATAACAGGAGGTGTGGGTGAGTAGAGGAATGGCCTGGCCAGCAATGAAGTAGGGTGGGGCGGTGCGGCTTGTGCGGCAGCATAGCCGGCCACGGGAGGCGGGAGCAGGCAGTCCCATCGGAGCTGGTTTGGGCGGCTGGAGCAAGAAGATCAGATATTGAAGAAGCAACACGGCCGTTGGATTAACATCCAAGGGTCACTGCTGCTAGAATCGTTTGTGGACTAAGTTGACAAAGCCAAAGTACACGTCAACCTAGTAGACCCACAAGTCAGCCTCCAAATCTGTCCCAAACAGCATACAGCCCAAAATTTCTAGCCAGATTCAAATTAATTTTAAATCTAAATATACCTTAATTTAAATTCAATGAAATTTTACCCTTTAAAAACAATGAAATTTAAAATATCAAAATCCGAAAGAAAACAGTATTTTGGAACTAATTGCCTGTTTGCTGTATTTTTTCATTTTACAGCCCATATATTATTACTTATAGACCATTTCTTATTATTTATAGCCCATTTTCGGGCAAAATGCATCCTCCTCGTCTTGAAAGATTTCCGGCCCAGCAGCATAGAAAAGCAAGTAGGCCTCGTTGGTTATTCTGCAAAAAACAAAATAGCTGGCTAGCCATTTTCGTAAAGGAAAAAAACAAACTGGGCTGGTCATGCGCTAAACATATGAAATTCTAGCTCGGGCTAGGCAGGCCCACAGTCCCTTTAACCCAGCTTGATACCCTTCTCCGTCCCAAAAAACAAAATTACTGCAGCTGCTCTCTTGGGTCCCTACTGTCATCCTCACCATGTACAGTCATCTCCTTATTCCTCTCTGTTGTTGACCATGTTGACAACACCGGCGGGCGGCGCCGCGGTGAGCGAACCAAGGCGGAGAACGATGGTGAGGCCTTGGACGGGAACGAATAGGAGCTGGGGAAGATCACAGCCAGCCGTGGGAGGCGGGAGCAGGCGGTCCCGCCAGCGCTGGTTTGGCTTTGGCAGCTCGAGGAAGAAGAGACTGAAGAAACGCGACAGACGTTGAATGTCAATCCAACGGTCAAGGTTGGCACAATCTTTGTTGACTAAGCGGACACCAAGTAGCATACTTTTTTATATATAGGAAGAAATCTGCGAGGAACATGCGTTCATCTGTCGTCCTCCTCACAGGGAACGTTCGCCACATAAGTGACTAGCACCCTTGGTTTTCAACCGAGAGGACTTGGGTTCGAGTCCCAGGAACTCTCGATTTTTTCCTCCTTCCTTCCTCGCAAAAAAAGGGAAAGAAAATCAAAGACTTGGGAAGGCGTACAGAACAAGCTAGTGTACCAAGAAAGAGACGTTGCGAGTTTTAGAAAAAAGAAAGACGTGCTCTCGTAGCTGGTTCAATCCAAACCTAGACTATGACTATATATGGTGCTATTCTACTCGCAAGTAATGAAACCGACATATCCAATGTTCGCTTCTCATCTTCTCTACTTACTCGCCTAGCATCGAAGCTCGCTCCAAAGAACCATGTCCGTTGGCTGCTCGTCCACCGCTCTTGACGAGTAACAACTAGATATCGCCAAGTCGCCACCCGCACCATCGCTGTGGGTCTCATCACACCCCGCCGCACACGCACCGCATCGATTGCTCATCGCAACCCGCTGCCGTTGGTGTGGTGCCACCGCTGCAAATCACGCAGAGTCATCCGTCGCGTCTCAACCACAATCCGCAACCTGGCGAGTCTTCTACAAATGCCCGAATCATGGGGTAATAATATGTTTAAGTGTTGTACTGCTGCTTTCAGTTGCTGATTTTTTTAATAGTTTGGTTGATGATCTTCCAATTTGATTCATGCAGAAAAGGGAAGATTCGTGTGATTTGTATTTCTAGGAAGTTGCGGATGTGGGGGAATGCAACTACGCTGATTATTTGGTTAGCCGAGGAACCCCAATACCAGCAGGTTGCGTTGTTAGACAAGTAACTGAAGGAACGGCAGAAGAGGAAGATGCAGAGAAGAAGGTTAAAGATGCAGTTCCTCTGATCATGGCCAAGCAACAGCTGCTGAACGGCCTTGACAGCAATGAGGAGATGAAAGAGCTTGTGAAGATAATGGGCAAAATCGATGTGCTCTGTAGGATGATTGTCTCTTTATTTGCAGTGTATGTAGCACTCGTGATGTATTCAATTAGCTACGACATGAGCACTTTGCTGAAACTAGTAATGAATGAAACCTGTGTAGCAGGCTGGGCGTAGTGTTGTGAACATCTAATGATTTCTATTAATAGAAATCAGGGGGTATCCCCTTTTTCTCATATAAATAAATAAATAAATAGCAGAGGCCCTATCGGGTCAGCTTTGTTCTCATTCGAAGACGTCGAGAAAATTGCAGTCCAACAGCAAACTATGTCATCAAATTCAAGTTTCACAGCCAAATATGAGTACAACTAAACAACAATGTCATCATGTTTTAGTTGTCATACAATCACCAAATACAAATCAGCATACATAACAAGTGATGTTCTCACAGCAAAATACTAAACAACATGTTCATCAGGTTTCAGTTGTCATAGCAAACACAATTTCACATAGTAGATAAAAAAACGTCTTCTGACAGGCAAATACGACAAAAGCAACGTAATCATCATCTGCAGCAGCAGCGTCAACATCTTCGCCATGTGTATCAGTCTGAATCGTAATTCCCCACGGTGTCATCTTCTTCTTCATCCTCAACGTCCTCGAACGTTGGCTTCTTCTTGATCAACTCTTGTATGTCCACAGCACGACAGGCAATCTTTTCGTCGGCGTCATTGACGTGATGGTTCTCAAAGATATTAGGAACATTTGTGTTATCTTGTACATTAGGAGCAGTGTAAGCATCATCTTGTTGTGCAACTTCATTAAACGAATTCCTCTGCTCAAACCTTTGCAATACTCTCCAGTCATCGCTACGTGCAAATGTGTCTTCCAAGAAAAATAACTGTGTTCCTTAATTTTCCAAAATAAAAGGATCGTTGGTCTGGTACGCCGCCTTGACATTGATGGATTTGAAATAATCATCAGCTCTGGGTTTTGCGATCCTGGAAAACAGGTTATACCAACGACAAGACAATGTAACCACACACCGATGATCCTCGGCTGGAGATATATGCAATCGAACAATGTCTCATTATGTTAGCATACATTTCAGTTGTCTCTTTGTCATACGTATCCGTGCTCATGATGGCACTATTTTGTGTCTTCCTGCCTTCGTCTCATGCAAGGGTGTTGTAGCGCACATCTCCAACAACGCAAGATTCATCTTACCCGAGTATCAGGACCCATTGCTAGTGAGTAAAGGGCATCATCAACTGCCTGCCCATCCTCCCGCATCTTCTTAACCTATGGTTAGAAAATAGACAAGCTGGTCATCTTATGTACTCAATATATTAAAAAAACTGACATTGCACTTCAAAAGCTTACATGGTTCTTGAACCATTTCGCAAATCCTGCCATAACCAGTTTGTTAATGTTTCTTGGTTTTTGCGGCAGTAATTCCTCTTTGTAGATGCTGCACAACATAGTGATCGCGTCAAACATCTAAATATATAAGAATGTGCTGCAAGTTTAGTAGATTACGATGTATAAGCTGTAGTACTGCACTTAGTTGATATAAGGTAGTATCTCAGGACAGTTATTCAACACATACCAAACCATTTTGTCCAAATCTTTAGGTTTGTCCTCTTGTCGACTCTTCCCTGTAACTCGAAGAGAATAATCAAAAACATTGAGCCCGGGATTGTCTTCACCCACCTCTTTGCTAAGCTGATCAGCCGTTTCAATGTATATTGAGCAGAATGTCAACGCTTCTGTTGTAGGCCTCTGCAATGGAACCCTCGGGTCTAGCTCCGTTCCTAACATAGCCCTTGAAAGTGCCTAGCTGCCTTTCAATAGGGTACATCCAGCCATACTGTACTGGACCTCTAAGTAGTGCCTCATCAGGTAGATGAACAGCCAAATGCACCATCACATCAAAGAAGGCTGGAGGATATATCTTCTCAAGGTCGCATAGGATAGTTGGTATCTTGTCTCTAAGACGCTCCAAAGCATCTATCCTGATATTCCTACTGCAGAGTTCCCTGAAGATTTGTCCCAACTCTGCAACTGCTCTATATAAGTCAGGGCGGCCCAATCCTCTAAGGATAACAGGTAAAACCCTATGAAGTAGGACGTGGCAGTCATGAGTTTTCAACCCTTGTACCTTGTTTCCATCAGCACCGACTCTAGTTTCAGGGTTGGAAGCAAATCCATGTGGGAATCTCACACGTGATAGGACCTCGCAGAATTCTTTTCTTTTTACCTGTCCAAGACGTACACAACTGGTGCCATATCCCATGGTTTACCTTCATCTTGCACCTGCAAATCCTTTCTGATACCCAGGTGTGTCAAATCAATCCTAGATTTTAAGGTATCTTTCGTCTTGCCTTCAATATTGAAAAGTGTGCCGATAATGATGTAACATATATTTTTCTCGATGTGCATCACATCAAGATTATGCCGCAGATCCAAATCTTTCCAATACTCCAAGTCCCACAAAGTGGACCTGCGGGTAAAAAATAATCTCTCTTCTACCCTGCCACGCTTCCTTTTCTCGCTACCATTACCAGGATGGTTTCGTGGTGTAATATGCCTGACCTTCTCTATTTCCACTTGCAACTCATCGGCGGTGAGCCTCTTTGGCGCATCACGGTTTTCATGCTTTGCATTGAACCCATGTCTTCGGTATTTTCTAGGATGCGGCTTGTCCTTGGCAAGGAAACGGCAGTGTCCAATGTAACAAATCTTGCTAAGTATTGCGTATGATGACAATGATTCTGTCACAATGAACACATGCATTGTAACCATGTGTCGTTCGCCCTTACATAGTGCCCAAAGCCGGATAATCATGGATGCACCAAAATATAATAGGACGCAGAAAGAAATCAGCTGGTGGGCTGCTATATAGGTCTCGAGTGAGAACACCCTTCCATAGTCGTTGAAGTTCCTCCACAAGAGGCTCCATGAACAAATCAAAATACTTTCCAGGACTTTTTGGACCTGGGATGAGCAAGGCCATCATGTAGTTTGATTCTTTGGTGCGAACATTTGGAGGCATGTTGTAAGGATAACAAGCACCGCCACATGCTATATGTGGCGCTCTGGTGGCCAAATGGGTTAAATCCATCTGAAGCTAAGCCAAGTCTAATGTTTCTCGGGTCAGCAGCAAACTCTTTGTGTTTATTATTGAAGCTTTTCCACTCACTACCATGAGATGGATGGCTCATTACATTTTGATCTCTGTACTCCTGGTTCCTAGAATGCCACAGTACATCCTCTCTTGCTTCAGCATCATGAAACAACTTTAGCAATCTTGGTGTAATTGGAAAATGTCTCAGAACATTATGAGGAATCCTCTTCACAGCATTGCCATCTTTCCATCTTGACGATTTGCATTGCGGGCATTCACTTAAGTTGGCATAACCCTTCCGGAACAGAACACAATTATTCTTACAAACATGGATCATATCATATCCAATTCCAACTGCACGAAGGAAATTCTTCATTTTACTGTGGGTGTGTGGCAGCTCAGACTCATCTGGGAAAGATTTGTGGAAAGAAGCCAACATCGCATTGAATGATTTGTTGGTCATCCGCTCAGATGTCTTCACCTGAAGAAAGGTGATCATAGCTGAGAATACTGACAGCTTATTTCCTGGGGTGACAGCAACGTTGCATTGTTCCAACATGCGGGCCCACCGTTTTTCTTCTGCAGGTGAAAGTTCACGGAATGCACGAGCATTTCGTAGCATTGTTTCAATGTTGGTCAAACTCACTGGCTCCGCCACCACCATCTCCTCCTCCTCTTCCACCTGAGCATCAGGTAGATCAAGATGGTGATTTGCTGCTTCCATGTAGTCAATAACATTGACATTCACAGCTTCACCATGATGAACCCACCTAGTATATGTGACCGACATCCCATACAAGTGTAGATGATTTTGCACAGTTGACTGGGGTCTTGTAATTGAATTCATACAACTGCTACACGGGCAGAGCACATCTGATTTCAGACCACCGTACTCAGCTCTGATAAAGTTCATGAAGTTTTCAACCCCCTCGACATATGCAGCGAAGAATCTTCGAGCAGAAGTTATCCAAGTCCTGTCCATCTATTAGACATACAAATTAGTTCTTCTACTAGATATTACAGGAAAAACATATATGCTTTTTTATGAAGTCCAGAAAAAAATACCTAGGTCAATGTCTAAAGCTATGGCAAGATATTTGGACGAGCAGATCTAAGTAACGAAATATATGTAAAGCTAATTCACCAAACAGATTTGAGTGCCAAATTATGGCAGGTTGTTTCAGCAGTCAATGAGGCCGAGCACACTGCCATCAAACTATCGAAGGCCATCGCAGCAACAAAGATCGAGTATAAAACGGTGTAGAGCTATTTCACCTAACAGATTGGCTACTAGACCATGGCAATCTATGTCACAATAAATATATGGCAGGATATTTTAGCAACTAATCGGCCTTGGGATGCCATCTCAGCTAAGCAGATTGAGTGCAGAACAGGGCAAGGAAGCTTCTTAAGCAGAGCATATTGATAATAAACTACTTCGGCAAACTATGAGATTAACAGCGTCTATCAGCTAACATTCAGCGCTACACCGACATGAACGGGGCCTCAGTCTAGAATGCGCGTACCGTGGGAGAAGCTGACCGTCGTGCGTCTCCACACAAACGTCGCCAGCGGTGGTGGTGCTGACTGCCGTGCGCCTCCACAAGAACGTAGCCAGAGGTGGCGGCGCGGCTAGAGGACGGAAGTCTACGAGAGCGTACTGTGGGAGCGAGAGGATCGCCGAACCGCGGCGCCGACGTATCGGCACGGCGGGGAGGGCGGCTTTGGTGGAGCGAATGGAGTGGAGGGGGACAGGGGGGAGGGGGTTTGGGGAGTATTATTGGCTAGTTGGCCGAAGGGCGGTTGAATCAGATTTGGGGGGAATTTTTGGGTGTCGGGGAGGATTTTCGCGCGGTGGGCAGGGGGAGTTTGGCGCATGGTCGGTTTCTCCAAGTGCAGTCCCACGTGTTAGTGAAGAGGCAAGCCGAAGAGCGTTCCGTTTGTGTGAGCCGTGTGCAGGACCGAACGTGTGTAGGGTGCAATGCGACCGCGACAGGAGTGCTGTGAGTGTACCGCCTTTTTTCCTTTTAAACTAGGTGCTTCGCCCCCTCAAAAAAAAAATTTGTTGCTTCGCGTGATCCATTGATACTACTACTAGTAATCCGGTAATCCCGATTAAAACGGCGCGGCCGGGTCTTTTCCCGCGCGATATGCTGGGAGGTTGGCTTAGTTGGGTTTTTTAGGACGAGTAATGCTACACCTACGTAATCCCAGTTACGTAATTAATGTAATGTGAAACATGTGAGTTGTTGATTGTAGATTGGGGGGAGGGAGGGGCCCACCACCATGAAAATCAGGGGAGGAGAGAGAGAGGCAATTTACATTAACCCTTTCGTAGGTTCCCGTAGATGTAGAAAGATGTGAAATGCGTGAATGTGTAGTGGACGTACTATTGGAGTGCCTAAGATAATTTGTGTATGTATAGACCCTATGTGTTTATTTTACTTCGCATGTTAGATTTGTCTGGGTTCAATAAAAAGCAGAGTTGGTGATGATGGTGTGCCTCTCATCCTGCAGTATAGGCCGTCTGATCTATATCTAATGGATAGGAAGGAAACTATGACAATTTACCCGCACTCCTCTGCACATTTGCAGATAAGGCTTTCCTTCGTTCATCCTTTTCTCCCACAAGATCTTGATCGTTCGTGCAACGCACGGGCATCTTGCTAGTACTCCTACAATATGTATATTATTGTGAAAGTTCATATACACCGGCCGAGATTAATGCAAATGCAGCAGATTTTCATTACATTTCGAACTTTTATAGGACAGAAAAATAAAAGAAACCCGACCCTAAACCTATTCTACAGCGGCGACCGACGTCCTCCATCTGCGATCTCTATGTACGGGGGTGGGGTTCAAGACCCGTGAAGTGAAGGTGCGGTCTCCGGCGAGGAAGAGTAGAACACGGGGTACGGACCGGCCAGTTGGCACACCATGCCCTACCGCCTCCCATGCCCTACTCATCCTCGGAGGAGTCCCCGACCTCGGCGGTGCCAGACGTTGGATGGCGGCAAGTAGGACGCGTGGCTGACGGTACTCCCGTCGTCGGCCGCCAGCATGGCCACCGCTTGTGCGGTTGCGCCCGCGCACGGCTACGCCGCTATTATGTCGCGAGAGGTGACTTGAGCGAGGGCGACGACCTCGAGCTTCATCCCCAAAGACATACTCTCTCGCAGAGCGTTCGAACTTGCGGTCGTGGCGGATGTGGTGCCAGGTAGGAGGACGATGCGCGATGGTGTGGAGGTTAGCTGGGCGTTGCCGCTTTAAGTAGCGCATTCCGGTGAGGCCAAGCGTCCGGGTGCGTCATTAAGTCGCCAGAGTTGGTTCCTCGGGCACCGAGCCTCTTAACGACGACATACGAACGGACGACATGAATGTGGGCAGCTGGCGCCGGCTGGGAACGCACCGCGCGACGGCGCGAGGGACGAGGGTTTTGGTGTGCCAGGGTAGTCAGCTGCGGTCGTGGCAACGTTGGAGATGCCCTTTGCTCACATGCGATCCCCGCATGTCATTGAAAAAGCAAGATGACCCGGCATGGTCTCAGGTCCAGAGGATGCACTTGGCCATGCTACACTACTCCGCGGACGTGTCACGGCGCCCCGTGCATCCTCGACGAGCCGGGTGTTGGGGTGTGTTTGGATTATGGCCAAAGTGCACCTTACTAAAATTTTGGTCATGACCCAAAGATTGGTCTTTGTTTGGATGGTTGCCATTTTTTTGGCATGCCAATGAACTCTAGCCAACTCTAGTTCATTTTTCTTGCCAATGTCGGCCAAATCATGGGCAACCATACCTCAACCAAAATTTTGGTCATGACCCAAAGATTGGTCTTTGTTTGGATGGTTGCCATTTCTTTCGCATGCCAATGAACTCTAACCAACTCTAGTTCATTTTTCTTGCCAATGTCGGCCAAATCATGGGCAATCAATACCTGAACCAAAATTTTGGCTACCCAATGCTTTGATGGGGCAACCTTGGGCACAAACCAAACATACCGTTGGTCGTGCCACAACACTAACGCCACCCTCAGCACACTAAAACCGACCATGTCTAGCGACGATATGACCGTGTCGCTCACCGCGGTCGCCGTGTCCAGAGGCGGTGCTGGAGCTGCGCCCCGTTGTTGGCCCCAACGACCCACATGAACGGTTGTCGGTGGAGAGGAGGTCGTGGGCCAGCCCTCCATTGGACTAGTCTGCGCTACGTCGTCCCGACGGGTGTGCCCCACATGTCGGTTTCCCTGTTTTCCCAGCCATATTCGAGCGTCAGTGCTCCGCGCTGCGCATTAGGACTTTCACTATGTAGGCCAAGCGAGATAACTTATTGTTTATTTGAGCCGTTCAAGTATAATCATGTGGCGTTTGCTTATTTCTCATTCCTCTCCAACCCTCTTCTCCATCGATCATGTCGCCCTCCAGTCGAGTCCATCTTCCCGCATGCCTCATTTGAACATTCCGTCGAGTATCATTCGCATGTACCCACCCTAGTCCTCTTTCAATAGATCTCTAGACCCCGAGATGAAATTGAGAGGGAACGAGTGGGGGCACATGATACCTAAGGAGGATTCAAAATTTTGAACCGGTGATCATAGCATCTGCAAATCATATATAAAGGGTATTCAATGTTCGTTTCATTTTTTGAACATGCAATATACTCCCTCCTATCCTTTCTAGTTTACATATAAGTTTTACGTGTAGTCAAAGTATCTCTGCTTTGATAAAAAAAAGGTATCAACATTCAACAACGCCCAATCAATATTGTTAGATTCGTACGTACTCCTAGATTTGTACTAGAGATGGTTTCCAATTTGACTATTGACAAGATTAATAGTACATGAGATGTATAATGTGAAAATTATATCATTGGAAACTCCTTTCACATACGAATTTGACCGTATGCTTTGTGTAAGTTGGATGTCATATATTATTACTCTAACATTTGGTCAAAGTTAGTCTCGAAAAACGCATTAGACCCTGTATGCTTTGTGTAAGTTGCATGTCATATATTATTACTCTAACATTTGTGTAAGTTGCATGTCATATATTATTACTCAAAAATTTGGTCAAAGTAGTATAGTGGAAGTGGATCCTCTGATGTAGGTATCCCTGCATTACCCTCCCTTTCGGTCACTTACTGGCGGACCCCATGCTTGCTAGGCCCCGCATGTCAGTTACTCAATGGGTTCGGCCATGTCAGGGGATCATCATCCGTATTATACTCCCTCTGTTTTTATTTACTCCGCATAAAACGGAGGGAGTGGTGGTATAATAAATGATGTGGGAGGGGGAGGGGAGGGACGTCGGTTTGCTCTCAACTACGGTCCCACAAGCGAGCGAAAACGCAAGACGAAGCATGTTCCATTCATGAGCGACGTGGAGGGTCCAGCGTGCCGGGCTGCAACGCGAACACGACAAGAGTGACAGTCAAAACCGATTGACCGGTCGTCACCGAAACCATTATTCACACTAGAACCTTCGCTGCTCGGCCTACGCCAGCCACTGCCCTAAAACCACACCAAATCTCCAGCCCATTCCCCCACTTTTCGATCCCGTAGCCCGCATCAAGCGTCCCCTAGTTCGCCGGAAAGCCATGGTGCGCCGCAAGATCACTTACTACAAGATGCTGACGCCGGAGCGCCGCGCAGAAATCGCGGCGGCGGTCGGCGCCACAGACCTCCGTTCCCAAGCTCGCTTTGCGGAGGGCCAATCCCCGAGTTCTCTAGAGCCAAGCTACGAGGAGGAGGAAGCCGATCTAATGTTCATGGCGGAGGTCGCGGCGTAGAAGGCCCCGATGGGTATGAGACGTTGGACGTCGACTTCGTGCCGGCGTCCGAGTCCCCCATGGTGCAGGCGGACCAGCGGCTCAACATGGCGATACTAAAGGAGGACCGGGAGGCAGAGGCTCAACTCGACGCGGAGCGCGTGCATGCCACTGCCATCGAGGCTCTCCTGCAAGCGGAACCGGATGTCGTGGATGTGAACCGGGCGGCGGAGGCTCAACTTGAGGCGGAGCGCGCGGATGCCGCTGCCATCGAAGCCCTCCTGCAGGCGGAACCGGACGTCCTGGGCTTGAACCGGGCGGCAGAGGCTCGACTCGACATAGAGCGCGCGGGTGCCACCCTCATCGACGCCCTCCTGCAGGCGGAACCAGACGTCCTGGACTTGAACCGGGCGGCGGAGGCTCGACTCGACGCGGAGCGCGCGGATGCCGCTGCCATCGAGGCCCTCCTGTAGGCGGAACCGGACGCCCTCGAATTGAACCGGGTTGTGCTCTCGTCTGTGCAGAGCGCCCGGACGCTCCGCTTGAATGAGTATCTGGAGGCCGAGGACAACCACGGTGCGGAGACACACGTCGGCAGCGGCGGCTGGTTCGCACCGGCAGCCAAAGACGACGAGGCCGTCTCTTTCCGCGAGCAGTGATAGTTTTTCTTTATGTTGTTGTTTTATGGATCTTTTGCTGTGTAAAACATATATTTGTTATGCAAGTCGCCTCGACTTGGGCGATCTACCATTTCAAAGCGGTTGGATGAATATCCTCGCCTCCTAACCCTTCTTTCCTTCTTCCTCACCTCTTATTCTTCCCCAACAGACCACCGCACGGGCCGTACGGATACTCCCCAACATGCAGTTGGATAAACATACTCTATGAACGAAAATTATGTGTCAGCGATAGGATGGTTGAGTTTGGTTTGTTCACATGCGACATCACGTGTCAGTGAGGGTGCGTTCCCTTGGTTGGGTTTGCGGCGTGCAGGAGCGACTGTGTGAGGGTGCGGTGCGACCGCGGCCGGTAGGAGCGACCGTGTGAGGGTGCGGTGCGACCGCGACAGCCGTGCACAAGTGTACCTCCTTCTCATTTTGAAAACTTTAGGCAAGCTTGGCAAAAATGTGTGGTGAAGTTTGGCAATGCAAGGCCTAGACCCAAACAGGATAAGTACGTACGTACTAGGAGTACTAGTGTTAAAAAAGAAAGACGGGGTTTTCCTTCACGGGATTTAATCGATACAAATCCTCATTTCACGTGTCAATTAATGCATATTTTTCTCTCCAAAGACCAAAGAGCTAACCATCTCACTCCTCATCGCTTGATTAATGCAGCGCCATGCAAACCAACCTTCTCACTTCCGCATGCATGCAAGGGATATTAATGTCCTTGGTTGCTAACCCCATCAATTTTTCCTCGATTAGTGTTAGTGGCCCTTTGCAAATTGTAATTTTGATATACTGGCCTTGTGTACAAAAAAATGGAGGTAGTAACTATATTTGACTTCCTTCCCCATAGCGGTGACGTTGAAGATATCTTTTTTTTGGTGGTTTGGCGAAGTGCGTTCGACGGAGAACACCATTGAGGGAGACCATGGTAATTCGTTCATAAGTGCCACTTGCAAGCCGAGACAACCGCCTTATTTGCATCCAGGAAGTCCTTTACTAGTACTACTAGGAGTACTAGTGCGGTGAGATGGTTTCTCGAAGAAGACGATGGAGAAGCGGAGTCAGCGAAGAGTGAAATGATGGTTGCTTCGTCCGTGTTTTTGTGATTTGACGCCTCACTGCTTTGTTATTTGTGATAGAAGGGACAGGGGAGTAGACTCTGTGCTCTATATTGTACTACATGCGTCCAAGCATGGGAGAAAGAGGAGAGATGTTGCAGTTTTCTATTCCTTCAATCAATCAATCAGGGAGCTTCGGTTCCATCTTTTTGGCTTTGGCAACACCGTCCACAATGGTTCCCACGATGCCAAAAGCTATTTTCACATTTGGCTACACATTGTGGATGCCCTTAACCGTACCACTTGGGTTTGCTCATGTGTGCTATCTATACAAATCTCAATTATATTGATCTAAAAAATAATAAAATCAAGATTAGTAAAAAGGAGGTGATTTTGCCGCGCGGATGGCGGGGGTGGTTTCTTATTTGAGCAATGCTACATCCACGTAATGGTTTACGTAAAGTTATGAACTGATGTGATGTGGGACTATTTGATTAGATTGAAGGAGAGGATTAGGCCCACCCCACCTGAAAATCAGGGGGGGGCATATATAGATTAGATGGAAAGTATACGTAGCAGCTACGTAGCCCTTTGTATGTCTAGGATTATGCTTCTTATTTTCGGAGGATGTTGTCCTGGCGGTTTGCTAACATGCGGTCCCACATGTCAGTGCTTTACCAAGCCGATCCGCGTCCCACATGAGGCAGAACAACGGCAGAAGCAACACATGGTTAAGTTGAAGAAGATGAGGGAGAAGCGGATTCAGCAACGAGTGAAATAATGGTTCCTTCGTCCCTCCAACTTAACTGCGGGAAAGGTGCAGCTTTGTGATTTGACGCCTCATTGCTCATTACTACACCGGCGCCATGACTAGGGTGCTTCACCCCGGCTGCTCTACATTGTATTCCGGTATGGCACGTGGACCCGGTAGCTTGATGTCCCACATGTCGGCGAAAGGGAGTAGAAGATTTATGAAAGCGAGCACTCCACCCTTACGACGAAGGAGTAGACGACACGACGGCCCAGTGAACTATCACTTGTACTGTATAGTACTATAGTTTTGCTGTTTCGCACGATCCATTGATACAAACCAGATTAAACAGGAAAGGGTGGGATTTTTCCAGCGCGGTAGATGATACTGGCCATACATTTCAAAGGCAATTTTAATGTATGCAAACTAAATAATTATAAGTAACAGTATGATATCTAGTAAAACTAAAAACACATATGATTTATTGTGTTAGAGAGTAGTAGTAGTGTTGTATTGCATAGTTGTTAGATGTTGCGAGAAAGTGTAGAGATGTAGTTTTGGAGGGCCTACAGAGAGAAAAGCGTAATACGGTCACCGAACTTCTGAATAAGCTGATTACGGTCACTATATACGTTTTGCGGTGATTATACGGTCACTTGCTCACGGTTCAGCATCGGATTGCACTCTGTTGACCGGCCAAATAGTCTGCGTGGTGCCATGTTGACTAGTTAATTGACCACGTTCCTTGTGGGTCCCACCTGTCAGTTCGCATAGGCAAAAGGTCGGATAAACACAAATTTACGCAGGCACGACAAGGCTCCAACCCGTCCACGGGAATCACCTGGTTGTGTATGTGTCTGTCAGGGCCTGATGAGTGCGCATGCACGTGTAGGTTGAGCACTTGAGCGTGAGAGTGTGTGTTGGTCGTGTGGTGTACTGGTGTGTGCATGCATGCGTGCGTGTGTGCGTGGGAGTGTTGCATGCGTGCGTGGTTGCATGTGTATGTGTGAGTGTTGCGTGCGTGCGTGGGTGCATGTGTTTGTGTGAGTTTTGCGTGGATGCAGTTCGTGTGCATGCGTGCGTGTGTGTATAATCACCACACCAGCTCCTGTGTGTTAAAACAGACGGCTCAACATACCAATACAAGGCCTCCTTGTCTGTTATCCCGCGGTCATGACTTCGAACCACCGTCCAAATATTTTTTTGTCGTTTGTTTTCATTCTTACTAGCAAGATGCCCGCGTGTTGCATGTAACGTCAACATGCATTTGTATGACTTGTTTATCTTGTGAGAGAAAAGGATGAACGAGGGAAGGCCTTATTTGCAAATGTCGAGAGGTGTGCGGGTACCTTTTTGCAAAATTGCCATAGTTTCTTTCCTATCCGTCAGATATAAATCGGACGACCTATATTGCAGGATGGCAGGCACACCATCATCCCCAACTCTGTTTTTTATAAGAGTGTATTTTATGTATTTTATAAGAGTGTAGATGTAGAGTAGATACAAGTTGACAGGTGGCACGATGGTAGTGAGATAATGTGATGCAACACTAGAGGTGCCACGTGGGCGTTTAATCGTCAACTAGTCATGTCATGAGCAAATCTGAGTTGTACGGTGAGCCCGTGGATATATAATAACCACTAAACGTAAATGGTGACCGTAATGAGTGGATTCTAAAGTCCAATGTACGTATCGTGCTTTCGCTTCAAATACAATGATCGTCATTGCATATACCGCGAGAGAAAGATGAAACATGCGTGAATTTTCTGGGGGCTTACTTTTAGAGGACCTGGAGATAGTTTTGTGTGCATACGTGAAAGGGGCGTATAGGGGGGGTATGCGATGGAGAGATATGCTCTTCGTTTCTCTTTATTATGACTAACTTTGTATATAGTATAAAAATATACAAATTCACGGTGCGGAATAAATATCATTATGGGCACCATGCAATGCAAATTAGCGTTCGTACTCCTCCATATAACTTTGTAATGTTGTATATATGTAGAAATTCTAAAATAATTTTTTGGCCATACTTTATTCAGAAGGAATGTTGTATGCGAAATAAACGTGAAGAGAGGGCTTTTTAGATCAATGGGGTACGTGATGTAACATGTGTGAATGTGTAGTTGATGCGTTTGGCGGGGCCTAGAGAGGTATGTGTGTGTATTACGATTCGAGAGAGGCATGGATAGAGGGGCCGACGGGCGTGGGAGAGATAGCATGAGAAATGAGAGTGGTCTAGAGAGAGAGACGAATATGACGTCACGACAAGAGATTCCATTCCCTTGAGTGTGTATATGCAAGGGGGAGGGAATAGAGGCATCAGGAGAAATTTTTTGTGTGTGTGGTGTTTGTGTTGGTATGTGTTGGTGTGAGAAGATAATGAGACGTGGGGGCAGAGGGTGTGTCAGCGCGTGAGGTCCGGTGGGTCGAGGTGAGGCCCTTTGTTCGGTTCTGTCCTGCGCCACATTGGTCGGCCCGTGACGCATTTAGGAAGACAAATGGATGACTAGGCGTACAAGACAAAGATAGCAGAATTGTGAAGGACTCTGTGTCCACTAACAAAGCCGGCGAGGATTTGTAACCCGAGGTTCTCAGGCTAAGGTAACCCCTTTATCTCTGATATTACTATTCATCCAACCTAACTTTAAGGGGCATCCTAAAGAATGCTCTGCTAGAATCATACTCGTCGATTAGGAAGAGAGGTGTGAGACAATGCATGAGAGACAAGCGTAAAGATAATGTGCGTACATGAGACACGTAGGCAGGTCCATGTAAATAGAAAGGGTCGATGAGGATTGTGCGTGTGTATGTTTGCGAGAGGAAGAGTGCTTGTGATAAAGGTTAGTGAAAACAGTTGTAAATGGTTACGAGAGGGAGGGAGGGTTATATCTAGAGCATGTGTGCGAGAAAGATACCTCGGGAGAGAGTGTGTGAGCATGTGTGAGGGACCACCGATGGAGAGCGAAACTACACGTAAAAGACTGCTCTACACATTGATTAAAGATATAAATTGTATCCAAATATTAGGATGGGATCATGATATTTGCAATTCGCATAAGGAGCGGTCATTGATCCATTAGACATCTAGATTCTATCAAATTTGAGCATGTCTATGTTATTATTCGACACAATTGATCCACATAGTTAGTATTTTGAACTCCAGACAATGCATCGCTTTAGCAATCGAATATAAATGTGAGTATAGTTCATGTTGTGTGTGTAAAGCACATTATACGTACGAAAGTTACACAATGGACATTATAAATAGCTACCTATGAACTAGCATACATTTGAATTCAACTTAAGGTGGTTTAAAAAATCGAATTCAACATGAAGTCCATTCAATTATATGAATTTGATATCATGGCATTTGTAAACCATACCTAAATTATGGGGGCACCAATCTTTGCTCTGATTTTGTACATAATAGCATATGTATTCGTGTACAAAATAGATTCAAATTTAGCTCCACCATTCCAAAATAATCGTAGTTATAGGATTTTCAAGTGTCAAAATTTCAAAAAGAAGCAGATAATTTAATGAGGTTTTCAAACATACAAGGTCAAATATAACGTTGTCTATTTAGGTAAATCCTCATAGTTCAAGAGTACTCTAAACGTGAATGCTTGTGTTTCAAAATTTCGAACGAAGCGCCAAAAGAGCCTCTACTTGCCCGAAACAGCGTGAGACCAATGTTTGGTAGTACAAGGAAATTACTTTTCTAATAACTCCTACCCGTGAAACCTACCGGCCCGACGTCCAAAGGTCTAAACCGGGGTAGGTTTGTACCTTCATCTAGACGCCACGCAACCGCATCCGAAAAACATTCATACACAATGGCCGCCTAAGCACACATGCGCGTGGCCGGAATCGCTCCCGCCCACTATTTGGGACACCTGGGATTACCATCCTACCCCCGACCCAAAGTAGGTCCAAAATTTAAGGGGGGGGCAAATTTTGTACTTTCTCCAAATTTCAAACAAACGCGTCCCATCTTCTATTCAAAAAAGCCAAAAACAAGCGCGTCCCAGACCAAAACATGGTTCCCCCCACCCGTCTGATTCCCCATTCGTACTCCGTGGGCGCCAAAACTACCTCTCCACCAGCCGCGAAACCCCGGCATCCTCTGTTCGCCACCCCATCCCACCCATCAACCGCCGCCCTCCTCCATCATGCCAGAGCCGATACCCCGACGTCATCGTCCACCGCAACCTCAACCGCAACGCCCTCCACGGCTAGGAGTTGAAGCCGAGGCCGAGCCATATGTACCCGAGCCAGTTCAACCATGCCGTCCTACACCTCACCGCTGCCGCTCCAACTTCGCCACCCTCCACCGCACCGGAGATGTTCCTACTACACCGTCCTTCGCTGCCTCGGATCTGCTTCCCCTCCGCCGACATACGGCCATGGCAACACAGTCAACAATTTGGCCATGGGTTCGTCCAAGCCTGCACCCTCTAGAACATCGGTTTCCCCGGTAAAAAGAAGAAGATCGGCGCGACATGTGGAGGTGACCACACCGGCAACCGGAAAAGGTAATCATCTTCCCTTATTCGTGCAAATCTTACATCTCTTCATGCATGGTATTCATCCCACAGAAGACACTAGTTGACCGCTTCTTCTTGATACTAGATGTTCCTAGTAACTCGCGATGCACAAGGTTTCTCCTCATATACTATTTCAGCTTAGCTAGAGGTCCCTCGCCCCCGTAAATTTCAATTTCTAGCCAGTTGATTCCCAATTAATGGAAGCATTCCCCGGCATAACAGGCGCTGGTACGCCTATTACGCCGGGGACGCGGCGCCTTGGTGTTTATCTTAGGGGCGTGTGCGGCCTAGAGCTACTGGCGCCCTATCTGGAGGTCGACCGGGATTAAAGGGATGGCCTGGGGGCGCTGCCAAGCACGGCGGTGGTGTGAGGTTGATGGGAGGCGGGCGGCGGAGGCAGGGTCCAGGCGGTGGTCGCCGGGCGGTTCGAGAAAGATCGTCAACAGTGACTGGCGGGAGGTAGACGAAGGCCATCTGCCCGTTCCTTATAGATCGGACGGTTCATTAAAAAAGTCGACTGACCTATTTATTTTCAGTCGACTGTTATCTTAGATATGACCACGTGTGGTGGTGTGCTGGAGGAGTACCTGCATTTCCTGTGCTCATATATTACAAAATCATATGGAGTAGAATCTAATTTTGTTTTCCATGCAATGTTGTAGAGCTATCATATGTCTCCTGTCATTTATTTTTCAACCACCTGCTATCTGCTACTTTTACAGTGCACTAGTTCTGCACACACTTCACCTTTACTCTCACTATTGTGTATTTATGGAAGGGTATTTCAGACTCTGCTGCCATGAGAGAAGCCAAAAAGAAAAGAGAGAAGTCACTCTAGCTTCGTATGCGGGTAGGCAAGACACGTTACAGCGCTATAAAGGGTGCAATATCAGCAGATGGAGACGGTAAACGTAGCTCTGGAGTTGATGATCTCGCCCGCAATGAACCACCATCCCAGGTGCTTGCTTTAACTTCGCGGTGTCATATGTGGTTGCATCTTCCATATGGTGTCTAGCTTGTATTTGAAAGGCCGAAGTCGGTAAGATAAGGAAAGATATTTTTTTACATGAACCACCATCCCGTGAGTAGCGAGAAGACAAATAGCTAGTCGTGGCACCGCCGAGCCAAAGTGACAAGCCCAAAAAGATAGGCATCACCGAAGCCAACTAAAAAGCTGCGATGGTGCGAAGCAGCCCGCCTCCCACCAGGCTCTCGTGTCCTAGATGATCATGCTCACCACTCCACCGGATGTCTAGCTTGTATTCCTTCCAATTTGGTTAAATTGCATCTGCTTAGCTTACACATTATACCTTTGAATATGACATGCCTTTCTGCTTTTGGTACATACTAGTACATCTGTATTAACCATGTTCTTACATCAAACTAATGTTCTTGTGTATCCCTCATCAATCACTTATAACGAGGCAGGCAAGCAAGGAACTACTCCTCATTTAAAGAATGCAGCGTCACCCTCCGACATGATTCTCAAGAAATGTAAATGCTAGATGAAGATAGTGAACGTAGCTCAGTAGTTGATTACAGCATTTCCCTACACTAGCATCGCAGTTGCTTGCTCTAACTTGGCAGCATGATATGTGGTTGCATGTTGCATATGGTGTCTAGATTGTAATTCTTCCAATCTGGTTAAACTGCATGTGCTAGTCTGCTAAGCTATTACATTATACCTGTTAATGTGACATGCCTTCCTGTATTTAGTACATAGTACATCTGTCTATTAAGCATGTCCTTACATAAAACTATTGTTTTTTTGTATCCCGCATCAATCAACATGACGAGACACCTTTATTATATGCAGTGCGATATTAGTTGCATCTTTCTTATGATTTATAGCATGCGCTGCTTCTAATTTGTTGAAATTCCATTTATGATGGGACGCTTTTAACTTGGCAGAGTCATATTGGTTGCATCTTTCATGTGGTGTCTAGCTTGCATTGCTTCTTATTTGCTGGAATGGTTTCTGCTTAGTTTACACAAACAGTTGTGAACATGCCATGCCGTCCTGTTTTTCGTACATATTCCATCCTGGTATCATGTGTTTGCCTTACATAAAAGTAGTGATTGTCAGTATCATGCATGAATGAGTTCTGAAGAGAGAATTTTATTGCTTTTTCTTGTCGGGTTTACTTGACAATTCAAAATCAATAAAGCGGAAGGAAGTTAGCAAGGCAGCGGATAAAGGTGCTCCTTCGAGCAGAGGGCCTCTACAGCTTCTACCCTCCACACCCCAAGATGATTTCCAAGACAACACATGCATAGACACTCAACAAAGTTGTGTTTATGATGAGCACGTCTCCCCTAGTGCAGCATCACCGGTGCTCCCTCTGACTTGGCACTGTTATATGTGGTTGCATGCCATGTGTGATGTCTAGCTTGTATTGCTTCTAATTTTGTTGAATTCCATCTGCTTACTTTACACATTATACTTGAATAAGACACGTGTTCCTGTTTCTAGAACATACAATATCTGTCTATCACACCATATTCTTACATCAAATTACTACTGTTGTGTAACCTGCAACAATCAATTATCATAAGACACGTTTTACTTTAGAGTGTGATATAGGTTACATCTCACATTCTTTTCTAGCTTGTACTACTAATTGGTTGAAATGGCACTTATGACGAGACAGTTTTAACTTGGTAGAGTGATATTCATTGCATCTTTCATATGGTGTCTAGCTTTCATTGCTTCTAATTTGTTGAAATGCCTTCTCCTTAGTTTACACATCATAAGCTCTGAATATGCAATGCTGTGAATATGCAATGGCACTAATGACAAGAGACCTCTAACATGGTAGTGTGATGTTGTTTGCATCTTGCATATGATTTATTTCTTGTACTGCTTTACATTTGTTTAAACACCATTTATGATGAGACATTGTTAACTTGGCAGAGCGATATTTGTAGACCCTTTCATATGGTGTCTACCTTCCATTGCATTGCTTCTAATTTGGTGAAATGTCTTCTTCTTAGTTTACACATCATAGTTCTGGTTATCTCCTCTGTCTTGTTTCTCATACATATTACATCCTCCTATCATGTGGTTGTCTAACATCAAAGTTCAGTTCGTCTGCATCACGCATCAATTTGTTCTGAAGAACTAAATTGTTATTCATTTTCTTGTCGGCTTGACTTAACATGGCACAGAGAAAGAGGAAGAAACACAGAATGGCAGGGAATGAGAAGCGAATGAATCCTGCAGATTCTCTGTGCATCGATGGTGCAATAGAAGGTCAAAGTCCAGCGGAAAATTCTACAAACACGGCATCTCATGCTACATGAGTTGCAAAAAAGCCAAACAGAAACAAATAGCTGCCACCAAACAAGCAGAGACAACCCTAGTTTTTGCAACACCTACCACAAGATTACCAAATGCACGACTTACTCGTCGGCCAATCGAGCTAGCAGACGTTCCCAAGCTCCCTTGCCACCGACACTACTTCCCAAGCACTCTTGGCACAAGACGAGTTGGCAATATCGATGAACCTTGTGAGCTTCAACAGCAAGAAGATAGTTGCCGGAGCCAAGTTCTGCTTGCATGCTTCTTTATATGTAGTCTCACGCTTGATGTACACTAACACTTCCTATGTTCGTTGTTGGACTAGCAACTAGGCGCAAGAGGAAACAAACATCAGGGATAATGCTCGATAGGTTAACTAAATCTAGAGGAGGAAGAATGGAGATCCGTTTTGAGGCAGGTTTAAAAAGGCCACGTGATGCTACAGAGTCAGCCAAATTAGTATCAGAGGCAGCGGTTGCTGTTAGGTATCATGTACGTATCCTCCCAACATGGATTCAGTACATGAATGACAAACACGTCACCCAGTTCAACACCTTCCTCGACCATTTATCTATAAGTATGGTTATGTATGGAAACTAGTAATATCGTCTTGTTCTGTCCCATACTTTCTAGGTTGCTGATAATGAGACTCCCATAATTTTCAACGGATGAGGTTCAAGTTGGATAGCCAAGATGATGCAACCAGACAAGCTTGCACCCATGTTTTCAAGTCTGCTCTACGACAGTATCGGTATAACTTGAGGAAAACTCATTTTGAAGGCAAGGCTAACAGTGAACTTTCCCAAACATCTCAAGTGGAAAATATATCGGTTGAAGACTGGAGGGGCCACGTTAAACACTAGTCTGATCCGAAGTATCAGGTACATTATATATATGTGATCGGATCACATGTTGAAGTCCTATTTACGCCTGTGCCACACAAATCTATCTTCTTGTAGGTGAACTGTTCAAAGAACAAGGCCAACCGTACAAAAGTGAAATTCCAACAGACGACGGGATCTTCTAGCTATATTGCACACTGCGAGGCTATTGTAGTTAGTTGTTGTTTCACTCTTTTCGCTGTACCATATTATCAGATCTATATTTACTTGTTCGAAATGCAGAGGAAAGCCCGCAAGGACCAAAAGTACCTGAACCAAATGATGTGGAAATCTTCAAGGACTGTCACACCAGCAAGAAGAAGGGCATGACTACACCAGTCAAAGCCGCTATTGTAAGTCCTTAATCCTCATGCCTTTTAACTACTACTTACTCTGACTTGTGCCTTGAACTGCATGATTTGCAGCCAATGTCTATTACTCTTTTCAATTTTATACACAATTGTCTTAGCGTATCATTGCACCTTACAAGGTTTAAAAGACAAGAGTCACTACAAAAAAATACACTTCTGTGATGATACGTGTTTGTCACAGTAGGTCGCATTTTTGTCATGCATGTACATCCATGACAAATTTATGACAGAATCAAGATAGTCATACCTGTGCTGTCGTAGAAGTGTTCCATGACATTACGAAAATTATCATCACGGAAGTGTCCACTTCCATGACGATAAATCGCGCATCACAGAAGTGCTTTCGTCAAGGGTGACCGACACGTGGCATCCACCGTAACGGAACGTCGTTAAGCTATCGGGTCGGGTTTTGGATCTGATAACCCGTTAACAGCCTGACCAATGGGGATTTTCCATGTGTAAAATCATCATTAGCTGGAGGAAACACGTGTCGGCTCACCGCTGGGACAGATGTCATCCACTCATTGGACAGGAGGCGCCTATGATATGTCGACACGTGGCATAGCCCAACAAGTTTAATTGGGCCGGCCCAATTAAAGGCCCACAAGTTTTGTGGACCATAATGGGACGGCCCAACTAAAGGCCCACAAGATTTTGCGGACCATAATGGGCCGACCCAGCTAAAGGCCCACAAGATTTTGCGGACCATAATGGGCCGGCCCAGCTAAAGGCCCACAAGATTTTGCGGACCATAATGGGCCGGCCCAGCTAAAGGCCCATGAGATTTTGCGGGCCATAATGGGCCGGCCCAGCTAAAGGCCCACAAGATTTTTGTGTGCTATAATGGGCGGCCAGTAAAGGCCCACAAGATCCTTGCGGATCATAATGGGCCGGCCCAGTTAAAGGCCCACGAGATTTCGCCGACATTAATGGGCCGGCCCAGCTGTAGGCCCACAAGATTTTGAGGACCCTAGTAGGCCGGCCCATTAACTGGCTGCCATGTTTTGGGCCAAATGCCGGCCCATATCTGATCCGTTCCATTAATGGCCTGCCACGTTCCGGGCCTAAAAGTGGCCCATATGAGATCCGGCCCGTTATAAGCCTACTACGTTCTTGACCAAATTACGGCCCAGATCAGGTCCGGCCCTTTAAGAGGCTTTGGGCTCAATTATGGCCCATATCAAATTCGGCCCGGTAACTGGACACTATGCTTTTGGGCCCACTTGCTAAAGGCCCACTTAGTAATTCGGCCTGATATTACTTTAGGCCTGTTAAGGGCCCGTTTAACATTTCGGCCCTATATTAATTTCGGCTGTTAAAAGCCAGTCATATAGTTAGGCCTAATCGCGGCCCGATTTGCATCCGCCCGCTTTCGCTGACCGATATCCGATTGGGCCAAACAAGGACCGAGACAATTTTGGCTGTTAAAAGCCCGTGATTTGATTCGCACAATCATGGGCGGGGTTCATTTCGGCTGCTGCCGCCCGTGAGCTGTTCGACACGTTTCAGCCCAACCTACATCGTGATTGCATGACGCCCGATTATGTACCATAATTTTACGGTTTGGCCGGTTTACTGCGAAGACAGGATATATATATACAGTAAAATAACTGCAGCATCATGAATAAGAAAAAACCTAGACTATACAATAAAAAAATTACGGCATATTACATCCATTGGGCATCAAAGTTCGCCACCATGATAATAAAGCATAAGCAGACAACAGATTACATACACTGGGCATCAAAGATCGCCACCAGTGCAAATAAACACGCCGACAAAATAATATACAAAACCGATAGCACTTCAATAGAGTTCAAGAAAGGTTAGCCCTCTTTGGGAGCTGCAAGCAAGCAGCTGAGCAAGATGATGAGATCTAGCTTGTTCAACACTTATATCTTCCTCACTCGATAGATAAACAAGCGCAGACGGATGACGGGTTTTGCACGTAAAAGTATCAAGGTTGACAATTCATAACATTTCTTCTTGATTTAATAAAGTGACATAGTTTAAAATTGCATTAACACAATATGGTATTGTTCAGGTCAAGACATGGCAGGAAATGACATTGTGAAGGAGTTGGCAGCTTCACGACAACACCGGATTACGATCAAGAACTCATAAGTATCAATGGTTAGTGTGTCTGTCAATTTATACCATTTCAAATTGGCAAATAAAGAGACGGTTTAAATAATAGTAGAATGATGTGACATTGTTCATAGTTAAGACATTGCAGAATATGACATTGTCTTTGTAGTGGGTAGGTTCACCACACCACCGGATTACTTAATGAAGAATGTAAGCATACATGCAAAGCAAAAGAAGATCACTTGCTCAGATAGTTTAATTTACATGGTATGAAGATGGAACTTTGTTGTACAACTGAAAACTTAAATTGAGGAAGGATAAAACTTTTGTTTATGAACTACATAAAAAACTTTAAATAAGCAATTTGATGCAAACACCAAAAATAAACAGTTGTTGCAGTCATGCCTAACCAAATATATACAACAAAGTTTGAAGGCTTGAGATGGACAAACTTACATTTTTGGTGAAGACAGGCTCTATAAAGGCCTTGTCCATCCTGATGGGGCGGGGGGCAATTCAAGAAGTTTACCACAGAATCTTCTTCAAAAGCATTGCCTTTATTCTACATTTTTTTAAGAGTAAATATAGATGTGATAATATACGAAAAAATGGAGAATATTTAAGATAAGATGTAGAGTGATGCTACATAACCAAGTAGCTATAAATGTAAGTGCAACGATACAGGCAAAAGGTACAGCCAAGAGCAATGCAAAGCTAAACTTCTTCAGTACCAACCTTATGGTAAGAGTAAATATTGATCTGATGTGTAGAAAATGGAGGGCAAAGGAAAATAAGCTGCAGAGTGATGGTACATGAACAACTACCTGTCATTATAAGTACAGCGATAAAGGACAACATGTACTTACAAGAACAATGCAGAGCTAAAAAACATTGGCATTGGATATATTCTACACTAATGTAACCATTCATACAGATCGATAATTTGGAGCGAACAATTGATAAGCAAGCTATCATAAATACTGCTGTCACATAATGAACCAGGTATGTATGCAAGTACAGTGATACAGGACAACAGGTACTAACAAGAGCAAAGCAGCGGGCAGCATATTTGCGATATCCCGTCGTTCTTTTCAAACCGGAATTCTTCTTCGAGCAGATCTCCTGCAAAAAAGATCCGTAAGGCACATGCGGAAAAGTAGAAGTTCAAATTGTCATGTGATTTCATAGACAGTACCTCATCCTAGGAATGCGACCAGTGCATAAAAAGGTTTTTTCATTCAATGTCTTCTAAATTTAGCACATGAGACTTCACCGGAAATTCGTTTACAGACTTGCCACCAAAGTGTGATTTCCTCAGGTAACACCGATACTGCTGCAATGCTTCCTTGAAGAGAACAAGCAAGCTTTGCTCGTCATGACTATCCAGATTGACCCTCGCCTAGTTACAACAATGTAATGTAAATTATTGATGTGTCCAATCGGCAGAAAACAGGAAAATAATAACCATGAATAATAGCACTTACACGTAAGTTGGACAGGAAGATGTGAAAATGGTGTTTCTCTTCACAATAATCTTCCCATGATGGGAATATATGCACGTAGTCCCTAACAACATTGAAAGCATTGTCTTTTAAACTGGGAATAAATGGAATGGGGTTCCAATCTGCAGGAATTGGCCGTCTCTGCAGTTCCGATAGGTCTTCGGCCGGTGGACTTGCTGTACTTTTTGCTGGAGTGGGATTTTTCTGTGGTACAGCTGGTGCTATGGCAAATGAAATTGGTATACCTTTTGCTGGAGTACAGGTCCTGTGTGGTGGGGCTAGTGGTGTGGCCAGTGAAGTATGGGTAGAGTCTGCTGGAGTCGGTCCTACGTTTTGTGTCACTGGTTGTACAACCAATATAAGTGGGGTGTTGTCTGATTTCTCCGGCACCACCATGTTTTTCAAGGACTTTGCTGGTGCTCCCTCAGGTTCGGCAATCACCCTCTTCCTTTTTGATGTTTGATGCACACGAACAACATTTGAGTGGAAAAACATGGTATGATGACAGATGGAATATGTATTGATAATGGATGGGCATGGCATCTTGACATATATGATGAGTAAACTAAGCAGATGGCGGTGCAACAAAGTAGAAGAAATGCAAGACAACTTATGCAAGATACCCGCAATCAATAAAACATTGCCAAATTAGAACAGGCACCTTTATGGGTGAACAGGACAGGCCATCTGCCTTTGACTCCTTGAGGTTAGAATAGTCATTAGGATCATATTCTGAACAAGAGTGAATAGGTGGGGAGCGCATTAGTTTCATTGCATCCAGAATGGCACTCAATGCCTTGGTGCCAATTTTGTAAGTGATTGCAGTGTTTAGCTTCAAGAGAGGACTGCTGCTAGTGCGACACAAAGCAGCTACACAGATCATAGTGTAGATATCACGGGAAAACCTTAAGCATGAGAGTAAAATCAGCAAAGTGGAACTTGCTGGAATATATGTGCTAGTATTGCCGGTACTGCTAGAAAGGCTTCGGTACCAGCTCTCTTCAAGTGAAGGTGCGGTACTGTTAATATCAATGTAACTCTCAAAGGCGACACAGCTCCGCGCATTTCCTTGCTATTCTTATAGGATTCAAGTGGCAGGACACTACAAATCCTATTCCTATGTTTACAAGATCCTACGAATCAAAGAGGCTCAAAGTGTCCATCACAACCGACCGTATAGACCTCTACACTGCAAATGTCCCTGCTCATCTTCAGTACAAGGAACATACTGTACTACTAGATAACTCCCTCCGTTCCAAAATATAAGTCTTGGTAGAGATTTCCACTATGGATCACATACAGATGTATCCAGATACATTTTAGAGTGTAGATTCACCCATTTTGCTCCATATGTAGTCCACGGTGGAATCTATACAAAGACTTGTATTTAGGAACGGAGAGAGTACATATGAAAGAAGAATGGAAGAGGAACATGGTAAAGAAGAGCAATCAGATTTTGGATAATAAAATGTTGGTTGCGCAGTGCCCACACAAGATGAACCAGAGCGCATTAAGAATGCAACTCCCAGCTGTCTCTCGACAATTTCAGGCGGTTGGATGAAGATCCTACGTCTCCTAACCCTTCTTCTGCCTCGTCTCTTAATTCTTCACATACAGAACACCGCACGGGCCGCCGGCCGGACCACCGGCCCCCACCGCTCTATTCCTCCGCCACCCCCACCCCCCACCCGCGTCGAGTTTTCTTCGTTCGGCGAGGCCCCACAACCACCCGAGCCCCTTGGATCGCACCGGCGAACTCTGAAAAATTGACTGACCCAATTTTGAAATTTAGTCTACTGTGATTTAACTAGTGTGGAATATAAAAGGGGAAAACCATAAGCATTGGGAGTATAGTGTTGAGCGTGCCATGGCGGATCTGAAGGTGCAAACCGGACAAAGGCAACTTCGCAACCAAGACAAGAAATCAGAGTAAAGCAGTGGCGATCTATTTTCTTGCTGCGATAAATAAGTTGAGCAGATATAAAAGAGTCCTGCCTCTGGTGCGGCGCCGTGTACGCATCTGCTGAGAATTTGACGGTGCTGCGGTAGTGATGGCTGTCGGCGGCGTGGAAGTAGATCTAGGAGGGTAGACTGTAACGCCCTCGATGCGGCTATATCTCCCACGTGTCGAGGCACGACTTAGAGGCATAACCGCATTGAAAGCAATGTCGCAAGTGAGGTAATCTTCACACAACCCATGTAATACATAAGGGAAAGAGATACATAGTTGGCTTACGATGCCACTTCACACAATATATAAATAAACATCCATCAATCGAGTACACTCAAGGTCCGACTACGGAACCAAAATAAAAGAAGATAGCCCAAATGCTACACGATCCCGATCGTCCCAACCGGGCACCACTACGATCATCGTGAAAAGACACATAGTAACGACCACGTTCCTCGTCGAAATCCCACTTGAGCTTGGTTGCGCCACCTGACCGCATCGCCGGCACCGCAACTGTTTTGGTAGAATCTGTGAGTCACGGGACTCAACAATCTCACACCCGAGATCAAGACTATTTAAGCTTATAGGAAGGACAGAGTTGTAAAGTGGAGCTGCTGCAAGCGCTTAGCATATATGGTGGCTACATTCGCAAAAGAGAGCGAGAAGAGGAGCAAAGCACGGTCGTGAAGCTAGTAGTGATCAAGAAGTGATCCTGAACTACTTACGCCGACATAACTCCAACACCGTGTTCACTTCCCGGACTCTGCCGAGATGAGACCATCACGGTTACACACGCGTTGATGTGTATTTTATTGAGGTCAACTTCGGTTTTCTACAACCGACATTAACAAATTCCCATCTGCCTCATAACCGCGGCACGGCTTTGAAAGATAATACCTGCAGGGTGTCCCAACTTAGCCCATTATAAGCTCTCACGGTCAACGAAGGATATTCCTTCTACCGGAAGACCCGATCAATCTCGAATCCCGGACTACAAGACATTTCGACAGCAATAAAACAAGACCAGCAAAGCCGCCCGATTGTGCCGACAAATCCCGATAGGAGCTGCACATATCTCGTTCTCGTGGCACATCCGGATGAGACTAGCTACGAGTAAAACCAAGCCTCAAGTTTCCCGTGGTGGCCCCAGTAGCTCATTCGGGCCAGCACTCAAGGAGCACTGGTCCGGGGAGGGGGGTTAAAATAAAGATGACCCTCGGGCTCGCGAAACCCGAGGGAAAAGGCTTAGGTGGCAACTGGTAAAACCAAAGTTGGGCCTTCTGGGACGAGTCTTATTCAAAGCGAACTGTCAAGGGGTCCCATAAATCACCCAACCGTAAGGAACGCGAAATCAAGGAACATAACACCGGTATGACGGAAACTAGTGTGGCAAGAGTGGAACAAAACACCAGGCATAAGGCCGAGCCTTCCACCCTTTACCAAGTATATAGATGCATTAATTATATCAGATATATATTGTGATATCCCCAACAAGTAAACATGTTCCAACAAGGAACAACATCTCCATGTTCCAACAAGGAAACAAACTTCAACTTCACCTGCAACTAGCAACGCTATAAGAGGGGCTGAGCAAAGCGGTAACATAGCCAATCAACGGTTTGCTAGGTAAGCATGGTTAGGGGCTAACTTGGCAATATGGGTGGCATGATATAGCAAGTGGTAGGCATCGTAGCATAGTCATAGCAAAAGAGCGAGCAACTAGCATAGCAAAGATAGAAGTGATTTCGAGGGTATGGTCATCTTGCCTGCAATGTTCTCAGAGTTGTCGAAAGCTTGATCCTCGTAAGCGTTCTCAACAAGTTCCTCGTTCACGAACTCGTCTCCTGGCTCTACCCAAAGCAACAACACAAACAAAGGAACCACAATAAATCACGGTGCAATGCACAAGCAACATGATGCAAGACATGACATGATATGCGAGATGTGATATGCAATGCGTATGCGCGCTCCGGAAGGAAAATGATGAACCAGGCATCAACTTGGCAAACCAAGTATGCCACTGGAAAGATGAGATGATTTCGGTAGAAATCGATGTGAAGATCACCGGAATCGGATGCACGGTTTGCAAATGACAAGCAAAACAAGAATAGCACAAATCTGCCATTAACAGCATGATACCACTTAGCAAGCAACAAGAAATTAAGCTACTGCACCCAAACGTATCAACAAAGTATATGGAAGTGATCTACACAAGATGCTTGACAAAAGATGAACACTGAGCTACGGCTAAATCACATCATAACAGGTCCAAACAAGCATGGCAAAAGTGCACAAAATATCAGGCTGGACATGACAAAAACAGCATCAGGTAGCAATGTTTAGAGCAAGAAAACTATATGCTACAGGAACTTATAATAGCAAAACAAGGCATGGCATGAATCTACTCAAAGCATAGAACAAAAGTCCCTTACTGACCATAAGCCAAAAAGGATCAGAAATTATAGTAACACCCATGTCAATATCGCAAGTTTCGTTAATGATTCAAAGAACATGGCATGTCAAAAACAGATAACGGGTAGGCATGTTTAAGAGCTCAAAACACTCACTACAGAGCCTTACATGATAAACTAAGCATACATACATCAAGAAGACATGGCATAGAAGACATACATGGCAAGAGCAACATCATAGCATACATGGATCAACCACAACAACCTTGGCAAAATTGAATAACATGTAAACAATCTGCCAGGAAACATTTGATAGCAAAAGTAGAGCTCGATTGACTCAAGCTATGGCACTCCATAATTGCAAAAAGGGCATGGATGGATAGAGCAAGACATTTAGAACAAAACATCCTTATCAAGTATCTCAAAATATGCATGGATCTCTCGGTAGCATCAAGTTAACATGGCATCAAAATATCACTAAACAGTATGAAAACAGCAACATCAGGACACCTACTTTGCATGCTTGTGCTAGTCACCACATAGATCACAAAAATACATGGCATACACCCATGGAAAGATGGCATGGCATATTACAAAACACATGTAGGACTGACTCAAATTCATAGGGTGCACACATCAATCATAGCAAAATTAACAAAAGTGCATGTTCTGTTAAGAAATAGAAACTGACATCACATAGCCCTCTTCCAACAGCATTTCGGGCATCAAGATGAGGTCAAATGAAAATGATGCAATGAGATGAAATGATCTACTCTTCGAGACGAACATTTTAACATATTACACGCGCAAAATGGAGCTACAGATGCAAAGTTATGCTGCGTTGAAAATGCCACGAAATATTCACAGAATTTAAAACTTAGAAGAAATTGAGGGGGGAAGAAAGTCAACGGGAGAATAGATCCGGATCGGGCCGATCGGATCGAGGACGGCGGCGGCGGTGAGCAGCTCCGGTGGCCGGCGAGGAGAAGAGGCGGGCCGGGAGGTTGCCGGGCGGAGGGCGGCGCCGCCGGGCGGGCGCCGGCGGCGAGGGCGGACGGAGGCGGCGCGGCGACGGGTGGCGTGGCGGCGGCCGGCGCGAGGCGCGCACGGCGCCGGCCGGCGAGGGAGGCGGCGAGGCCGGTCGGCGGGCGGCGAGGCGCCTCGGCGCGGCTCGGCGCCCGTGGCGCGGCGGCGGCGACGAGCCGGGAGGGCCTCGCTGGCCTGCGCGGGCTGCAAGGGCGGAGGCGGCGACGGCCACGGGCGCTGCTGGGTTACGAGCGGCGGCGGCGGCGGTGGGGCGGACGTTTCTGGACGTCGCGGGAGTTTTCGTCCGGGCGCGAGGTAGGGGAAGGCTAGGGTTGATCCGGATTTGGAATGGGGGTTGCTTAAATAGGCATAGAGGGAGCTAGGAGAGTCCAAATGAGGTGTAGTTTTCGCCCACACGATCGTGATCGAACGACGGAGAGCATGGAAGTGACTTAGATGGGTTATTGGACTATTTTGAACGGGTGTTGGGCTGCAACTTTAAAGAGGCCTTCGCGAGAGTGCGGTTAACCGTTGGAGTACCAAACGAGCTCCAAATGACCCGAAACTTGACCGGTGGTCTACGGGTGGTATACCAAGGCCACTTGACAAACCTCGGTCCATTCCGAGAAGGTTTAGTACCGCCACGGAAAAAGCGTAAAAGGGCCGCCAAGGAGATAGGAGTGCCGGATTGCAAAACGGACAACGGGAAAAATGCTCGGAATCATGAGACGAACACGTATGCAAATGCGATGCACATGATGACATGATATAAAATGCATGACATGGACAAAATGCAAAATGAAGAAAAACCCAACCACGGAGGGAATATCATATCACAATGCCGAAAATGGCTAGAGTTGGAGTTACAAATATGGAGAGTTACATCCGGGGTGTTACACATGCGTAGGAAGCGAGCAAGCCATGCTTTCACCGTCGCGGATCCACGTGTGTAGATGACGATGAACTGATCGCCGGTGATGGCTCTAGCCTGGTACTCAGCGGCGACCATGGAGATTTGGGAGGCCATGGATTTTGGAGGAGGGTTAGGAGAAGTTGAACTGTTGTACCCCGCAAAAACTGGGAGCAAACTAATCTGAAAGGACGGGACGATTGGGAGCGAACTGTTGTGAGGAAGAAGACGGGGACGAGTAGGGTGTGCAAATGGCGTGGGGTTGCTGGCTTGCCCGGTGGATAAACGGCTGCAAGCCCCCAAAGAGTTCTCGAGAACTATGCGGGGACCCACTAGATGTCATGTCTACTAGACCCATATCGTAGGCCTGACGGTATAGCTTCTGCCTGTTCGCACGCCATGCCGGCGCGTGGATGTAACTTCACTTAATTCCTTCAACCGTCGCGCCTCCACGACCTTCGCCTCCCTCGCGGTCGCGCCCTTTGAGACTTCGATCGCTATAAATGAGCAATTTTTTGCCTACTCCGCATGCATGATACTCCCTCTCGTCCTTTTACTCGCGTCAACCGCTTGCAAAGTGTTTGACCAAATATATACTTTTTCTGAACACCACCTTATATTAATTAACCAGACACACCAAGACACTCATTCGACATAATATTCACCACAGTAGTGATACGTTATTTACAAGAATGCCATCTAATCTATTGTCAAAGCTATACTTAGCGATTAAGTGTGCCACCTTATTGGCCGAACGGCTAATCTTGGACAATTGAAGATTGTTGATCAACTTCGAGAAGCTCAACGCTTTCATCTTTAGGTCACGCATAGCAGACCTGTCATAGTCCCCCGATGCAAGAGACGCTACCACAAAAGCGCAATCAGTCTCTAAAATTACAGGATTATGAAGAGAAATACCTATGTAGAGACCGACAATGCAAGCCCTAAGCTCCGGTTCCTCCACGCTTTGACAGGCATCAATGAAATCCTACAACCAAATTCATACTAAAAATATCAATATCTACAATACTGATTATAATGAGTATAAGAACTACATTTTATAATGAGTGTAAAAATATTGATTTGACATTGTGAATGTTGATACTCCCTTCGTCTAGGTGAGTAAGTCATCTTAGGTTGTGCACCGTGACCAAGGAGGAGGGGAAAACGAGAGACATTAATGTTTATTTGCTAATTAAATAGTATTGCATGCAATGAACTAACCACTGCATGTCATGTTTGATAGTCTCAGGTCATTAAAAGCATGCACACCCTCATCTCTTATTGGTTGATATGTCAATAAACAAGAAATGAGGTAGAAGTTAATGCACCGCGCCTACGTGTTTTGGGATTATTTGGTTTTCGTAAGATGACTTACACACCTAGCTATTAGAGTACCACTACCTCCCTTCTAGTTTAAAGGGCTCGACTCAAAAATTTCACCTACTCTTAGAAAGATAGTAGAGGCGGTGGAATAGTTTTTGAAGTCTGCAAAAGTACTCAACTAACGTTGTCGTTCTTCACAAAAAAATGTGTTTAACAATGCATGCATGAACACTAGTTACTCTAACCCCCCTCTCTTCTTTAATTCTTTGCCACATCAGCATGTTTGCTATTCCCGTGTGCATGATACCAGCTAAGATACCACCATTATGGCCAGCCTTAATCATCGCATGCAATAATTTAGTGCACCTTGAAATATGAACAAGTGTGGGCCGTGTATGTTTTTAATGACTTGAGACTATACCTAGCCCGGCATGCAAGATGACTTATTATGCACCGTTCCCCATACCTGCAGGAAGCCCGTTCTTCTCCAAATCTTTTCCTCTCCATGTGTGGAAACAATATGCCTGCCAAACTCTCCTTCTCCCTCCGGTGGTCCCACCACTCCACCCCGTGTGAAAAAATCTGCATGCATGACCCTCCTCCCCCCATGCTCGTCCAATCCGCTGTGACCAGCAATATTTCCACCCCTTCGCTCCCCCGTAATTTACTCCAACAAATATGCCCACATAGCTTTTACTTAACTTCAGTTGCATTGGGTCACTGACATACAGGCCCAGCAGTGTACTGGCCCACATGTCAGTGACGCAACTCGACATGCAGTTAAGTCATTGCAGCTCAGTCCATATCTTACGTAGGTGTGACATTGCTCACTATAAATACTGCGCCTCTCACGAAATCGCTATCTCCTCCCCCACACGTTCACGTTCATCGCTATCTCCTCCCCCTCCCTCTCACGTCGACCACCATCGCATCGCCCCTCCCAAGCCCTAGGAGCCCCTCGCTGCACCGCACGGACGGTCACGCATCGCCGTTCCGTTCCTCGCAGCCACTAGTCGAGGAGGACGCGTCAGCGTTCCGTTCCTTGCCGCCACTAGTCGAGGAGGACGCGTTGGTGTTCCGCTCCTCGCCGTGATGTGACGCGTCGCCGTTCCGTTACTCGCCGCCACTAGTCGAGGAGGACGCTCGGCGTTCCGCTCCTCGCCGCGACGTGTCGAGTTTGACGCGTCGGCGTTCCCAATCTCCCCAGCACGCGCGTCGGAGGACGCATCGGCTCCCCGCTACGAGGAGAATGCCGCGCCGCCCGCCGAGCCCCCAGCCTTGAGGATCTTTGGAAAGAAATGGATGTCGCCTTGTGGGAAGCTTTGCCTCCAGCAGAGCGCGCCAAAATAGAGGCGGAGAAGAAGGCCGAGGAAGAAAAGCGCACCGCGCAACAAGCTTTCTGGGAGATCTATGTCGCGTCCGAGAGAGTCAAGCAATTGGTTCTTTGGCAGAAGGCTCATGCGAGGGCCGTGAGGGTGGCGGAGGACGCCCGTGCCGATGCCCTGAGTGCAGTCGGGCCCAAGCGCCTCATCTATGCTTGGCGGTACGTGGACGGGGTGCACGCTTCCAGCCAGGAGGAGTACCTGTTGGCGCCGGGTCACCATACCGGTGATATCGCGCTCGCCCGCCGGCAAGCCGCCAATCAGCACCTCGCGAGTTGCGAGGCTGAGGAAGAGGCGTTGTGTTGGCGCGCTGGGAAACGGCCGCGCACCAGGGCACTTGTGGCGCGCCGCAAGCGCTCCTGCGACCGTCGTGGATTTTAGGAGGAGTATAATTTTTGTTTCGTAAGGCGATCTCATTAGTTTTGGGACGCAAATGATAAATCCCGAACGTTCAGGTATGTAAAAGGGAAAGCTTGGAAACATTGTGTATTATTACGCATTTTGCAAGTACGTGCATATAGCACAAACTTTACTATAGACTATCGGACTACACGTCTCTCTCGATATATGCTTGCAGACTTTCTACTCCCTCCGTCCGGGTCAATAAGTCATCTTTGGTTGTGCACGGTGACCAAGAAGGAGGGAAGATTTGTACATCTAGACGGAGGTAGTACTACTATTACTTATGTACGTGCAAATGCACATTTAAACATTACGATGCGGTTTTTGTAAAAGTAGAAAAACAACACTAGTCAAGCTTGTGAAACGATTCCAACGTGAGTACTACTACTAGTAGGAGTACCAGGGGCCAGTTCTTTTAGGCTTCTAGATTAGTAATCCCATAACTACTACCCATCCTGGTTTGTTGGTCCCCATTGTAATCTGTGTCAAATTTTGATCATAAATTTAACTAATGAAATGTTAGTGCATGTCACATGCACTACTCCATCCGTCTAGGTGAGTAAGTCATCTTAGGCTGTGCACTGTGACCAAGGAGGAGGAGAAAACGAGAACCATTAATGTTTATTTTCTAATTAATAGTATTGCATGCAATGAACTAACCACTGCATGTCATGTTTGATATCTAAAGTCATTAAAAGCATGCACACTCTTTATCTCTTATTGGTTGATATGTCAAGAAACAAGAAATGAGGTAGAAGTTAATGCACCACGCCTAAGTGTTTTGGGATTATTTGGTTTTCGTAAGATGACTTACACACCTAGATGCATCGCGCCTAAGTGTTTTGAGTAACATTTTATCAGTTAAATCTTTGGTCAAAATTTAGCACAAATTACAATGGTGAGGAATAAACCAGGACGGAGTAGTAGTTTAGAAGCCTAAATAAATGAGTGAGGCGCCTTATTGTTACTCTTCACTGTGACTAGTCTTGTGGGAAAAGCTGGGAAGCCGCCAAAAGAACTGGCTCTAGGAGTAGTAGCTAGGGATCGAGTGTGGGAGATGAACCGAGAAAGTAAATGCAGAGAGATGAAATGCAAAAAGACGGAGGGATGTGATGGCTGCTTGTCCGCTTATTTTACCAGTGCCACTTATTACCGGGAGTGGTTGGGTTTTGTGATATGATGACTTTACCGCCGTACACGAGTGAGAGGTGAGACTCTGTGCAGCGCCGCCCTCTACACTTGTACTACATCGGTCGTGGTTTATTAGTCCCCATTGAATTTGATGAAGATTTAATCGACAAAATGTTAGTGCATGTCAACAAAAACTATATCGTTGGATTCGTATTTGAACATAGTTTTGAATGATATAATTTTAGGTGACATGCATCAGTATTTATCGTACTATATATAATGTTAGTTCAATTTTTGTCGTACTAATCTATAGTAGTAAGGTGCCCATCGTTGCACGAAGAGTGAAATGCATTGATCGGGAGTTGTTTATTTTGACAAAGGATGTGGGGTCATCTCATGTGTAACGGTATCGATAGGTTTCTTTGGATATTATCTCATCTCTAGAGCTCACAAACATCCGGGTGAAATAGATAAAAAGGTATCTTTTGCAAACAAGAGCGTTCAACTGTTCAACATGCATCCAAAACTTGTGAAGAAATAACACTTATTATGCTTTGCAAGAAATGATATTTAAGAATTAGTTTTTGAGTATCGATTGTTATACATGTTGGCTACAGATGACATGGCACTTTCTTATAGTCAACAGTTGGCTATACTATTAAGTAATATTAACCATGGCCTTATACACCTAGACGGAGGGATTAAATCAGGATGACTTGCAAGGGGGCAGAGAAGATGTAAGAAATGGTTCATCGTAAGTCTTTCACCAGTACTGTAGTAAAAATTCATACATGGAAGATTCTAGACTAAACCATAAATGGATACACTTTAATTCATGCGCGATACTCCAATAGAGCAAGATCCTGCATGGAAGTCTCCACATGCTTAGACAGCGGACTACATTGAGCGAAGACTAATGATCAACATTTAACTTGATAATGCGTATTTTTTTAGAAGAACAGGGAGGCTCCTCCCCGGTTCCATTATCAAATGAAACCCAAAGTGTCTTACATCAGCTCACTGAGAGGAGCAGTTCAAAGGAAGGCCTGCGGCGAAAGCCACTCAAGTTTAACAACAAGCTTACAGAATCAAAAGAGGCAAAGACACGGGCCATAAGCGCCCCCACACACACTGCATGTTTTCTAAGTGCACTTGATAATGTGTATGTCCAGGTGAACCTCCTTGGAGTCCCCGTGCACCGAGTCAGCGGGTAAAGGATAGAACGGATGCCATGGGTTTTCCAAGTCCACATTGGCGGGATAGTCCCAGCTCCTCAGATTCCAAGTCTGTCTGATGAGGCCGGTTTCACCGCCCACGTGACCCGGAGGGGTAGTAACATTGACCTCGCACCCGTACATCTGCCTCGTGTCAGTGTCAGCGTCAGCTGCGACGCCCCTGACGCACGCTACAAAGACGGGGCGGTGGCCTGCGCGGGCCTCGCCGGTGCCCACGATCAAGAGGAAAACGCTGTCGTCCTCCTCCGAGACTAGCAGGCGGCGGTGATCCTCTAGCGACTCCGGCATGGTGAACCGGTAGCACGTGTCGTACTTGATGTTCTCCGCCAACGGCCAGCAGTGACCGCTGCAAGCATCCGTGAGGTGATGCACCATGTCCACCGTCGATCCACAAAACGGCATCGGGCACTCATAGCAGTGGACGAAGGGCTCCTTGGAGGTATCGACCAGGCCGTCCATGAAATGGGAGTGGCTGTACGGGACGTTGCGCTAGTTGAATATGTGAGCAAGTTACTACGAGATTTAATCCGAATAAGCACAAAATAAATCATGACAGCTATAACAGAGATGAAACTAATCATGTGGACTAGCATAGTAGTAGGATATAGAGTAGAAACATGAATTCTACCACAATTTCGAACAGGAAGGACAGAAACACATACGGTGCAACGGGAGCAGCACCGTTGGCATTGAGGTTGTGTCCCAAGTCGTTGAGGAAGAGGTTGCCGAGGTCGGGAAGAAGTCGTCGTCGGTGAAGTCGTGTCTGGCAGCAGCCGCGAGAGTGCGCTCCCCAGAATGGAGCGCAGGAGGGAGTGGCTGTAGGGGACGTTGCGGCCGCCGAATGGAGCGCAGGAGTAGCACACGAAGCAGTAGATGGTGCCCTTACTAGTACTCCCTAGTCTATATCTATCTATATCTATATATATCTACTCTTATAGAAAACCGAGTTGGTGATGATGGTATGCCTGCCATCTTGTAATATAGACCGTCCGATCTATATCTGACGGATAGAAAGCCAACTATGACAATTTTACACAAGATACCCGCACCTCTCTCCACATTTACAGATAAGGACTTGCCTCATTCATCCTTATCTCCCACAACCTCGTGCTCCTCCCTATGTCTCTATCTCTACTACTTTTTTAATAACAAATCGAATAGTGTTGCGCCATCCGCTGCATGCCCAGCTGAACACGCCTCCTCGCCTCCATCATCACCAACTGAGTCTTTTATAGGAGTAGGAGTAGAAAAAAACCGAGTTGGTGATGATGGTGTGCTGTGCAATGCATGGGCATCATGCTATTTTTTTGCATATAAGTCCAAACACCACGTAGACACGGTCTTTGAGCATGGTTCGTAGTCGTTCCACGCTCAGGCATTGAAGTTTGTAACTATTTTAGATTAGAATATACTACTCCTCCGGTGCTAGTAGTGTTGGAAATATGCCCTAGAGGAAATAATAGAAGGATTATTATTATATTTCCTTGTTCGTGATAATTGTCTTTTATTCATGCTATAATTATATTATCCGGAAATCGTAATACATGTGTGAATACTTAGACCACAACATGTCCCTAGTGAGCCTCTAGTTGACTAGCTCATTGATCAACAGATAGTCATGGTTTCTTGACTATGGACATTGGATGTCCTTGATAACGGGATCACATCATTAGGAGAATGACGTGATGGACAAGACCCAATCCTAAGCATAGCACAAGATCGTGTAGTTCGTTTTGCTAGAGCTTTTCCAATGTCAAGTATCTTTTCCTTAGACCATGAGATCGTGTAACTCCCGGATACCGTAGGAGTGCTTTGGGTGTACCAAACGTCACAACGTAACTGGGTGACTATAAAGGTGCACTACAGGTATCTCCGAAAGTGTCTGTTGGGTTGACACGGATCGACACTAGGATTTGTCACTCCGTATTGCGGAGAGGTATCACTGGGCCCACTCGGTGGTGCATCATCATAATGAGCTCAAAGTGACCAAGTGTCTGGTCACGGGATCATGCATTACGGTACGAGTAAAGTGACTCGCCGATAACGAGATTGAACGAGGTATTCGGATACCGACGATCGAATATCGGGCATGTAACATACAGATTGACAAAGGGAATTGTATACGGGGTTGCTTGAATCCTCGACATCATGGTTCATTCGATGAGATCATCGAGGAGTATGTGGGAGCCAACATGGGTATCCAGATCCCGCTGTTGGTTATTGACCGGAGAGCCGTCTAGGTCATGTCTACATGTCTCCCGAACCCGTAGGGTCTACACACTTAAGGTTCGGTGACGCTAGGGTTGTATGAATATGAGTATGCAGCAAACCGAATGTTGTTCGGAGTCCCGGATGAGATCCCGGACGTCACGAGGAGTTCCGAATGGTCCGGAGGTAAAGAATTGTATATAGGAAGTGCAGTTTCGGCCATCGGGAAAGTTTCGGGGTCACCCGGTATTGTACCGGGACCACCAGAAGGGTCCCGGGGGTCCACCGGGTGGGGCCACCTATCCCGGAGGGCCCTGTGGGCTAAAGTGGGAGGGGAACCAGCCCCTAGTGGGCTGGTGCGCCCCCCCCCCCTTGGGCCCCCCTGTGCCTAGGGTTGAAAACCCTAGGGTGGGGGGCGCACCCCACTTGCCTTGGGGGGCACTCCACCCCCCTGGCCGCCGCCCCCTTGGGAGATTCCCATCTCCATAGCTGGCGCCCCCCCAGGGGGCCTATATAAAGGAGGGGGGAGGGAGGGCAGCCGCACCTAAGTCTTGGCGCCTCCCTCCCCCTGCTACACCTCCTCCTCCTCTCGTAGTTGCTTGGCGAAGCCCTGCCGGAGACCTGCTGCATCCACCACAACGCCGTCGTGCTGCTGGATCTTCATCAACCTCTCCTTCCCCCTTGCTGGATCAAGACGGAGGAGACGTCACGCTGACCGTACGTGTGTTGAACGCGGAGGTGCCATCCGTTCGGCGCTAGGATCTCCGGTGATTTGGATCACGACGATAACGACTCCCTCAACCCCGTTCTCTTGAACGCTTCCGCACGCGATCTACAAGGATATGTAGATGCATCTCTCTCTCTCTAGTTGCTAGATGAACTCATAGATGGATCTTGGTGAACGTAGGAAAATTTTAATTTATGCAACGCTAACCCACAGTGGCATCATGAGCCAGGTTTATGCGTAGTTCTCTATTGCATGAGTAGAGCACAATTTGTTGTGGGCGTAGATGTTGTCAACTTTCTTGCCGCTACTAGTCTTATCTTGCTTCAGCGGTATTGTGGGATGAAGCGGCCCGGACCGACCTTACACATACACTTACGTGAGACAGGTTCCACCGATTGACATGCACTAGTTGCATAAGGTGGCTAGCGGGTGTCTGTCTCTCCCACTTTAGTTGGAGCGGATTCGATGAAAAGGGTCCTTATGAAGGGTAAATAGAAGTTGACAAATCACGTTGTGGCTTTCACGTAGGTAAGAAAACGTTCTTGCTAGAACCCTATTGCAGCCACGTAAAAACTTGCAACAACAATTAGAGGACGTCTAACTTGTTTTTGCAGCAAGTGTTTTGTGATGTGATATGGCCAAACTTGTGATGAATGATGAATGATATATATGTGATGTATGAGATCATGTTCTTGTAATAGGAATCACGACTTGCATGTCGATGAGTATCACAACCGGCAGGAGCCATAGGAGTTGTCTTTATTTTTTGTATGACCTGCGTGTCATTGAGAAACGCCATGTAAATTACTTTACTTTATTGCTAAACGTGTTAGCCATAGTAGTAGAAGTAATAGTTGGCGAAACAACTTCATGGAGACACGATGATGGAGATCATGGTGTCATGCGGTGACAAGATGATGATGGAGCCCGAAGATGAAGATCAAAGGAGCTATATGATATTGGCCATATCATGTCACTACTATATAATTGCATGTGATGTTTATTATGTTTATGCATCTTGTTTACTTAGAACGATTTATAGTAAATAAGATGATCCCTTATAATAATTTCAAGAAAGTGTTCTCCCTAACTGTGCGCCGTTGCTAAAGTTCGTCGTTTCAAAGCACCACATGATGATCGGGTGTGATAGATTCTTACGTTCACATACAACGGGTGTAAGACAGTTTTACACGTGCAATACACTTAGGTTAACATGACGAGCCTAGCATGTACAGACATGGCCTCGGAACACAAGAGACCGAAAGGTCAAACATGAGTCGTATGGAAGATACGATCAACATGGAGATGTTCACCGACGATGACTAGTCCGTCTCACATGATGGTCGGACACGGCCTAGTCGACTCGGATCATGTAACACTTAGATGACTAGAGGGATGTCAAATCTGATTGGGAGTTATTTATATAATTTGATTAGATGAACTTAATTATCATGAAGATTAGTCTAAAATCTTTGCAAAATGTCTTGTAGATCAAATGGCCAACACTCATGTCACCATGAACTTCAACGCGTTCCTAGAGAAAACCAAGCTGAAAGACGATGGTAGCAACTATTCGGACTGGGTCCGGAACCTGAGGATCATCCTCATAGAAGCCAAGAAACAATATGTCCTAGAAGCACCGCTAGGTGAAGCACCCATCCCAGAGAACCAATACGTTATGAACGCTTGGCAGTCTCGTGCTGATAATTACTCCCTCGTTCAGTGCGGCATGCTTTACAGCTTAGAACTGGGGCTCCAAAAGCATTTTGAGCAACACGGAGCATATGAGATGTTCGAGGAGCTGAAAATGGTTTTCCAAGCTCATGCCCGGGTCAAGAGATATGAAGTCTCCGACAAGTTCTATAGTTGTAAGATGGAGGAAAATAGTTACATCGGTGAGCACATACTCAAAATGTCCGGGTTGCACAACCGCTTTGTCCACTGGACATTAACCTCCGGACGAGGCGGTCATTGGCAGAATCCTTGATCGCTCCCCACCGAGCTACAAGAGCTTTGTGATGAACTACAAAATGCAGGGGATGGTGAAAACTATTCCTGAAGTATTTTCAATGCTGAAGTCAGCAGAGGTAGAAATCAAGAAGGAACATCAAGTGTTGATGGTCAATAAAACCACTAAGTTTAAGAAGGGCAAGGGTAAGAAGAACTTCAAGAAGGACGGCAAGGATGTTGCCGCGCCCGGTAAGCCAGTTGCCGGGAAGAAGTCAAAGAATCGACCCAAGCCTGAGACTGAGTGCTTTTATTGCAAAGGGAAGGGCCACTGGAAGCGGAACTGCCCCAAATACTTAGCGGACAAGAAGGCCGGCAACACTAAAGGTATATTTGATATACATGTAATTGATGTGTACCTTACCAGTACTCGTAGTAACTCCTGGGTATTTGTTACCGGTGCCGTTGCTCACACTTGTAACTCACAGCAGGAGCTGCGGAATAAACGGAGACTGGCGAAGGACGAGGTGACGATGCGCGTCGGGAATGGTTCCAAGGTCGATGTGATCGCCGTCGGCACGCTACCTCTACATTTACCTATGAGATTAGTTTTAAACCTCAATATTGTTATTTAGTGCCAAGTTTGAGCATGAACATTGTATCAGGATCTCGTTTAATGCGAGATGGCTACTCATTTAAATCCGAGAATATTGGTTGTTCTACTCATATGAGAGATATGTTTTATGCTCATGCTCCGATGGTCAATGGTTTATTCTTAATGAATCTCGAACGTAATATTACACATATTCATATCGTGAATACCAAAAGATGTAAAGTTGATAACGATAGTCCCACATACTTGTGGCACTACCGCCTTGGTCACATTGGTGTCATGCGCATGAAGAAGCTCCATTCTGATGGACTTTTAGAGTCTCTCGATTATGAATCATTTGACACATGTGAACCATGCCTCATGGGCAAAATGACCAAGACTCCATTCTCCGGAACAATGGATCGAGCAACCAACTTACTGGAAATCATACATACCGATGTGTGCGATCCAATGAGCGTTGAGGCTCTCGGAGGATATTGTTATGTTCTCACTCTCACTGATGACTTGAGTAGATATGGGTATGTCTACTTGATGAAACACAATTCTGAGACCTTTGAAAAGTTCAAGGAATTTCAGAATGAGGTAGAGAATCAACGTGACCGAAAAATAAAGTTCTTACGATCAGATTGTGTAGGAGAATATTTAAGTCATGAATTTGGTACACACTTAAGGAAATGTGGAATCTTTTCACAACTCACGCCGCCTGGAACACCTCAGCGTAACGGTGTGTCCGAACGTCATAATCGCACTCTATTGGATATGGTGCGATCTATGATGCCTCTTACTGATTTACCACTATCATTTTGGGGATACGCTCTAGAGACAGCTACATTCACTTTAAATAGGGAACCGTCTAAATCCGTTGAGACGACACCGTATGAATTATGGTTTGGGAAGGAACCTAAGCTGTCATTTCTAAAAGTTTGGGGATGCGATGCTTATGTCAAGAAACTTCAACCTGAAAAGCTCGAACCCAAGTCGGAAAAATGCGTCTTCATAGGATACCCTAAGGAAACCATTGGGTATACCTTCTACCTTAAATCTGAAGGCAAGATCTTTGTTGCCAAGAACGGATCCTTTACGAAAAAAGTTTCTCTCGAAAGGAGTAAGTGGGAGGAAAGTAGAACTTCGATGAAGTACTACCTCTTGAACCGGAAAGTAGTGCAGCTCAGAAAATGTTCATGTGGTGCCTACACCAACCGGAGAGGAAATGAATGATGATGATCAAGGTACTTGGATCAAGTTGCTCTTGAACTCAGAGGTCCACCAGACATGTTCCACACCGAGTGGTATGGCAACCCTGTCACGGAAATCATGTTGTTGGACAACGGTGAACCTTGAACTATGAAGAAGCGATGGCGGGCCTAGATTCCAACAAATGGCTTGAAGCCATGCAACCGAGATAGGATCCATGTATGAAAACAAAGTATGGACTTTGACAGACTTGCCCAATGATCGGCGACGATAGAAAACAAATGGATCTTTAAGAAGAAGATAGACGCAGATGGTAATGTTACCATCTATAAAGCTCGACTTGTCGCTAAAGGTTATCGGCAAGTTCAAGGGGTTGACTACGATGAGACTTTCACTCCCGTAGCGAAGCTGAAGTCCGTACGAATCATGTTAGCAATTGCCGCATACTATGATTATGAGATATGGCAAATGGACGTCAAAACGGCATTCCTTAATGGCTATCTTAAGGAAGAATTGTATATGATGCAGCCGGAAGGTTTTGTCGACCCTAAGAATGCTAACAAGGTATGCAAGCTCCAGCGATCCATTTATGGGCTGGTGCAAGCATCTCGGAGTTGGAACATTCGCTTTGATGAGATGATCAAAGCGTTGGGTTTATGCAGACTTATGGAGAAACCTGCGTTTACAAGAAAGTGAGTGGGAGCTCTATAGAATTTCTCATATTTATATGTAGATGACATACTTTTGATGGGAAATGATATGGAACTTTTGGACAGCATTAAGGCCTACTTGAATAAGAGTTTTTCAATGAAGGACCTTGGAGAAGCTGCTTATATATTAGGCATCAAGATCTATAGAGATAGATCGAGACGCCTCATAGGTCTTTCACAAAGCACATACCTTGATAAGATATTGAAGAAGTTCAAAATGGATCAGTCCAAGAAAGGGTTCTTGCCTGCATTACAAGGTGTGAAATTGAGCTCGGCTCAATGTCCGACCACGGCAGAAGATATAGAAGAGATGAGTGTCATCCCCTATGCATCAGCCATACGGTCATTATGTATGCCATGCTGTGTACCAGACCTGATGTAAACCTTGCCGTTAGTTTGGTAGGAAGGTACCAAAGTAATCCCGGCAAGGAACACTGGACAGTGGTCAAGAATATCCTGAAGTACCTGAAAAGGACTAAGGACATGTTTCTCGTTTATGGAGGTGACGAAGAGCTCGTCGTAAAGGTTTACGTCGACGCTAGCTTTGCCACAGATCTGGATCACTCTAAGTCACAAACTGGATACGTGTATATGTTGAATGGTGGGGCAGTAAGCTGGTGCAGCTGCAAGCAGAGCGTCGTGGCGGGATCTATGTGTGAAGTGGAGTACATGGCTGCCTCGGAGGCAGCGCATGAAGCAATTTGGGTGAAGGAGTTCATCACCGACCTAGGAGTCATACCCAATGTGTCGGGGTCGATCAAACTCTTCTGGGACAACACTGGAGCTATTGCACTTGCCAAGGAGCCCAGGTTTCACAAGAAGACCAGGCACATCAAGCGTCACTTGAACTCCATTCGTGAAAATGTTCAAGATGGAGACATAGAAATTTGCAAAGTGCATACGGATCTGAATGTCGCAGATCCGTTGACTAAACCTCTTCCGCGAGCAAAACATGATCAACACCAGAACTCTATGGGTGTTCGATTCATCACAATGTAACTAGATTATTGACTCTAGTGCAAGTGGGAGACTGTTGGAAATATGCCGTAGATGCAATAATAAAAGTATTATTATTATATTTCCTTGTTCGTGATAATTGTCTTTTATTCATGCTATAATTGTATTATCCGTAAATCGTAATACACGTGTGAATACTTAGACCACAACATGTCCCTAGTGAGCCTCTAGTTGACTAGCTCGTTGATCAACAGATAGTCATGGTTTCCTGACTATGGACATTGGATGTTGTTGATAATGGGATCACATCATTAGGAGAATGATGTGATGGACAAGACCCAATCCTAAGCATAGCACAAGATCGTGTAGTTCGTTTTGCTAGAGCTTTTCCAATGTCAAGTATCTTTTCCTTAGACCATGAGATCGGGTAACTCCCGGATACCGTAGGAGTGCTTTGGGTGTACCAAACGTCACAACATAACTGGGTGACTATAAAGGTGCACTACAAGTATCTCCGAAAGTGTCTGTTGGGTTGACACGGATCGAGACTGGGATTTGTCACTCCGTATTGCGGAGAGGTATCACTGGGCCCACTCGGTAGTGCATCATCATAATGAGCTCAAAGTGACCACGTGTGCGGTCACGGGATTATGCATTACGTGCGAGCAAAGTGACTTGCCGGTAACGAGATTGAGCGAGGTATTGGGATCTCGACGATCGAATCTCGGGCAAGTAACATACCGATTGACAAAGGGAATTGTATACGGGGTTGCTTGAATCCTCGACATCGTGGTTCATCCGATGAGATCATCGAGGAGTATGTGGGAGCCAACATGGGTATCCAGATCCTGCTGTTGGTTATTGACCGGAGAGCCGTCTCGGTCATGTCTACATGTCTCCCGAACTCGTAGGGTCTACACACTTAAGGTTCGGTGACGCTAGGGTTGTATGAATATGAGTATGCAGCAAATCGAATGTTGTTCGGAGTCCCGGATGAGATCCCGAATGTCACAAGGAGTTCCGGAATGGTCCGGAGGTAAAGAATTGTATATAGGAAGTGCGGTTTCGGCCATCGGGAAAGTTTCGGGGTCACCCGGTATTGTATCGGGACCACCGGAAGGGTCCCGGGGGTCCACCGGGTGGGGCCACCTATCCCGGAGGGCCCCGTGGGCTGAAGTGGGAGGGGAACCAGGCCCTAGTGGGCTGGTGCGCCCCCCCCCTTGGGCCCCCCTGCGCCTAGGGTTGAAAACCATAGGGTGGGGGGCGCACCCCACTTGCCTTGGGGGCACTCCACCCCCCTGGCCGCCGCCCCCTTGGGAGATTCCCATCTCTAGGGCCGCCCCCCCAGGGGGCCTATATAAAGGAGGGGGGAGGGAGGACAGCCGCACCTAAGTCTTGGCGCCTCCCTCCCCCTGCTACACCTCCTCCTCCTCCCGTAGTTGCTTGGCGAAGCCCTGCCGGAGACCTGCTGCATCCACCACCACGCCGTCGTGCTGCTGGATCTTCATCAACCTCTCCTTCCCCCTTGCTGGATCAAGACGGAGGAGACGTCACGCTGACCGTACATGTGTTGAATGCGAAGGTGCCGTCCGTTCGGCGCTAGGATCTCCGGTGATTTGGATCACGACGAGCGACTCCTCAACCCCGTTCTCTTGAACGCTTCTGCACGCGATCTACAAGGGTATGTAGATGCATCTCTCTCTCGTTGCTAGATGAACTCATAGATGGATCTTGGTGTACGTAGGAAAATTTTATTTTATGCAACATTCCCCAACAAGTAGTAGAGCAGAGTCCTACTCTACTACTCTACTCTATCAAGCTAGGGCATAGTACTATAGTAGGGACTGTAGGGAGTACCAGTACTGTGATCACTCAAGCAAGTTGTCTGGCATCGATATTACCCTACGCTGCAGGTATGTGTCTCGTAAGTCAAGTGGCGTGCTGTAGTAATCATCACCTGTCCACTTCCCGCAGTACATATTCGCTTCTCCATCTTTGTCCGCACATAATCTCGTCCAAGCTTCCATCCCCGCTAAGGCGCCTCCCCCCCTCGTCCGAAACCCAAGCACTAACAATGGCAGAACCGAGCAGCGTCCGCCGAAAGAGTGGCTGGAATTCGCTCCCCACAGAGGTAATGAAGCTCATTGTTTCGCGTGTGGACAATTTCAGTACCATGCCGCTCGCCGCGTGCTCGTCGGGGCTGTACCATTTACTCAAAGCCCTCAGGCCGGAGCTTTTCAAGCCAGCTCCTTGCTTGCTGATGCCGCATGATTTTCAGAAACAGCGTGCCACGCAGCATAACGACCGTAGGGTGGCGCGCATCAACCCCCTTCACTGTGATTCGATGCCCGTCAGCCTCAGCTACATTAACGGTATGTACTGGGTCGACATGAACACGTCTTGGATGGTGCTCGTCGATGGTCGCGGCAGCTGGATGCTCGTGGAGGTCTACACCTGGCGATTGATCCCCCTTCCTTCGATTAACACTGCATTGCTTTGGCACCGCGGCCTAGAATACTCGGAATCTTACAGTAGCCAACATTATACCAAGTTTGATTTGCTCAAGGTTGTAATCTGCCAAGTGCCCACAAGATCTGCGAATTATAAAGATTTCAGGCTAATTGCGTTCTTCAACCGCGGTCTCGCCTATCTGATAGGTCACTGTGGTAAGTGGATAAATCTGCACGTCCATCGCAGGATCATACATCCTCCATGGTTCTCTGATGCCATTGAACACAAGGGCTTCATTTACGCCGTCGACTCCTTCTATGGCTGGACGTATTGCTGGCCTACTCCGATCCTTCGCTACAAACGGCTATTACAGCAGATGTTACTTTCCTATGATATCATGATGGCTTGCTTATATTACTGTCAACATTTACTGAAAAAATATTCATGCTCATAACATGCTGTTCTTAAGATTGACTAAATCAAGAGCCCTTTTTTATTTGACTCCAACTTGATATGATGTTGTAGGCCGCCTGGTGTCCCTACCCTTCCTAATCCCTGAACCTTTCAAAGAAACGCGGCATGGCAGATGCAGGTGGTTCCTGGCTCGATCAGACGACGGTGAAAGATGGATGATCATTCGCACGTACCGGACGTGTTGTTTCACGGAATACAATCACAGTCACTGCCAGGTCTTTGAGCAGGATCTCAGCTTCTCTGGGCCTTCAGGAATTTTTGACTGGAGGCTGGTAAGTAGCCTTGGTACACTCTCTCTGTTCGTCGGACTGAATTATCCAATTAACCCGGAGATAACCGACGGCAAGGATCATGATGGCAGCGCGGTTTCGTTCATCAGGCAAAACTGTGTGTACACAGCGTACCATGCGTCTCTGCATGCACCATATCCTGATATGTGCCGCCACGCTCTGCAACCCAAAGTAGGAGAGAGGGTCGCAAGTATCAGACTTCGACCTGTTGGCTAGAGTTTCCCCCGTCAGGCACCCATCTGGTTCAAGCCGTCAGCCAAGCTCCACAGCTTAATAAATAGTAACGTCTAACTGAGCCAGTTAGTTAGATGCGTACACTTGGTGTAGTAGGATCTTTATTTAGTTTGATGCATACACTTGTTCTTTTTTGGTAGCCCTTTTGTAATGATGGCTGATGTTTGGTTTGGAAGAGAGAGTTGCGTCTTCACTCTTCTGGCATGCTTACTGCTTCTGCTGCACCCCCAGCCCTGGTTGTTTCTGCTGTTGTTTTCAATGTACAATCAGTAGTATATTTCGTCTGTTGGTTGAATAAATGTGTTGTTTTGGAAGTCGTTGCATGGTTCGATCCTTTAGTGCCCCGTACCGTACGTAGCTCATACTATTTTTCGTACGGAACACATTTTCCACTTGTTGATATCATGCAGCCCACTGATGAAGGCCCAATAGAGAAGCCCATAATTAACCGGAATGGAGGCTCTCAATGAATCCGGCCTAGGTACATGCTCATGGTCCCCTAACATAAATAAGTAAATAAATAAATAAAGCTAAATGCTCATGCACCAGTTTTTTGGGAAAATAGGTAGCCCAGTATTTCTTTTTGAAGAATACCCAAGCTAGGCCTATTTGTTTTCTCCGAATTACTGGGCTGCAAATCTTTCAAGACGAGGAGGGATGCATTCCATCCTGGCCAAAGAGTATGGTCAATGTCTGTTAAAACTAATATCAAAAGGGGTTGAAAATTCCAAAAAATTATAGCAAATGGGATTTTTTTTTTTGAATTTTGTTCTTCACTGAGATCTTATACGTATTTCGTTGGATTTAACATGACATAGTACTAATTTATTTTTAAATTTGTTTTAGTATGGCTATTAATTTTTGGATTAAGAATGTTTCGTTCCCCAGCAAAAATTTGCGAATTTTCAAAATTTACCACATATTTAGTTAATTTTTTTACCCGGGTACTGACCAGAAAAAGGCCGGCAATTCTAAAAATGGAAAACGGGCTGCAATAAATTCCATATGAATTAGAAAATGAGTAAAAATTATAAAAATAATAGCAAATGGGTTGTACACGTCACAGATTTCAAGGCTGACTTGTTTACGCAAGGCTTTGTCAGTGAACACACGATTCTAGCAGCAGTGACTGTTGGATGTCCATCCAACGGCCGACGTGCTTCTTCAATCTCTGATCTTCCTGCTCCAGCCGCCTAAACTAGCGCCGGCGGGACTGCCTGCTCCCTCCTCTTGTGGCCCGATGTGATACCGCGCAGGCTTACCCGGCCCACCCTACTCCCTCCGCTGGCCTGGCCGCATGCAATCAACTGCCTCCTTATTACACAAAAAAATGATTCCTCCCACTGACATCTGGGGCGCACCGGTTGGGAGGCTGCTACTACGTTAACGCGTACGCAGGGCTTGTCAACTTAGTCAATAAATGATTCTAGCAGTAGTAACCGTTGGATTTGAATCGAACGGTCCTGTTGCTTCTTCAATCGCTGCTCTTCTTGCACCAGCCGCCCAAACCAGCACTGGGGAAACCGCCTGCTCCTGCCTCCAGTGGCCGGCTGTGCTGCCGTTGAGGCCTCATCGCCCCCTACTACTCCCACCGCTAGCAGTGGCGGAGATGCCCAAAAAATCTTGGGCGGGCTGGATAGTGCAAACAGTACTATCAAATTAAAAATAAATGCATTATTGTTGGATAAACTCCATGTAAAACTCCTTTTTGCTCCAGCCCAGGGCGGGCCATGGCCCTTTGAGCCTTGTGGTAGCTCCGCCGGTGATCGCTAGCCAGGCCCTGCGGTAACGGCAGCCTCACACCGCAGCCGAACCAGTGAACCCTCGTACTCCTCTACGCATGGGCATCCACTGTCGCGTCTTCCCCGTCTCCGCGTCGTCCCCTTCCTAGGCCTCGCCGTCGTCCACCGCCTTGGTGCTCTCGGCGCGGCGTGGTTAATGTGGTCAACGATATTCCATCGGAAGAGTACTGTACATGGAGAGGCTGACAGCTGGGTCCATGGCCACAGCCCAGTTTTTTTGTGATTTGCCAAGTAAGTCGCTTTGTCAGGCCTGTTGGGCTGCAAATCTTTCAAGACGAGGAGAGCTTTCATTCGGCTGGCCGAGAAAATGGCCCATCAGTAATGAGAAATGGGCTGTACATTTTTAAAACACATCAAACCGGCAATTAGTTTCAAATATCTTTTTTCATTTCGAGATTTTAAATTACATTAATTTTTATGCATGGAGAATTTGTTGGATTTTATATTGATATACATTTATTTTTAAAATCAGTTTGAATGTGAGTCGAAATTTCAGGATTAAAAACAGTTCGGACCGCAACGAAATACGCAAAATTTCGTATAATTGTTTAACCATGGCCACAGTATGGGCTGTAATGCTAACAAAAAGAATATGGGCTCCAAAAAAAACCTTAAGAATTAGCAAATGGGCTGTAAATTATTAGAAATAATGGCAGATGGGTTGTATGCTGTTTTCCACAGATTTGAGGCTTTCCTAAAAAAAGGTTGACGCACAAGCAGTGACTATTGGATGTCCATCCAACGGCCGTCATGCTTCTTCAATCTTTGCTCTTCCTGCTCCAGCCGCTCAAACAAGCGCCGGCGGGACTGCCTGCTCCCTCCTCCCCACGGCCGGCTGTGCTGCCACGCAGGCCTCACCGCCCCACCGTACTCCCATCGCTGGCCTAGCCATCCCTTTACTCACTCACACCTGCTGTTATTCTCCGGGGACGGCAGACGAACCATCAAACCCTCGTACAGTCGTACTCCCCTCCGCGTCAGAAACAACTGCCGAGTCTTCCCTGCCTCCGTGTCGTTCCCTTCCTAGGCCTCGCCGCCGTCCACCGCCCTGGTGCTCTCGGCGCGGCCTGGGCAACGTGGTCAACGACCGACATGCACCTGAAGTGGACTGTACATGGAGAGGCCGACATCTGGGTCCACGGCCACATGCAAGGAAATGCCTCATTATTATGCGCAAAATAATGATTCCTCCAGCTGACATCAGGGACCCACCGAAAGGGCCTCTGTATTTCCCGAAAAAAACGTTACCACCACTGACAGCTCGGACCCATCGGCTATATCTTCGCACGCAAGAAAGTGCCTTCTTATTACGCACAAAAAAAATGAATACTCCCCCTGTTAGGTGGGACCCAGTTTAGTGGCAGGCTTACTTGTGGGCCTACTAAGTTTACAGGGACGGAGGGTTTTGTCAACTTAGTCAATATGCACAATTCTAGCTCCAGTGACCGTACGATGTCCATCCAACGGCCGTAGTGCTTCTTCAACCTCTGGTATTCTTGCTCGAGACGCCCAAACCAGCGCCGTTCGTGCCTCGTTCTCCTGCCTCCTGTGGCCGGCTGCGATGCGGCGGAGGCCTCACCGCCCCTACTACTCCCACCGCTGGCCAGGCCATCCTTCTACTCACCCACACCCCCTGTTATTCTGTGGTGACGGCAGCCTCACCCCGCAGCGAACCAGTGAACCCTCGGACTCCTCTACGCATGGGCATCCACTGCCGCGTCTTCCCTGGCACCGCGTCGTCCCCTTCGTAGGCCTCACCGTCGTCCATCACCCTGGTGCTCTCGGCGCGGCGTGGTCAACGTGGTCAAGGAACGGCTTGTTGGGGAACGTAGCAGAAATTCAAAATTTTCCTACGTGTCACCAAGATCTATCTATGGAGAAACCAACAACGAGGGGAAGGAGAGTGCATCTACATACCCTTGTAGATCGCTAAGCGGAAGCGTTCAAGAGAACGGGGTTGAAGGAGTCGTACTCGTCGTGATCCAAATCACCGGAGATCCTAGTGCCGAACGGACGGCACCTCCGCGTTCAACACACGTACAGCCCGGTGACGTCTCCCACGCCTTGATCCAGCAAGGAGAGAGGGAGAGTTTGAGGAAGACTCCATCCAGCAGCAGCACAACGGTGTGGTGGTGGTGGAGGAGCGTGGCAATCCTGCAGGGCTTCGCCAAGCACCGCGGGAGAGGAGAAGGGAGAGAGGTAGGGCTGCGCCAAGAGGGAGAGGTTCTCGTGTGTTGGCAGCCCTCAAGACCTCATGTATTTATAGGGGAGAGGGAGGGGGGTGCGCCCCCTCTAGGGTTTCCACCCCAAGGGGTGCGGCAGCCCCCAATCCCATCTATGGGTGGCGGCCAAGGGGGAGAGGGGAACTTGCCCCCAAGCTGGGTGGGCGCCTCCCAAACCCTAGGCGCCTTGGGCCCTTGTGGGGCGCACCAGCCCACCCGGGCTGGTCCCTCCCACACTTGGCCCATGCAGCCCTCCGGGCCTATGGCCCCAATTGGTGACCCCAGGACCCTCCCGGTGGTCCCAGATGCGTTACCGATAAAACCCAAACTTTTCCGTGACCAAAACAGGACTTCCCATATATAAATCTTTACCACGGACTATTCCGAACTCCTCGTGATGTCCGGATCTCATCCGGACTCGAACAACATTCGGTAACCACATACAAACTTCCTTTATAACCCTAGCGTCATCGAACCTTAAGTGTGTAGACCCTACAGGTTCGGGAGACATGTAGACATGACCGAGACGTTCTCCGGTGAATAACCAACAGCGGGATCTTTATACCCATGTTGGCTCCCACATGTTCCACGATGATCTCATCGGATGAACCACGATGTCAAGGATTCAATCGATCCCGTATACAATTCCCTTTGTCTAGCGGTATTGTACTTGCCCGAGATTCGATCGTCGGTATACCAATACCTTGTTCAATCTCGTTCCTGGCAAGTCTCTTTACTCGTTCCGTAACACATCATCCCGTGATCAACCCCTTGGTCACATTGTGCACATTATGATGATGTCCTACCGAGTGGGTCCAGAGATACCTCTCCGTTTACACGGAGTGACAAATCCCAGTCTCGATTCGTGCCAACCCAATGACACTTTCGGAGATACCTGTAGTGCACCTTTATAGCCACCCAGTTACGTTATGACGTTTGGTACACCCAAAGCATTCCTACGGTATCCGGGAGTTGCACAATCTCATGGTCTAAGGAAATGATACTTGACATTAGAAAAGGTTTAGCATACGAACTACGATCTTTGTGCTAGGCTTAGGATTGGGTCTTGTCCATCACATCATTCTCCTAATGATGTGATCCCGTTATCAACGACATCCAGTGTCCATGGTCTGGAAACCGTAACAATCTGTTGATCAACGAGCTAGTCAACTAGAGGCTTACTAAGGACATGGTGTTGTCTATATATCCACACATGTATCTGAGTTTCCTATCAATACAATTATAGCATGGATAATAAACGATTATCATGAACAAGGAAATATAATAATAACTAATTTATTATTGCCTCTAGGGCATATTTCCAACAGTCTCCCACTTGCACTAGAGTCAATAATCTAGTTCACATCGCCATGTGATCAACACTGATAGGTCACATCGCCATGTGACCAATATCCAAAGAGTTTACTAGTGTCTTAAACTAGTTCACATCACCATGTGATTAAGTCTCAATGAGTTCTTTGGTTTGATCATGTTTTGCTTGTAAGAGAAGTTTTAGTCAACGGGTCTACAACATTTAGATCCGTATGTACTCCGCAAATCTCTAAGTCATATTGTAAATGCTGCTTCTACGCTCCACTTGAAGCTATTCCAAATGGTTGCTCCACTATACGTATCCGGTTTGCTACTCAGAGTCACTCGGATAGGTGTTAAAGCTTGCATCGACGTAACCCTTTGCGCCGAACTCTTTATCACCTCCATAATCGAGAAACACATCCTTATTTACTCCAAGGACACTTTTGACCGCTGTCCAATGATCCATTCCTGGATCATTCTTGTACCCCTTGACTGACTCATGGCAAGGCACACTTCCGGTGCGGTACACAGCATAGCATACTATAGAGCCTACGTCTGAAGCATAGGGGACGACCTTCGTCCTTTCTCTCTCTTCTGCCGTGGTCGAGCTTTAACTCTTAACTTCATACCTTACAACTCAGGCAAGAACTCCTTCTTTAACTGATCCATTTTGAACACTTTCAAGATTATGTCAAGGTATGTGCTCATTTGAAAGTATTATTAAACATTTTGATCTATCTTAGAGATCTTGATGCTTATTGTTCAAGTAGCCTAATCCAGGTTTTCCATTGAAAAACACTTTTCAAACAACCCTATATGCTTTCTAGAAATTCTACATCATTTCTGATCATCAATATGTCAACAACATATTCTCATCAGAAATTCTATAGTGCTCCCACTCACTTCTTTGGAAATACAAGTTTCTCATAAACTTTTGTATAAACCCAAAATCTTTGATCATCTCATCAAAGCGTACATTCCAACTCCGAGATGCTTACTCCAGTCCTTAGAAAGGATCGCTGGAGCCAGCATACCTTTAGCATCCTCGGGATTGACAAAACTTTCTGAATGTATCACATAACACCTTTCCTTCTAAAACCGTAAGGAAACTCATTTTGACATCCATCTGCCAGATTTCATAAATGCAGCTTATGCTAACATGATTCCGACGGACTTAAGCATCGCTACGGATGAGAAAATCTCATCGTAGTCAACTCCTTGAACTTGTGAAAACTCTTTGCCACAAGTCGAGCTTCATAGACGGTGATATTACCGTCCACGTCCGTCTTCTTCTTAAAGATCCATTTATCTCAATGGCTTGCCGATCATCGGGCAAGTCCACCAAAGTCCATGCTTTGTTCTGATACATGGATCCTATCTCGGATTTCATGGCTTCTAACTATTTGTTGGAATATGGGCCCACCATCGCTTCTCCATAGCTCATAGGTTCATTGTTGTCTAGCAACATGACCTTCAAGACAGGATTACTGTACCACTCTGAAGCAGTACGCATCCTTGTCACCCTACGAGGTATGGTAGTGACTTGATCCAAAATTTCATGATCACTATCATAAGCTTCTACTTCAATTGGTGTAGGTGCCACAGGAACAACTTCCTGTGCCCTGCTACACACTAGTTGTAGTGACGGTTCAATAACCATATCAAGTCTCCACCATCCTCCCACTCAACTTTTCGAGACAAACTTTTCCTCGAGAAAGGACCCGATTCAAGAAACAATCCCTATTGCTTTCGGATCTGAATTAGGAGGTATACCCAACTGTTTTGGGTGTCCTATGAAGATTCATTTTATCTGCTTTGGGTTCGAGCTTATCAACCTGAAACTTTTTCACATAAGCGTCGCAACCCCAAACTTTTAAGAAACGACAACTTAGGTTTCTCCAAACCATAGTTCAAACAGGGTCGTCTCAATGGAATTACGTGGTGCCCTATTAAAGTGAGTGCGGTTGTCTCTAATGCCTAACCCATGAACGATAGTGGTAATTCGATAAGAGACATCACGGTACGCACCATATCTAATAGGGTGCAACTATGATGTTCGGACACACCATCACACTATGGTGTTCCAGGCGGTATTAATTGTGAGACAATTTCCACTATGTCTTAATAGCGTGCCAAAGCTCGTAACTCAGATACTCATCTCTATGATCATATCATAGACATTTTATCCTCTTGTCACGATGATCTTTAACTTCACTTTGAAATTACTTGAACCATTCAATAATTCAGACTTGTGTTTCATCAAGTAAATATACTCAGTATCTACTCAAATCATCTGTGAAGTAAGAACATAACGATATCCACTTGCGTGCCTCAGCACTCATTGGACCGCACACATCAAAATGTGTTACTTCCAACAAGTTGCTATCTTGTTCCATCTTACTGAAATGAGGTTTTTCAGTCATCTTGTACATGTGGTATGATTTGCATATCTCAAGTGATTCAAAATCAAGTGAGTCCAAATGATCCATCTGCATGGAGTTTCATCATGCGTATACACCAATAGACATGGTTCGCATGTCTCAAACTTTTCAAAAACGAGTGAGTCCAAAGATCCATCAACATGGAGCTTCTTCATGCGTTTTACACCAATATGACTTTCATGGCAGTGCCACAAGTAAGTGGTACTATCATTACTATCTTATATCTTTTGGCATAAAAATGTGTATCACTATGATCGAGATTCAATAAACCATTCCTTTAGGTGCAAGACCATTGAAGGTATTATTCAAATAAATAGAGTAACCATTATTCTCCTTAAATGAATAACCATATTGCGATAGACATAATCCAATCATGTCTATGCTCAACGCAAACACCAAATGACAATTATTCTGGTTCAATACTAATCTTGATGGTAGAGGGAGCGTGCGATGTTTGATCACATCAAACTTGGAAACACTTCAACACATATCGTCACTCACCTTTAGCTAGTCTCCGTTTATTCGTAGCTTTTATTTGAGTTACTAACACTTAGCAACCGAACTGGTATCTAATACCCTGGTGCTACTAGGAGTACTAGTAAAGTACACATTAACATAATGTATATCCAATCGACCTTGCCAGCCTTCTTATCTACCAAGTATCTAGGGTGGTTCCGCTTCTGTGTCCATTCCTCTCATTACAGAAGCACTTAGTCTCGGGTTTGGGTTCAACCTTGGGTTTCTTCACTAGAGCAGCACCTGTTTTGCCATTTCATGAAGTATCCCTTGTTGCCCTTGCCCTTCTTGAAACTAGTGGTTTTACCAACCATCAACAATTGATGCTCCTACTTGATTTCTACTTTCGCGGTGTCAAACATCGCGAACACTTCAAGGATCATCATATCTATCCCTGATATGTTATAGTTCATCAAGAAGCTCTAGTAGCTTGGTGTCAATGTCTTTGGAGAAACATCACTATCTTGTCTGGAAGATTAACTCCCACTCGATTCAAGTGATTGTTGTACCCAGAGAATCTGAGTACAAGCTCAACGATTGAGATCTTCACCCTTAGTTTATAGGCTAGAAAACTCGTCGGAGGTCTCATACCTCTTGACGTGAGCACGAGCCTGAAATCCTAATTTCAGCCCTCAGAACATCTCACATGTTCCGTGACGTTTCAAAACGTCTTTGGTGCCTTAATTCTAAGCCGTTTAACATTACCGAACTATCACGTAGTCATCAAAACGTGTGTGTCAGATGTTCGCAACATCCACAGACCACGTTCGAGGTCCAGCACACCGAGCGGTGCATTAAGGACATAAGCTTTCTACTGACCGCATAATTGCTACTGTCAACTTTCAACTATATTTTCTCTAGGAACATATCTAAACAGTAGAACTAAAGCGTGAGCTATGACATAATTTGCAAAGGGTTTTTGACTATGTTCAGGATAATTAAGTTCATCTTAGGAACTCTCACTCAGATAGACATCCCTCTAGTCATCTAAGTGATTACATGATCCGAGTCAACTAGGCCGTGTCCGATCATCACGTGAGACGGACTAGTCATCATCGGTGAACATCTTCATGTTGATCGTATCTACTATACGGCTCATGCTCGACCTTTCGGTCTCTGTGTTCCGAGGCCATGTCTATACATGCTAGGCTCGTCAAGTTAACCCTAAGTGTTTTGCATGTGTAAAACTGTCTTACACCCGTTGTATGTGAACGTAAGGATCTATCACACCCGATCATCACGTGGTGCTTCGAAACAACGAACTTTAGCAACGGTGCACAGTTAGGGGAGAACACTTCTTGAAATTGTTGTAAGGGATCATCTTATTTACTACCGTCGTTCTAAGCAAATAAGATGCATAAACATGATAAACATCACATGCAATCAAATAGTGACATGATATGGCCAATATCATTTTGCTCCTTTGATCTCCATCTTGGGCTCCATGATCATCATCGTCACCGCATGACACCATGATCTCCATCATCATGATCTCCATCATCGTGTCTTCATGAAGTTGTCTCGCCAACTATTACTTCTACTACTATGGCTACCGGTTAGCAATAAAGTAAAGTAATTACATGGCGTTGTTTAATGACACGCAGGTCATACAATAAATAAAGACAACTCCTATAGCTCCTGTCGGTTGTCATACTCATCGACATGCAAGTCGTGATTCCTATTACAAGAACATGATCAATCTCATACATCACATATCATTCATCACATTCTTCTTGGCCATATCACATCACATAGCATACCCTGCAAAAACAAGTTAGACGTCCTCTAATTGTTGTTTGCATGTTTTATGTGGCTGCTATGGGTTTCTAGCAAGAACTTTTCTTACCTACGCAAAACCACAACGTGATATGTCAATTGCTATTTACCCTTCGTAAGGACCCTTTTCATCGAATCCGTTCCGACTAAAGTGGGAGAGACTGGCACCCACTAGCCACCTTATGCACCAAGTGCATGTCAGTCGGTGAAACCTGTCTCATGTAAGAGTACGTGTAAGGTCGGTCCGGGCCGCTTCATCCCACAATACCGTCGAAACAAGATTGGACTAGTAACGGTAAGCAAATTGAACATCATCAACGCCCACAACTACTTTGTGTTCTACTCGTGCAAAGAATCTACACAATAGACCTAGCTCATGATGCCATTTGTTGGGGAACGTGGCAGAAATTCAAAATTTTCCTCGTGTCACCAAGATCTATCTATGGAGAAACAAGCAACGAGGGAAGGAGAGTGCATCTACATACCCTTGTAGATCGCTAAGCGAAGCGTTCAAGAGAACGGGGTTGAAGGAGTCGTGCTGTCGTGATCCAAATCACGGAGATCCTAGTGCCGAGCGGACGGCACCTCCGCGTTCAACACACGTACAGCCTGGTGGCGTCTCCCACGCCTTGATCCAGCAAGGAGAGAGGAGAGGTTGAGGAAGACTCCATCCAGCAGCAGCACAACGGCGTGGTGGTGGTGGAGGAGCATGGCAATCCTGCAGGGCTTCGCCAAGCACCGCGGGAGAGGAGAAGGGAGAGAGGTAGGGCTGCGTCAAGAGGGAGAGGTTCTCGTGTGTTGGCAGCCCTCAAGACCTCATGTATTTATAGGGAGAGGAGGGTGCGCCCCTCTGGGGTTTCCACCCAAAGGGTGCGGCAGCCCCAATCCCATCTATGGGTGGCGGCCAAGGGGAGAGGGGAAACTTGCCCCCAAGCTGGGTGGGGCGCCTCCCCAAACCCTAGGCGCCTTGGGCCCTTGTGAGGCGCACCAGCCCACCTGGGCTGGTCCCTCCCACACTTGGCCCATGCAGCCCTCCGGGCCTGTGGCCCCACTTGGTGGACCCCCGGGACCCTCTCGGTGGTCCCGACGCGTTCCGATAAAACCCGAAACTTTTCCGGTGACCAAAACAGGACTTCCCATATATAAATCTTTACCTCCGGACTATTCCAGAACTCCTCGTGACGTCCAGGATCTCATCCGGGACTCCGAACAACATTCGGTAACCACATACAAACTTGCTTTATAACCCTAGCGTCATCGAACCTTAAGTGTGTAGACCCTACGGGTTCGGGAGACATGTAGACATGACCGAGACGTTCTCCGGTCAATAACCAACAGCGGGATCTGGATACCCATGTTGGCTCCCACATGTTCCACGATGATCTCATCAGATGAACCACGATGTCAAGGACTCAATTGATCCCGTATACAATTCCCTTTGTCTAGCGGTATTGTACTTGCCCGAGATTCGATCGTCGGTATACCAATACCTTGTTCAATCTCGTTCCCGGCAAGTCTCTTTACTCCTTCCGTAACACATCATCCCGTGATCAACCCCTTGGTCACATTGTGCACATTATGATGATGTCCTACCGAGTGGGCCCAGAGATACCTCTCCGTTTACGGAGTGACAAATCCAGTCTCGATTCGTACCAACCAATGACACTTTCGGAGATACCTGTAGTGCACCTTTATAGCCACCCAGTTACGTTGTGATGTTTGTTACACCCAAAGCATTCCTACGGTATCCGGGAGTTGTACAATCTCATGGTCTAAGGAAATGATACTTGACATTAGAAAAGCTTTAGCATACGAACTACGATCTTTGTGCTAGGCTTAGGATTGGGTCTTGTCCATCACATCATTCTCCTAATGATGTGATCCCGTTATCAACGACATCCAATGTCCATGGTCAGGAAACCGTAACCATCTGTTGATCCACGAGCTAGTCAACTAGAGGCTTACTAGGGACATGGTGTTGTCTATATATACACACATGTATCTGAGTTTCCTATCAATACAATAATAGCATGGATAATAAACGATTATCATGAACAAGGAAATATAATAATAACTAATTTATTATTGCCTCTAGGGCATATTTCCAACACGGCTTCCATCGGACGTGGACTGTATGTGGAGAGGCCGACAGCTAGGTCCACGGCCGCAGCAAGGAAGTGCCTCCTTATTACGCGCAAAATAATTATTCCTCCACCTGACAGCGGGGGCCTACCGGACGGGCCACCATATTTGGCGAAAAAACGTTTCCCCCTGACTGCTGGGACCCACCAGCTACATCTTCGCACGCAAGGGAGTGCGTCTGGGCAAAAAAACAAAATGATTCGCCCCCGTGACTGCTGGGACCCACCAGCTACATCTTCGCACGCAAGGAAGTGCGTGACAGTCGGGACCCACCTGGTCGAAGCGTACGTAGCATTGTCATTCTGGTCACGAACGTGTTCGTACATATATACTGGTGGATGTAGAGGCGCACACGTGTCGTAGTAGAGGCGCGCACGTAGCATGTACACGTATGTACAACGGCGAGGGTGCAAGAAAGAAAATACGGCCACGTACGTACATACGGGCAGGGTCTCGAACACCTACTCGCGCATAGGTACATGGCTGGGTCAGAACGAAGAAACAGCGTCGTCGTCGTGTTCATGGGGAGCCAACCGGCTGGGTGGGAACGGAATGCGTGGTCGTGTTCATCGGGAGGGCTTGGAAGGAACAGGCGATGGAAACGAGGCCTAGCGCATTGCACAACGGAGGAAACGGCCTTGTGTTCGACCGACCACGTTCGAAATGGGATCCTGTTTATCGGGAGGGGTCTGGTGTACCGCAAAACGGAGGAAACGTACCTCCTACGGTCGAAACGGGGGTCCTGTTGATCGGGAGGGGTGTGGCGTACCGCAAAAGCGGAGAAGCGGACCTCCTACGGTCGAAACGGGGTCTGTTGATCATGAGGGTGTGGCGTGCCGCAAAGCGGAGAAGCGGACTTGTGTTGGGCGATGCGGTCGAAACGGGGTCTGTTCGCCGGGAGGTCTGCATGGCGTCCGCAAAACAGACTCCACGGATCTGTTCATCTCCACCGTCGACCTCCTCCACCTCCACGGGCTACCATCGACCTCCTCCGGCCTCCACGGGCTCCTGTTCATCCAGCCTCCACCGCCGCTTCTCCACCAGCTCTTGTTCAACCACCCTCCACCATCTACTGTTCATCCAGCCCTCCACACCACGAGGTCTGTTCATCCAAAACAACGCCACCACTCCTTGTTCATCCAACCACCCCCCAACACTCACTGTTCATCCAATCGATCGGCTTGATTAGCAGCAGCAGCGAAGAATCGCTCCATCGGGTTCGATTAACAGCCATCGATCGATCGCTCGGGTTCGATAATGTGTAGCTGCGGTGCAATTGCTCGGGTTCGATTAGAGCCAGCGCCTACTTTACACGCCAGCGTCGTCACGAGAGAAATGCGCGCCGCTCGGCCCCGACCTCCCACCGTGGCGCAACTCCCGAAATTTTCCTCCCCTCGCTTCTACCACGGTTTTTCCGTCATGGGCGGCCCAAAGAATGTCATGCAACCGTCTCCGGCCCGCCCGGGCGAAAAGCCCATTTTCTCATGATTTTTTGTCATAGAAGTAGGAGCCCACCACATCTATGATGATACCGGGTTTTGTCACAATTATCGTCATAGAAGTGTCATATGTATGACAGAAAAAATTTCGTTCGGCCCAAAATGTCACGGATGTGTCCTTTTTTGTAGTGAGTGATGTTCCTCTGATATTGTCCCGTAATCTAGCTCCATGCTAGACTTCCCCACACAACGTTACAATTTCCTGTTTGTCTGTTCTCAGTTGTTTTGTGATATGAATGATGTCATACTATGCTTACCGTATTATAAACTTCGTCTCTTTATCCTCAATACAATGTGAAGGAATAGACAATACATTAGCGATGGTACATGGTCATATGTTTGGAACCTGGTTTTATTATGTACTTTGCAATAAAATACAACTAATATTTTACATGGGTTCACCAGAATAAGTTCTGTATATAGACCAAAGCTATTTTGTTTGGTTTTGCTGCCTCCTTAATATCTTACGTTACGCATGCGCTAATGTAAAACCTCAACATTTCAGCGAGCTATGGAAAAAATGGTGGAACCGCCACCTTACGAAGGTGGCGAGGCAACTATAACAACAATGTCGACTCTTCTGCGGTGGGGTCAATACATGTCCTCTAACGATTGCCAAAAGCACGTTCTGCGTATCTTGGGTTGGTTGTTAAGGCAATATCGTCCAAACTTCCTCATGATCAAGATATGCAAGCTCAAAGCAATGTTGTATCTGCGCTCGGACACAAGTCCATTCCCTAACGAGACCCTTTGTGAAACAAGGAGAAACATTGCTCAATGTCGTCAAGATATGCATGGTTTTGAAACCAGACTATCAGACATTTGCTATGTTGTTCAGGAGCCTAGGGGAAATGAAGGCGAGGGTTTTGGTGCTCCATCGGATAATACAACATGAAAACGTAACAGTCAGGTCAAATGAAATGAGCTTCTGAACTTCTGGTGGTGCATTTAGCTGCTAGACTGTTAAGTGTTATGCCAACCTTCCTTTTGTTATATAGTTGTAATTTGTTTTGGTTCGATACAAAATTTATTCTTAACGTGCAGCCACCGGCTGAAGAAAACAGTAAACCATTTTTGTATAGTGTAGGGTGTTCCCTATATTTGCACTGGTGGCGATCTTTGATGCCGAGTGGATGTAATCTGTGCAATCGCCTTAATAGACTAGCGTTAGTTTCGGCCTTATTTATTTCCTAGTCTTCCTTTTCCTGGTTTGCTAGTGGCAAGAACTACCATGGGCCATATCACGGGCCGTAGGATCCATGGGTCTCCTACGGGCCGTCGATAAATGGGCTTTATGTCGGTGGGCCTTGGGCGTCGGATAAATGGGTCTACATGGGCCGTGTCGGGCGTAATTGGTATCGGCCCAAAGCCGGTAACAGTCGTTAACGGCCGTGGGACAGCAAAAGGCTTAATTACTGTCACAAGCATAACGGGTCATTAATGGGCGAGAATATAGGGCGAGCCGGAAAGCGGTGCAGCGGGTTAACGAGGCTAGAAATGGGCCGACTCTTGCCATGGGCGAATTTGGCCCATTAGGGTAACATGCCCGATGTGGGCCGACTCTTACCATGGGCGAATTTGGCCCATTAGGGAACAGGCGATGTGGGCCGACTCTTGCGAGGGCGAATTTGGCCCATTAGGGGAACAGGCCAAGATGTGGGCGGGGTAATCGAGGGCTGAAAAGGAGCCCAAGAGCGTATGGGCCGTCAATAGGCGAAAGCTAACACGGAATGGAAGCGGCCCATGTAAATCACGGGCGTTAACGGGTATAAAGAAAATTACTGTTCATTATGGGCTAGAGTCACCGTGGGCACGTAAAGGGCCAAAGATCTGAAAGGCCTCATATGGGCGAAAACGTCGTGGGCCATACATGGGCGAAAGTGAAATGGGCTAGTGTTATATTGGCGGCCCACATGGCGTTGTTGGGCGATTTCCTTTAGGGCCTAACGGGCCATGAGTTAACGGGCCGTAAAATGGGCTATTTATGAAGAGACCGTTAACGAGGCTTTTCATGGGCCAGCCGTTAACTTTGACCAAGTCAAATGGGTCGGCTTTGTAAGCTAAATGGGCGATGGTGGGCCATGGCGCGTGTCGACATATCATAGGCACCTATCGACCCAGCGACGGTGACCGTTTTTCGTCCGGCCAATAAGAATTTTACACGTGGAAATTTCCCATTGGTCGGGGCTGTTAACGGGTTATCGGATCCAAAACCCGACCCGATAGCTTAACGGCGTTCCATTACGGTCGATGCCACGTTTTGGTCACCCTTGACGAAAGCACTTCTGTGACGCGCGATTTATTGTTATGGAAGTGGACACTTCCGTGATGATAATTTTGGTAATGTCATGGAACACTTCTACGACAACACTGGTATGACTATCTTGATTCTGTCATAAAATCTTCATGGATGTACATGCATGAAAAAAAACGCGACCAACTGTGACAAACACATATCATCACATAAGTGTATTTTTTTGTAGTGGTACCCAGACTTGCCTGCCTGCGGCCCACGGCGTGGATTATTCAATGGCCTAGTACGGCCCATCTTCAGCATCAACAACAGAACACCCTCATGAGGGGCCAAGCCTCGAAAGGCGGACGACGCCAAGATCTATGAAAGGAGCAACTATCGGATTTCGGGTTCCGGCAGACCCTTGAGGTTCAAACACTGGGGTCCGCGCGGGGATCCAACCTTCCACCGTCTCGTACCTCGCCGAATCGCAGGGACCTAAACTACTAAAAAGGACAGCACAAGAGACACAAGATTTATACTAGTTCGGGCCACCGTTGTGGTGTAATACCCTGCTCTAGTTTGTGGCGTGGTGGATTGCCTCTTGGGCTGATGAGGAACAGTACAGGGAAGAACAGCCTCGCGAGGGTCTGTTCTTGGTGGGTGTGATGATGTAACGCCCCGGATGCAACTTTCCATATTCGTAACTCCAACTCTTGCCTTTTCCGGAGATGCGATACGTTATTTCCTTCGTGGTTGGGTTTTTGTCTTTTGTTTTGCATTTTGTCTTGTCATGCATTTCATTTCATCGCATCATGTGCATTGCATCTGCATGTTTTCATAAAACTCGTAGCCATTCGCAGCTTGCCCTTTCTCTCTTTGCCTCCGTTGTTATTTTGTCGTGCCCTTATCCTCATTGACCTCTCTCGGACCCCTCGTGTGCGTGTCCGAAACTTGCCCGAACCCGACCACAGTAGTCTTTACCGATGGGTCCGGATCAACCCCAAACATCCCTAAAATATCTTCGTTCATTTGTTTGGACTCCCGAAGCATTTTATTCTCGACCGTCCGATTTTAATCGGATGATCCAAACTTCCCTCCTTTCTCATATTTATAGTCCACCCCTAGTCTATTTTGGATAACCCTAGAAATCCTCCCCTTGTCCTCCTAGCCGCCGCCACACTCCTCTTGTCTCCCCTGTTCCTCGGGATCTACCCCGATCCAAATTTCCACCCAACCGAAGCCGCCACCTTCCTCCTCGTTTTCCAGATCGGGCAAGGCCACAACCTATCAATCCATCGATCCACTGCATCCCTCGATTCCCCACGGCTCTCCTCGACCAGCAGCAACCAGGAGCCCGAGCTCCTTCTCCCACACCTGCTTGCCCGAGGAAACGCTCGAGGCTGTGCCTCCTCGTCTCCTTGCGCTGCCGTTCGCCACACCGGCGACCACGGGCACAACCTCCTCGACCACGCGCCATCTTCCCGTCAACCACCTCGCGTCGCTGCCTCATCAGCTCCGCTGCCCGGCAGCAGCACCCGAGCGCTGCCTCGTCCCCGTCCTCGCCCGTTGTCACGTCACCGGTGTCCTAACCACCGGAGCGCAGCCGCCCTTCCGCTGCCGTCGAGCGCCACCACAAAGAAGCAGCTCGTGCCGCCCCCTCACCCTGCGCCCTTTGTCTCTTCTCCCTTCCCCTTTGCTTTCTCTCTCTCCCTCTCATCTCCCTGCTTCCTCTCTCTCACAGGAAACGCAGGGGCACGTGGAGCTCCATGGCCGCCCGATGCTCAAGCCTCCACCAGGAACCGCTCGTCCGTCTCGGGTCCTCCCAGATCGAGACCGTCCCGGCCTTCCCCGGACCTCGCCTGCCCCGCCGCGTCGCCGGATCCGGCCGCCAGAACCTCCAGCGCCGATGCCCTGTTTGCCTCCTCTGCTTCGCCCCTGTACGAGGTGGACGACCGCCTCACTGCATTGACCACAAGACGTGCGTCGAACCGCTGCCTCACAGGCCCAGATCCGCAGAGGCCAGTAGCGCCCGGCCAGCCTGTTGGCCTGCTCCACGCATGCTCCTCCCGGGCCGCCTTCCCGTCTGGGCCGAGCCCATGGGTGAGGCCACCCCAGCCTCCTTTTTGTTCACTGTTGGCCCAGCCAGTTCTGGCCCGCGTCTGTTTTTTTTCAAATACGAGAATTTCTATTATCCAAGAAATTACTGTTTTGCGAAAAACCCCAGTAGTTCATGCATTAATAACTCATTAATCGTGCATCGGATTTAAATGATTCAAACATGTAAAATGATCAGAATTTTGTGTAGATTAATTATATGCCACTTTCATTTATGTTAAAGATGTTTAACTTGATGTTTATTTAATTTTGCTAAATGCCATGCTAAAATGATTTATTTCATAACTAAATAACCGTAGCTCCATTTTAAATAAATTATATATGTAAATGGGGTAGAAAAATGCCTAGTTTAACATGGTGTACTTGTTTGGCATGTTAAACAACATTAAAATTGTGTTTAGGGAAGAACAGTAGCAAATTCGAAATATGCATATGAGGATTTTTCCGGAATTGTTGTTGTTGTTTCCGGCCTCATTTAATCTTGCCTAAATAGTTAGTTTCATATGCTTCACCCCCTTGCCATGTTTAATAACACTTAATATTGTTGGGTAGCCTAAACAAGAGTGAACTAAATAAATGTTGTGAAGTTTCGTCAATATGCAATTCGTTGCATATTGAGCTCCACTTAACCTGTAGTTTTGTTTGTGCATATTGTCATGCCATGCTATTGAAACCGGACATGCATCATACTTGGTTGTGCATCATGCCATGTTTATGTGATGGTTGTTTACTATGTTGTTTGTTTCTTTCCGGTTGCTTCTCTCGTTAGCTTCGGTTTCGTTCGGAGTTGTGAGGATTCGCTCGACTTCATCCGCTTGTCTTCTTCATGGACTCGTTCTTCTTCCTTGCGGATTTCGTGCAAGATGACCATACCCTCGAAATCACTTCTATCTTTGCTTGCTAGATGCTCGCTCTTTTGCTATGCCTATGCTACGATGCCTACCACTTGCTATGTCATGCCTCCCATATTGCCATGTCAAGCCCCTAACCATCCTTTCCTAGCAAACCGTTGTTTGGCTATGTTACCGCTTTGCTCAGCCCCTCTTATAGCGTTGTTGGTTGCAGGTGAAGATGAATTTTGTTCCTTGTTGGAACATGGAGATGTATTTCCTTATTGGAACATGTTTACTTGTTGGGATATCACAATATATCTTATTTAATTAACGCATCTATATACTTGGTAAAGGGTGGAAGGCTCGGCCTTATGCCTGGTGTTTTGTTCCACTCTTGCCGCCCTAGTTTCCGTCATATCGGTGTTATGTTCCCGGATTTTGCGTCCCTAACGCGGTTGGGTGATTTATGGGACCCCTTGATAGTTCGCTTTGAATAAGACTCCTCCAAAGAAGGCCCAACCTTGGTTTTACCATTTGACTACCTACCACATATACCCTTCCTTGGGTTCTGCAGACTCAAGGGTCATCTTTATTTTAGCCCCGGGCGGTGCTCCTCAGAGTGTTGGTCCGAACCGAGCAACTAGACTTGGGGCCACCACGGGAAACTTCGAGGCTTGGTTTTACTCGTAGCTTGACTTATCCGGTGTGCCACGAGAACGAGGTACGTCGACTCCTATCGGGATTTGTCGGCACATCGGGCGGCTTTGCTGGTCTTGTTTTATTGTTTGTCGAAATGTCTTGTAGTCCGGATTCCGAGATCGATCGGGTCTTCCTGGTAGAAGGAATATCCTTCGTTGACCGTGAGAGCTTATAATGGGCTAAGTTGGGACACCCCTGCAAGGTTTTATCTTTCGAAAGCCGTGCCCACGGTTATGAGGCAGATGGGAATTTGTTAATGTCCGGTTGGAGAAAACCCGAAGTTGACCTTAATAAAAATACATCAACCGCGTGTGTAACCGTGATGGTCTCTTCTCGGCGGAGTCCGGGAAGTGAACACGGTGTTGGAGTTATGCTTAACGTAGGTTGTTCTAGGATCACTTCTTGATCGTAGTTGTTCGAACGTGCTTTTGCCTTCTCTTCTCGCTCTCATTTGCATATGTTAGCCACCATATATGCTAGTCGCTTGCTGCAGCTCCACCTCACTACCTTCTCCTACCCATAAGCTTAAATAGTCTTGATCTCGCGGGTGTGAGATTGCTGAGTCCCCGTGACTCACAGATACTTCCAAAACCAGTTTGCAGGTGTCGATGAAACCGCAGCAGTGGCGCACCCGAGCTCAAGGAGGAGATTGATGAAGATCTTGTTCATTGTGTTGTTTCGTTTCAGTTGATCAGTAGTGGAGCCCAGTTGGGACGATCGGGGATCTGTGTAGCTTTTGGGGTAGTCTTCTTTTATTTTGGTTCCGTAGTCGGACCTTGATTGTATCTGTATGATGTAATGCTTTACTCATGTATTGTGTGAAGTGGCGATTGTAAGTCAACTATGTATCTCTTTCCCTTATGTATTACATGGGTTGTGTGAAGATTACCTCACTTGCGACATTGCTTTCAATGTGGTTATGCCTCTAAGTCGTGCTTCGACACGTGGGAGATATAGCCGCATCGAGGGCGTAACAAGTTGGTAATCAGAGCCTTCCCCGACTTAGGAGCCCCCTACTTGATTGTTTGCTGGCGTTGTTGAGTCTAGAACGGAAAATGTTTTGAGTCTTAGGATTATATATATAGGAGAGTAGGATTCTTTTTACTCCCCAGTCCCTTCGTCGCTCTGGTGAGGTCTCCAGACGTAGATGTTTTGACTCTCCTCTCCTCAAATTTCACTAAAAAAATTTCTAGGATCACGCGGGTATCTTGGAATCGTTCCGATGGTTTTGTGACGAGAACATTGTTCTTGGTGCCTCCTGACATTTAGGGGTTGTGGCAGTGTCCCGGGGAGTTGAGCTCCGAGGTGTTGTCGTCACAATTTTATCGTTGCAGTTCTGGAATACCTGAGTTTTGCCGACATCGAAAATCTCTTTTATGCAGTTGTTGGTGAGATAACCTCGATAACCCAGTACTGGGGCGAGCTCGAGAGTATTTCCATGACTCGTATAACGGATGCTTTTCGAAGGTCGAGGTAAACGATTTCCGAAGGTTTCTTGGTTATGTGTTGAAGGATGGATACAGCTGGATCTAGGTATTGTTAGTTTGGGTGATATATTTTGTGTCCCCTGTATCCCCAACACCTGATTGCATAACCAGAAAGTTTTGGGAGTTTATAGGTGGGAATTCAAGTAGCTCCTAGAATATCTTTCCTACAGATGCATGATATGGGATTGGGTAAATCTCTATCATATGTATTTGTTCCGGCTTATTCTGCAAGCCAAATCCTTTGTTTTTGTTCCATTTTGTGGTATTCGAGTTGCTTCAATGTCAAGTGTTGATTCCATACCTTATTCTAAACGGCGTTCTCATATTTCTATGTGGATGCTAATCCTTCTTGTTCATCAAGGTCGTCTGTTCAATCCTTTCCAACCGTGTGCTTCTCTCCAATTAAATCCGATCATTCCAACATTCGCAAGATCAATTCAAAGCTTTTTCTCAACGGTGTTCATTTCATCCGACCCAAGCTGCCTTTGTTTTCCCACCCTCCCACCCCTTTTTCTTCAAGGACTCAGATTTCTTAATCAAGTATCCATTTTATTGAGTGAAGTTTCTTCATTCTTTTCCTTTAATGTTTTATCCGGTGATTTCTCATGAAGACGCTAAGGAAGTTTCAACCTTATCATTGTTCCATTCTAATTTTCTTCTCCGGTGGTTTTAAGTCAAGTTTTCGGTGTTCATCGTATTAGCTTCCTCGTTTCAAATGTTTTCTCATACCGGTGCACCTCATAATCTTTTAGTTCTTGCTATTCATTTGTTCTGGAGTGTTGAAGATATCTCTGAAGATTCGTGTTTCCACTCTGCATCAATTCTAGCTATTTCGAGGTCTTACCTTATTCAGCCATTTAATTCTACCGGCGCAATCTATCTTTTAAATCGTTCAACGGTGTTTATTTTGAGTGGGCCCTAACCCACAGGTCTTTTCCCAGGATCTTACCTGACTCTTCTAATTTTTCGGAGTTATTCTCAAATTCTTTGCAAAGTTTGATGTAAGGATGAATTATCATCAGTCAAATGTCTTTCTCCAAGATCTTTCAAATTCTTTCATCGTGGATTCAACCTTTCTAATTTTCTTTCCGGAGTGCCTCAACAATTCATGGTGGTGTTTCTCATCGTCATTCTCAACATTTGAAGACTGAAGAAGAGTTTCTCTTAAATCTTGCTCCATTCTCTTCAAGATTCATGGTTCTAGCTTCGTGCCATCCTCTCATAATTGTTTTAGATTGTGAGAATTCTTTTCACCCATCCGGAGCATTTCAGGAGTCTTTTCAGTTTGATTCTTCTGAGCCCATCATCTCAGAATTATTCATTCAAGCTTTCAGCTCTTGTTCCCTAAATCTTACCGGTGCATCATTCAAGTATTATCTAATCAGCTCTTGATCTCTGCGTTCACTTGTATCTAAATTCTCTCAAGTATCTTCGTTCATTTCTAATTCTTCCCGGTGTTTCTTTATCTTTTCTTCATTCATTTTCAATTCTTACGGTGGTTCGTTCAAGATTTCATTTCCTTTATTGTCGTATCAATTCATTCGTTCTTTCCGAATCCTACCGGTGATTTGTTGAAGACCTTCTCAAGTTTGCGCTATATCTCTATCTGTAATCATTTTTCAATGAGAATAAGTAGTATGCCAAATCCGTTGCTTGTCATCAATCTAATTTGGTGAAGGATATGCATAACATAATTCTTATTATTGTTTCATCCAAGTGATCTAGTTTCTTCTTTCCAGAGTTGTTCATCATGTCACAATTCTCGGTTCGAATTGCTTCATCTTTTCTTTTCCGGAGTTCCAAGTTTTCTCGGTTATATCATTTCAAAGCTTCATCTTATCACTGCAAGGCTTCACCTTGTGTTTTCAACTTCTCTTTCTTTTATCACCCCTTTCTTACCGGAGTTCTTCATGGAGGCTCTACATGGTGCTTCGTGAAGGATTCTTTTCATTCTTCAATTGTTCTTCAAGATTTCTCGCGGAGTTAAGATCCGCCAAGCTATACTCTAAAATAAACATGGTTCTCAACACATGTTTTGTTTTGAGGAGTTCAAGCATTCTTCATCTTGCATTCCGAAGTGCAATTCTTTCTACCTTATCTCTTGAGATGGTGTTATGTCATTCTTGACAATTTCCCTTCGTGTTTCTTGATTCACAAGTTGTCAGGAATGAGATATTAAAATCCATCATTTTTCTTCGTTCACGAGATCTTTTCAACCCAACAATTTATTCGTTGGTGTTATCTTGGTTTAGATTTCACCTAAAGCCTTTCCGAAGGAATGTTGCTATTTGTGGTGTTTATCAATGATCCATGTTTTCCTCCTATCCTCTCAATGAAAGAAGTTTTCATCTCCGTGTTGCTCTCAATCCAATCAATTGTTTCCGTTGGTGGCAGAAGCTCACCTCATAATTTTGAGATGTTTTCATAAGCCCACCACAAGCTTATCCTTACCGTTGTTGTTTTTCAAACAACTCCGTTCAATCCTACTTCGTAAGGATGCTCTTTCAAATTCATTTATGGTGGGAGATGTTGGTTTCATTCTTCGTTCTATTCATTCCAACTTTCTATCTATCATGCATTGTTTCCGGAGGCATTGTGATGTTGCTCTCTTCACCCATCACCTCGTTTTGTAAAGATTATATTCTTTTCTTGCTTATCCATTTAACCTGAGTGTTGTCTGAAATCTTTCTTACCCCTTCTGCCATTTTTCAATAGTTCCAGAGGCAGTGTTTGTTGATTTCATCAAGTATCCTCTTTTCTTTCATCAAGTATCCTCTCATCTTGTCAAGATCATGTTCAATTCCTTCCATTTTCAGTCGGAGTGCTGTCCAAATTATATCAATCTTATTCCTTCTCTATCTAGTTTTAACCGGAGTGGTTTCAATATCTATGTTATCACTAAACCTCTTGGTTCTCGTCGTATCCCATGTTCCTCTTTTCTAACAGAGTGTTTTAAACCTTGTTCATCTTCGTTGTGTTCTTTCTTTCATTTTGTTCAACCTCTCAAGGTTCTTTGGTTTCACTCGTTTGTCAAATAAGCAACTTAGTTTTACCTCTTCCTCTTCCGCTTTTCTCCGGTGCCATCCTAGATCTTGGGACGAGATCCTCTCGTAGTGGTGGAGTGTTGTAACGCCCCGGATGCAACTTTCCATATTCGTAACTCCAACTCTTGCCTTTTCCGGAGATGCGATACGTTATTTCCTTCGTGGTTGGGTTTTTGTCTTTTGTTTTGCATTTTGTCTTGTCATGCATTTCATTTCATCGCATCATGTGCATTGCATCTGCATGTTTTCATAAAACTCGTAGCCATTCGCAGTTGCCCTTTCTCTCTTTGCCTCCGTTGTTATTTTGTCAGGCCCTTATCCTCATTGACCTCTCTCAGACCCCTCGTGTGCGTGTCCGAAACTTGCCCGAACCCGACCCGCGCAGTCTTTACCGATGGGTCCGGATCAACCCCAAACATCCCTAAAATATCTTCGTTCATTTGTTTGGACTCCCGAAGCATTTTATTCTCGACCGTCCGATTTTAATCGGATGATCCAAACTTCCCTCCTTTCTCATATTTATAGTCCACCCCTAGTCTATTTTGGATAACCCTAGAAATCCTCCCCTTGTCCTCCTAGCCGCCGCCACACTCCTCTTGTCTCCCCTGTTCCTCGGGATCTACCCCGATCCAAATTTCCACCCAACCGAAGCCGCCACCTTCCTCCTCGTTTTCCAGGTCGGGCAAGGCCACAACCTATCAATCCATCGATCCACTGCATCCCTCGATTCCCCACGGCCCTCCTCGACCAGCAGCAACCAGGAGCCCGAGCTCCTTCTCCCACGCCTGCTTGCCCGAGGAAACGCTCGAGGCTGTGCCTCCTCGTCTCCTTGCGCTGCCGTTCGCCACGCCGGCGACCACGGGCACAACCTCCTCGACCACGCGCCATCTTCCCGTCAACCACCTCGCGTCGCTGCCTCATCAGCTCCGCTGCCTGGCAGCAGCACCTAAGCGCTGCCTCGTCCCGTCCTCGCCCGTCGTCCGCCACGGTGTCCTAACCACCGGGCGCAGCCGCCTTCCGCTGCCGTCGGCGCCACCGCAGCAGCAGCTCCAGCCGCCCCTCACCCTGCGCCCTTTGTCTCTTCTCCCTTCCCCTTTGCTTTCCTTCTCTCTCCCTCTCATCTACATGCTTCCTCTCTCTCGCAGGAAACGCAGGGGCACATGGAGCTCCATGGCCGCCCGATGGTCAAGCCTCCACCAGGAACCGCTCGTCCGTCTCGGGTCCTCCCAGATCGAGACCGTCCCGGCCTTCCCTGGACCTCGCCTGCCCCGCCGCGTCGCCGGATCCGGCCGCCAGAACCTCCAGCGCCGGTGCCCTGTTTGCCTCCTCTGCTTCGACCCTGTACGAGGTGGACGACCGCCTCACTGCATTGACCGCGCACGCGTCGAACCGCTGCCTCACAGTGGCCCAGATCCGCAGAGGCCCAGCCACCTGCCCAGCCTCACCTGGCCTGCTCCACCACCGCCCTCCAGCGGGCCGCCTTCCGTCTCGGCCGAGCCCATGGGTGAGGCCACCCCAGCCCCTTTTTGTTCACTGTTGGCCCAGCCAGTTCTGGCCCGCCTGTTTTTTTTCAGCGTCAGAGAATTTGTCTATTATCCAGTAAATTACTGTTTTGCAGAAAACCCCATGTAGTTCATGCATTAATAACTCATTAATCGTGCATCGGATTTAAATGATTCAAACATGTAAAATGCTCAGAATTTTGTGTAGATTAATTATATGCCACTTTCATTTATGTTAAAGATGTTTAACTTGCTGTTTATTTAATTTTGCTAAATGCCATGCTAAAATGATTTATTTCATAACTAAATAACCGTAGCTCCATTTTAAATAAATTATATATGTAAATGGGGTAGAAAAATGCCTAGTTTAACATGGTGTACTTGTTTGGCATGTTTAACAACATTAAAATTGTGTTTAGGGCAGAACAGTAGAAAATTCGAAATATGCATATGAGGATTTTTCCGGAATTGTTGTTGTTGTTTCCGGCCTCAATTAATCTTGCCTAAATAGTTAGTTTCATATGCTTCACCCCCTTGCCATGTTTAATAACACTTAATATTGTTGGGTAGCCTAAACAAGAGTGAACTAAATAAATGTTGTGAAGTTTCGTCAATATGCAATTCGTTGCATATTGAGCTCCACTTAACCTGTAGTTTTGTTTGTGCATATTGTCATGCCATGCTATTGAAACCGGACATGCATCATACTTGGTTGTGCATCATGCCATGTTTATGTGATGGTTGTTTACTATGTTGTTTGTTTCTTTCCAGGTTGCTTCTCTCGTTAGCTTCGGTTTCGTTCCGGAGTTGTGAGGATTCGTTCGACTTCATCCGTTTGTCTTCTTCATGGACTCGTTCTTCTTCCTTGCGGGTTTTCAGGCAAGATGACCATACCCTCGAAATCACTTCTATCTTTGCTTGCTAGATGCTCGCTCTTTTGCTATGCCTATCCTACGATGCCTACCACTTGCTATGTCATGCCTCCCATATTGCCATGTCAAGCCCCTAACCATCCTTTCCTAGCAAACCGTTGTTTGGCTATGTTACCGCTTTGCTCAGCCCCTCTTATAGCGTTGTTAGTTGCAGGTGAAGATGAATTTTGTTCCTTGTTGGAACATGGAGATGTTGTTCCTTGTTGGAACATGTTTACTTGTTGGGATATCACAATATATCTTATTTAATTAACGCATCTATATACTTGGTAAAGGGTGGAAGGCTCGGCCTTATGCCTGGTGTTTTGTTCCACTCTTGCCGCCCTAGTTTCCGTCATATCGGTGTTATGTTCCCGGATTTTGCGTCCCTAACGCGGTTGGGTGATTTATGGGACCCCCTTGACAGTTCGCTTTGAATAAGACTCCTCCAAAGAAGGCCCAACCTTGGTTTTACCATTTGACTACCTACCACATATACCCCTTCCCTTGGGTTCTGCAGACTCAAGGGTCATCTTTATTTTTAGCCCCCCCGGGCGAGTGCTCCTCCGAGTGTTGGTCCGAACCGAGCAGCCTGCGGGGCCACCACGGGGAAACTCGAGGCTTGGTTTTACTTGTAGCTTGACTTATCCGGTGTGCCACGAGAACGAGGTACGTCGACTCTATCGGGATTTGTCGGCACATCGGGCGGCTTTGCTGGTCTTGTTTTATTGCTGTCGAAATGTCTTGTACTCCGGGATTCCGAGATCGATCGGGTCTTCCGGTAGAAGGAATATCCTTCGTTGACCGTGAGAGCTTATAATGGGCTAAGTTGGGACACCCTGCAGGGTTTTATCTTTCAAAGCCGTGCCCATGTTATGAGGCAGATGGGAATTTGTTAATGTCCGGTTGTAGAAAACCCGTTGACCTTAATAAAATACATCAACGCGTGTAACTGTGATGGTCTCTTCTCGTGGTCCGGAAGTGAACACGATGTTGGAGTTATGATTGACGTAGGTTGTTCTAGGATCACTTCTTGATCATAGTTGTTCGACCGTGCTTTTGCCTTCTCTTCTCGCTCTCATTTGCATATGTTAGCCACCATATATGCTAGTCGCTTGCTGCAGCTCCACCTCACTACCTTCTCCTACCCATAAGCTTAAATAGTCTTGATCTCGGGTGTGAGATTGCTGAGTCCCGTGACTCACAGATACTTCAAAACCAGTTTGCGGTCTTGATGAAACCGTGCGGTGGCCTTTTGAGCTCAAGGAGGAGATTGATGAAGATCTTGTTCATTGTGTTGTTTCGTTTGAGCTTGATCAAGAGTGGAGCCCAGTTGGGACGATCGGGATCTGTGTAGCTTTTGGGGTAGTCTTCTTTTATTTTGGTTCCGTAGTCGGACCTTGATTGTATCTGTATGATGTAATGCTTTACTCATGTATTGTGTGAAGTGGCGATTGTAAGCCAACTATGTATCTCTTTCCCTTATGTATTACATGGGTTGTGTGAAGATTACCTCACTTGCGATATTGCTTTCAATGCGGTTATGCCTCTAAGTCGTGCTTCGACACGTGGGAGATATAGCCGCATCGAGGGCGTAACAGATGAACTGCTAGGTGGTGTCCCGTCGCTCTAGCTTGAGGATCGGGTCTCTATCTTTCTCAGGATGCCGATCGTCTCGATCCCTTCTTTTCTCTCATTTCGATCCCCCTACTCTGAGTGTGGCTACTCCTATTTATAGGCAAAGGTCCTAGGCCTCTTCCCAAATATTAAGCGGGAAGGGTGCCAACAATTGGCCATTTTGAAGGGGAACAACGGGTACACTTATCCTGACTAAAGTTGGTCCTCGCCTGCCAAAGGCTCTGGTGATGATGCCTGCTTGGGCTCCACGATAACTCCCTTCCAGCCGTTGGGGCTGATCTTGGTCTTGTTGCACCGAAACGGATGCCTTTGCTTGATGCCTGCGCCTGCGCTTGCTCCCTTTGCACCAAAGGGGAAAGGAGGACGCTGCGCGGGCTGGCGCCCGACTGGTGCCCTTGGTCGTCATGTCTTGCGTCATGAGCACCTCGCGAGGTACCCTGCCTTGGACTCTCCGCCTCCTCATGAGCCAACCTGACGAGGCCGTGCCTGAGGAAGCTCCTCGTCGTCCGCCCCGCGAGGCTTGGCCCCTCGCGAGGGTCTTGAGCTTGCGTTGATGAAGATGGGCCATCCTGGGCCTCCTTTGAGCCACGTCGCAGGCCGCAGGCAGGCAAGTCTGGGGACCCCCGTTCCCAGAACGCCGACAGTAGCCCCCGGGCCCACGGCGCGCCCGAACTTGGCCGAGCAGAGAGCGAAAGGGCAAGTCGCGGCGTCATGGCCCATAACAGCCTGCGGCCTTGGGCGCCGCGTGGCGGTTGATTGGACGCGTGCACACTGCTTCCCCATGATGCCTGGGTAACCAGCCGGTTTCGACGAGTCCCTGCATGCAGAGTTGGGCATGATGACCGGTGATCGTGGAGGCCGACGGTTGGCCTTCGCCGGCCATAAGTACGGAACGGCGCGCGCCCTTCCAGTCTATCCTTCTGCTTCTCCTCCTCCTCGTTTCGTCTCATCACCATGGCTCCGATCCGTCGGTTCTCCAAGGAAGAGAAGGGAAAGGCTCCTCAAGAGGATCTTGACCTGCTCCCCCCAACGAAGCGGCTTGCTCTCTGGTGTCGAGGCTGGGCGCGCCGCCGAGGCGCCCATGCCCTGGTGCGGGGCCGCCGCCAGAGTTTCCTCTTCCTTGTACGCGCAAATTGGTGGCCTGAAGGAGGCGACGCCGGCGCCACGAGCGGCGCGCGCCGACGACGCCGGCCGGGTCACGGCGTGTCGTATTCCCCGGAGTCCACGCCGAGGGCTCCTTCCGGGAGTTCATGCTTCGCTTCGCCGCGCCTCCTAAGTCTTGGATTCGTCTTCCTTCTTTCTTCGCCTCCATCGTCCGTCAGGGGGAGCCCCTGGGACTCTGCGGCACCCTCGTGACCGGGGCAGAGGTCGCAGTAGTTGCCCCGGGCGAGGTCTTCATGACTCGAGGCTGGGATGAGGTCGCCCGGGTCTGCAGGACGAGGGGCGCCCTCATGATCCACCTGGAGTACGATGGTGCTTCGGTGGTGTCCTTCAAGGTCTTCGACGCGGAGGGTCATCGGCTGGAGTGCTGCCCCGGGAGAGGTGGTCGGGGCCCTGCTGCGGTGAGACGGAGGCCGACCGGCCACTCCCTTGGCGGCTTCTCAGGCGACGAAGGCGCCTGAGGATCCAGCGACTCCGCCGAGCTCTTCGCGATGCCAGAGACAAGCGACGACTGCTACGAGCCCTCGAGCCTGCGCCGCTCCCGGAGCAGGGCTGGCTCGTCAGGTCGTCGCCGCCCCTGATCTGGATGGGGTTGGCGCCGGACCGGGAGGCCCACCGTTGATGATGGCGTCTGCCGTGGTGGTCCCTGTAGATAGGACTCCTTAGGATTCGCGTCTTTTGTTCCTGCGAGGAGCCAAGAATGTACCCCGAGAGGGCTTGTAAGATGTTTGTAGCTTTGTTTGTCAATATGATACTTATTGTGAGGCAGTGCGAGATGCTCATTCCATTCTAGCTCAGTTTCTTCCTTTCGGACCTCATGAGGGCTTGATGTTCTGCGCCGACAGGTCCTAGTCCCAAGGCGGCTTCAGCCGTCGCTGGTATGCCAGGTCGCGATGCCGTGGTCAAGGCCAGGAGGTGAGCGGCCCGAGGTCCGGTAAGAGCCTCTGAGTCGCGATGCTCAGGGGGTCCCCCTTGGCGCTCAAGCAGCCATCATTCGGTGAGAAAGGAGAGCGACGTTGCTAAGACGGGGTTGCATTGAGTGTGGGGATGGTGTTGTGATGACTAGTGTGTCCGAAGGGTGACTTATCTTCGAGGGTCAGGACAATGCTTCTTGGTGCGGCGCTAGGTCCGTGCCCTGGGCGGCTAGAGATTGCATGGCGAGGTCGTTTCGTGCTCCTTGGAGGGACCCTGCAGGTTCACCACAAAAGGAACAAGAGCTCGCCGTGGCGATCGTTAGTCCTGCCGTTAGTTGCTTTGGAGAGAGCGAGAGGGCTCGCGAGGTGTGTTGGGGCACCCGTGAGCCAGCGCGGGACTCACGAGGCCCTACCTCAAGGCGGGTTGCGCCTGGCTCTGGGCCTTATCTTCGAGTGTGTTCCTGAAAATTTGGCCAGATGCCGGTGCTCAACGTCTTCAGGTCCCGGCTCTCGGGCTGGTCTCAGCAGTCGCTGGCAAGCCAGGTCACGATGCCATGGACAAGACCAGAGGGTGAGGGCCGGAGAGCCGGTAGGAGCCCTAAGTCGCGATGCTCGAGCCGCCTTTTTAGCAAGCTGGATTAGATGACGCAACTCGTCCTCGCGTCCGGCTCTCGGGCTGGTCTCGATCGTCGCCGGCAAGCCGGTCGCGATGCCATGGACAAGACCAGAGGGTGAGGGCGGAGAGCGGTAGGAGCCACGAGTCGCGATGCTCGGGCACCCCCTTTAACGCGCAAGCTGGGTTGGATGACCAAACTCTACGTCCTCGGGTCCCGCTCTCGGGCTGGTCTCAGCCATCGCTGGCAGGCCAGGTCGTGATGCCATGGACAAGACCAGAGGGTGAGGGACGGAGAGCCGGTAGGATCCTCGAGTCGCGATGCTCGTGCACCCCCCTTTAATGTGCAAGATTCCGCCACCCAGAAAAGGCACCAAATAACAAGCATGGTGGAGCGAGAGCATAATCCTAAGGAAAAGTAGGAAGGATACATGCCGCTTGGACTGGCCCGAGCGGCTTGGGGATGATGCAGCCGGGGGCCCCCAACAGATAGGCTAATGACATGAAATAAAGGGATACATGCCGCAGGATGGACCCACGCTGCCTGGGAATAATGCGGCCCTGAGGCGCTCCCACCGAAATAAAACTTAAAGATGTCACCTGGTGATGTTGGGGATGAAGGGGTGTTGGTGTAGCAGACTCGGTGGGCTGCGGGAGCCGATCCTCACGAGCCCCCAGGCCCGGGGGCCTCGGGAGGCTCGGGAGGCGCTGGCGGCTCCTTAGGGGCCATCTCCATCTCCGCCAGGGCTGCGGCGTGCCTAACCTCTTGAGCCTCCAGGATGGTCCTCATGAGACGCTGGTGCGCAGCAGCCGCGTTTGGCAGGCCATAAGGCATGCGTACGTAGCTGTGGGGCGGACCCTTGCAACGTCCCACTCGCGAGGGCCAGAGGCGCTCTTGAGATGCGGCTCGGTTGAGCCCTGGTATGTCGATGCAGACGCGCAGCCCACCATCCTCGCCTGGATGGGGGGCCACAGCGGGTTGGCGGCGGCTGACCCTCATGACCCTTGACTCCTGTAGCTCCTGAATGGCCTTGCTGACGAACTCTTGAGGGTTCGGCCCTCCTTGCCTTGCTCTTGCTTGGGAAGCGTGCTGAAACCGCCTCACGTGGTGCCCAAGCGCCTCCTCGAGACCTGGCGAGGTCGGCGGCCCTCGGGAGAGCCCCGAGCCCTGCCTGAGGAGGGCGCCGGGCGCGCTTTCCTATGCGATGGAAGGAGGCTCCCCCTGGCCCGACGCGGGCCCTGAGGGGCCTGCCTCATGAGGAGCCGGGCCGGTCGATGTCTTCTTCTTCTTGGGTGCGGCCTCGGGAGGCCTCCTGCTGCTGTGGTCTGGGTCTACCAGCGATGCGGCCTGAAAAGCTCGCTTCAGGGAGCACACTGCGTCTCTCTCTTCACAGGGCATCGTGATGACTCCGCCGCTTCCTGGCATCTTGAGGACATTGTAGCCATGGTGGGTTACGGCCATGAATTTGGCCAACGCTGGGTACCCGAGGATGGCGTTGTACGGCACGCGAATGTGGGCGACGTCGAAGTCGATGAGCTCGGTGTGGTAGTTGTCGCGAGCCCCGAAGGTGACAGGAAGGCGGACCTGCCCGATCGGGACTGTGGAGCCGTCGGTGACTCCGGAGAAAGGCTTGGTTGGCTGAAGCTGACTGTAAGGCACTTGAAGATTGTTGAATGTCTCCACAGACAGGACGTTGAGCCCTGCTCCGCTGTCGATGAGGGTCTTGGTGACTAGCACATTGCTGATGATTGGGGAACAAAGCATCGGGAGAACTCCGGTTGTGGCTGCGCACTTGAGCTGATCCGTTGAGCTGAACGTGATGCCGCACGCCGACCACATGAGAGGGCGCGTGGACTCGAGCTTGGGGAGGACTGCATTCACTTCGCGGGCGAACTGCTTGAAGATGCGCTGAGAGGTTGGGGCTTGAGCTCCGCCCAGGATGCAGGCGATCGCACGCGCTTCTTGGAAGCCCGCAGCCCCCTCGTCCTGATGACGGTCTTCGATTCTCCTTGGCGACGGCGGCAGCAGAGGAAGGCCTGCGTTCCCCTGCAGGCGATCATCGCGAGGTTGATCCCTCCAGCCTCCCTCGCAAGGTGGGTCTTGCCAGCGGTCCTCGTGAGGTTGGTCGCGCCACCCTTGGCGTGGGCCGCGGTCTTCCCAGCGTCCTGCATTCCTTCCTGCTCCTCGGCCGTAGCCCCGGTCGCTGCGCTCGGGGCGTCTGCCGACCCTTCCTTCGCATACGGCCCGGAGCTCTTGACATTCATTGGTGTTGTGAGTGTGGAGGTCGTGGTACCTGCAGATCGGCTGCCCTTGGAGGACTCGGGCTGATCTCGCCTCGCTTGGTGTCCGGTTCGGCTGCGAGCATGGCAGCCCTTGCGCTTCATGTCCTTGGCCTTGACTTCTTCTCTTGGGATCCGGCGGGCAGCTCGAGGAGGGAGAGCCCTCCTCAGCCTGGCGCACTTGGTCGCCAAGTTGAACAGCTCGAGGAGGTGCACAGATCTTCATGCATCGCCAGCTCCTCCTTCATCTTGACGTCGCGCACTCCGTCGGAGAAGGTAGAGATGATGGCCTCCTCCGTTACCCTGGGGATCTTGAGGCACGCGTTGTTGAAGGGCTGGATGTACTTTTGCAGGGTTTCCCCTGGCTGATGCTTGATTCGACGCATGTCGCTCACGGCGGGTGGCCGCTCGCGAGCACCTTGGAAGTTGGCGATGAAGCGGGTACGCATCTCGTTCCAGGAAGAGATCGTGCCTGGGGCCAGATTCAGGAGCCAGGTGCGGGCTCCGTCCTTGAGCGCCATGGGAAACCAGTTCGCCATGACCTTTTCATCCCTGTTGGCAGCCTCGATGCCCAGCTCGTAGAGCTGGAGGAACTCCGTAGGGTCAGCCGTGCCGTCGTAGCGAGGAGGCAGGTCTGGCTTGAATATGGCGGGCCACGCGACGCTGTGCAGCTCGGAGGTGAAGGCACGGCAGCCCGCCGTTGCCGCGGGGGGCTTTGGACGACAGAGAGCTTGGTCTTGCAGGCCTCCCTGCGCCGCGGCTGGGGGCAGCGCAGGGTCTTGACGTGCCGGAGTGGGGAGCGCTCGGGCAACTTCTTGTGGGCGAGGAACTTCTTGACAGCTCTGCTCTTGCCGCGCCGGCGCCTGGCGGAACGGGTTTCGCCCAGGGGCCGCGCGCCTTGGGGCCAGGGCGCCGTCTTGAGGAGGAGGCGGCTGAGGCGCCCCGGAAGCTTCATCGCCCATGCGGGGCGGGGTGCGGTGCAGTGCGACGGACGGCGCGGGGTCGCCTCCTGCAGCACGGACGAGCTCGGTGACTAGGTCGAGCCATTCTTCGTAGACATCGTCGACGGGGCGGTAGCGCAGGAGCCCGTTAGCGCGATGAGTGCAGCTCGGGCCTCCATGACGCTGGGCGTGCGTGATTTAAGAACCAGCGGGGGTGAGCGAAAGCGTGGCGGTGCGGCCGCCCCACCTCATGGACGGGTGCTTGGGGCGACGCTTGTTGCTCATTCCCGCCCGGGCGGTGGCGGCGTTGATGGCACGTGACGGGGAACGACGAGGGCGCCCGCCGACGGGAGCCGTCTGGGCGACATGGGAGGCGAGGGCGGCTCAGCGCTCGGCGCGGGCCCGACGAGCGTCAGACATGGTTGCGGTGGTCGGGGAAGAACGAGGCGATGAAAGGCAGATTCCGGCGCACCCCTACCTGGCGCGGTAAATGTCGGATTTCGGGTTCCGGCAGACCCTTGAGTTTCAAACACTGGGGTGCACGCGGGGATCCAACCTTCCACCGTCTCGTACCTCGCCGAATCGCAGGGACCTAAACTACTAAAAAGGACAGCACAAGAGACACAAGATTTATACTAGTTCGGGCCACCGTTGTGGTGTAATACCCTACTCTAGTTTGTGGCGTGGTGGATTGCCTCTTGGGCTGATGAGAAACAGTACAGGGAAGAACAGCCTCGCGAGGGTCTGTTCTTGGTGGGTGTGATGAACTGCTAGGTGGTGTCCCGTCGCTCTAGCTTGAGGATCGGGTCTCTATCTTTCTCTGGATGCCGATCGTCTCGATCCCTTCTTTTCTCTCCTTTCGATCCCCCTACTCTGAGTGTGGCTACTCCTATTTATAGGCAAAGGCCTTGGGCCTCTTCCCAAATATTGGGCGAGAAGGGCGCCAACAATTGGCCATTTTGAAGGGGAACAGCGGGTACACTTATCCTGACTAAAGTTGGTCCTCGCCTGCCAAAGGCTCTGGTGATGACGCATGCTTGGGCTCCACGGTGACTCCCTTCCAGCCGTTGGGGCTGGTCTTGGTCTTGTTGCACCAAAACGGATGCCTTTGCTTGATGCCCTCAACGGCGCTTGCTCCCTTTGCACCAAAGGGGAAAGGAGGACGCTGCGCGGGCTGGCGCCCGACTGGCGCCCTTGGTCGTCATGGCTTGCGTCATGGGCACCTCGCGAGGTACCCTGCCTTGAACTCTCCGCCTCCTCATGAGCCAACCTGACGAGGCCGTGCCTGAAGAAGCTCCTCGTCGTCCGCCCTGCGAGGCTTGGCCCCTCGCGAGGGTCTTGAGCTTGCGTTGATGAAGATGGGTCGTCCTGGGCCTCCTTTGAGCCACGCCGCAGGCCGCAGGCAGGCAAGTCTGGGGACCCCCGTTGTGGGGACCCCGACTCATAAGTCATGATCACCGAATGCACGTGTACAGTGATCCCAGAGATCAATGCTCACTAAACACATAGAAGCTGAATAACAAGAGTCTTACATCCATACATACCGTTTTACACAACTAGGACCATTATGGTCAAGTCTTGAGTATATCATCGCAGCGGAAATCTTCGTCGATAACTTGGACCCATGCCATCTGCCTTAACCCTACAGGCATTCTGACTGGGAAGGCGTCCTAGCTCGCACGATCGTCACCAAGGAACTATTCAATATATCTTGTTCTTTCATGCCTGGCCAATAAAATAACCAGTGGCAAGCCAATGAGTACTTTGAATGTACTCGCAAGCAACCCATGTTTTGGTTTGAGATACAACAATGCATGATATAGGTAAATTTTTGCAGAAAGCTAGTTTTGAGTGCAATGACATGTTCAACAACTTGTAAGACATGCATCATGAGAATTCAAGTAACCATGAGGACAGGTTACAGATATCAACATAAATAGAGTGGGCACCAACCCAACTCAATCATGTCAAGTCCTTTGACTTGACCCAAGTAGTTTTATCAACTAACGCACACGGTTGTAAACTCTGGACGTAGCCCAAGAGCGGTTACCCAACTGTCCTTGACCGTGGACACGGCTATTCGAATAGTTTTACACTCTGCAGAGGTTGCACACTTTACCCACAAGATCCGGGGAACTTCCATGTCATCCACGACCCGCGGTACCTCAAGTACCCGGGCTAAGCACCCGATCACTATCTTTCCCTAGACGACACAAACAAGGAGTCCACTCGTTGTTTCGTATCCTCACTATGTACATCATACGAGACTCGCTCAAGATCATAACATCCGAGAGGGGACACAACGTTGTATCCGGTGCCCTGTAAAGACAGTCATGGCCGCCCTACCTGGCACGACCCCGTCCCGAGAGATAGCACAACTCTCCCCCATCACTAGTAATGCGGGCTCCAAGCTAGTATCGGCCTAGGTAATCAATAATGCCCTTTCCCATATAAGGGTAGAGTGGTTGCGCATGTAAGGTTGGAATAACGGTCGCAACTTAAACCAATCCGTTTTTGAAAACAACGCACACACTTGCCTCGGTCCACCACTTCGTCATCAAGTGGCTACCCAACTCATCATCTCCCTCGGGCATAAGTGGCACCCGATGGGGTTTTCGAAAAGTCCTTTGAAAATACTTTATCTCCTTCACCATGCATATACCCGTCCCTTCTGCATAGCACTACATTAGCATCCTATCTACTCCCACCGGCATAACCCTCATAAGAAGGTAGGGTCATGCACAATGCAAGTATCAACGAGGAAGTACGGTGGCAACCCATCAAGGTGATTACCACCTCATCATGATTCCATTGTGACAACAATATGGTGCTATATGACATGCATAAAAAGCGTTTCATAGACATGGTCAAAGGGCTGCTTGCCTGGTTCATCTGAGTCTTGAAATCTTCTGGTCCTTCTCCATGTACTCCGTCTACTTCGTCAACTAACGTCGGAAACAATCACAATAAGCAACACAACAAGGCAGGAAATATAAGTGCTCCAAAAATATTAATTTGACTTTTCTAGGACATCTCTGGTTATATGAAAAATAACAGAGTGGTTTCATTGGAATTGGATCAGTGGATATCTCTGAACATTTCAATATGATGGAATCAAGGGGTTTATGGATTTGCAAGAAGTGTACAGAAACATGTTTTTGAAAAATGAGCAAAGGTACCCATTTAACAAACCATGATTTTAGAAGCATCTAGGAGTTGGTTTCACTGGATTTGGAGTTCAAACGGATTTCCTATGAATTTACGAAGTTGACAAATATGAAGAAGTGGCTCATAGCTTTATGTGGTACAGAAAGTATTAACAAAAATGTTCACAAACTAAGTTATGAACTTAGAAGCATCTGGAAATTTGAATCATGGCATTTGGATCAAATTTGAGCTCTCTGTGATTTTCTAAAGTTCATCACAGAAATAGGAAAAATAGGATTTGATAAATATTTGTGAAGAAAAGGTTTCTGGAAAAATGTGCATGCTGCACTAACAGGTAGATCATGATTTATAGAGTCATTAGAAATTTGAATCATCAAATTTGGAGTCCATTTGAATTGTTTATGGATTTTAGAAATTTACAGAAAAGGAAAAAGGAAAGGGAAAGGGTTTTACCTTATCCTGCGCCCGCGAGAGATAGCGATGGGCGGCCCAGCGCTCAGCCGCCTTGGCGACAGGGGTGACGTCAAGACGGCTTCACAGGAGGGCGCTTTCACCATGGAAACACGGGAGTAGCGCGGCCCGCCTCCACTTACACGAGCCAGCAGGCGCGCGGTGGAGTTTTAAACCTGACAGGCAGGGCCCCCTGTCAGGATGTGTGGCTGACCAACGGGCCCCACGGCCGTCGTCGTCAACCTCCATCCAGAGAGGACGGCGAGCTCACCGGCGGTGATTCCGGGCACGACGAGGCGAACAGATGGCACCGACGTGCTCAGCGTCGAAGCGCACTTCGGGTGGAGGTGGTGACGGTCGTCGGGGAGCAGTGGTTCGCCGGCGACCAAGAAGCCGGCGGCGAGGCTTCGGGAGGTGGATGGATAGCTCACTCCGGGCTGAAATCGAAGCGGTGTAAGAAGAGGAACGAGTCAGTGGAGTCTTCTGGCTCCAGATCGAGAGAAAGGGGAGGCGGAGGAGGCTTATACCCCTGGATCGACGGTGACCCGAGGCGGCGGAGCTCGAGCTCGATCTCGAGTTCGGGCGTCTCTGGGCATGAACTGGTGGTGCGGGTGGACGATTTGGAGTGGGAGAGAGCGAGCAGGAGCAAAAGGATGGCTCGGGGAGGCCTTAGATAGGCAGGCCGAGGTCCACCGTGGGTGCGGCCTACGGGTGCCCGCGGGATCGGCTCTGGTGGCCGTTGGAGAGGGAAGGAAAGACTCGGGGGTACTCATGGGGGTGGTCTAGGGTGACAGGGAGAGAGGGGAAAGGGCGGGGAGGCACCAGAGGGGTTGCGCGTGTGAGCTCAGTCATTGGAGCTCTCGGGTGACCGGCGCGCTTGCGAAAGGAGGCAGCAGGAGGGAGAAGGAGGAGGGGGACAGGGGTGTAGCGTGCTGCGGCCTCCGAGGAGCATCGGCAGGCGCGCGGGGGAGGCCCAAGGTGGCCGGAGGCGGTTGGAAGGGGGCGGCTACAAAAGGGGGCGCCTTCAGGCAGCTCAGAGCGTGTCTTTGACTACCATGGCATTGTTTAAGGGGCAGGGGGCGTGCCCACTCATGCCTGGTATTGCTAGGGGGAAGTAAACAAGTGGGTAGGGGCATTGGATGCCCTGGAGATCCACTGGAGTGAGGAGGGAGGTGAGAAAGAGAGGGAAAGGGGCTGTCCAGAGGGGTAAATGAGGTGGTTTCACCCCTCAACCATTGAGCTGAGGTGCAGCCATTGCTACTGGAGGTAGAGGGGGAATTGGAGGGGCTGTGGTAAAAAAGTGGAGGCCATGGAGATTAGTGGAAGTGGTCAAAAATGGAATTTTGGTAAAGTGGCAGAAGGTGTTTGATAATGGTTTTGGCAAGCAAATGATTTCCAATTGCCATGAGACTCCACCGGGTGAAATGACACATATAATTAGGGTCTCCCACCAATTTGGAGCTTATTTGGGCAAAGTTGTCAATGCAACTTTTGTAAACCCTAGAAATGAGCAGAAATGGACTTGTGTAGATCTAGTTGAGCAAATCACTTCTCCTTGATGCACTACTTGGTGTAGTGGCCTAATTTGGTCATTTGAACATGCTCACATAAGTTGGGGTCAAGGAGAGAAAGTTGGTAGTACAAAGTTGTTCAAATTTGGTTCTGGACAGGAAGGGTTTTGGGGCTCTTTGATCAATTTAACTTGTTCTCCAACTTTTGCCACTTGGTCTAGGTGCATTATTACACCATTTGAGCATGTTCACCAAGTGTGAGAGCATTTGGACATATTTGACAGTGCAAAGTTGTTCAAACTTGAAAAAGGTCAGAACTGGTTTTGAGAGGGTTTCATGGGGTTATACTGTTCTCCATGACATGAGAGTTGGCAAGATCATCAACCGTGTCATATGTTACATGCTAGAATTTTCTTGGAATTTTTGGGGAATATTTCCTTTGTAAATATTTCAAAAGATTGAAATATTCAGAAAAGGTTTTTGAGGGATTTGACCAATGTTTTGAACATGACCATGTGTTGAAACTCTTATATATGGGAAATATATGCCCACTGAGTTTCCCTGATTTTTGTCAAATATTTTTAAAACAATAAAATAAGTTTTCCCTATTAAAGACCATTTCTGGCCTTAAGAAAAAGCTTTTAAATAAAATAGGAAAATAACTTTTAAAATTATATTTTTGTGGTTTATGGGTGTCCTATATCTAATAGGAGTCAAATATATTTTTGGAAAGATTTTTACTGCCCTTAATTAAGTACTTGCAGTGCAAATCTCAATTCAGGGGTTTTTGGAAAACAAAATTTTGAAAATACTATTTGGCCAAATTATTTTTGTAAGAAATTATTTTTATGTCCTATACACATGGCATGATCATTGGGAAAGGTTTGTGGATCAAGGAGATGAAGTATAGGAGTTGGGGGATTTATCTGATTTTTAGAGCACTTGCAAACAACACACGAAATCCAATCAAGGCAAGGTCCAAAACACTCAAAAGTTTTTGTCAAACCACATTTTATCATGATTTTTTAGCTTAAGTGTTGTGGCATGAAAATCAGGGTGTGACAGACCTATCCCCCTTACAAGAATCTCGTCCCCGAGATTCCCAGACTAGGCGCGGAAAGGAATACGAAAACTTGGATTTGGGGTAGTCTTCACGTCCTTATACTGCTTCTGCTTCCGTTTGGTGCTCCATTGAACCTTGAAGTACTTGATGGCGTGGCTTTGTGTTTGTCATCCTGCTTGATCCAGATTGCAATTGGGGTCTCTCGCGTATGTCATATAGGGCTGGAGGTCGATGGCTCGGTGATCGATGTCCTTGTTGAGACCAGGCTAGTTAGGAAGTTGGAAACACTTTCGGGGGTGTGTCGTGTGGAAAACGCTGTGCACAGTGGGTAACTCAGGCGGTAACTCTAACTGGTATCCATCTATTCTTCGTCTTGCGGTGATCTTGGAGGGGGTTGTTAAATCTTGGAGTGATCTCGAAGAGGGCCGATGAATCTTGGCGTGGGTTTCCTTGTCATGAAAATGCTTGGTTCCCTTGAGAGGAGTGGTTTGTAGATATGCACAGTCTTTGACAAGGAAGTTCACTCCTTGACCATGATGGTTGGTATAGTTCTTCCTCCTTGACATGGCGGTCTTCAGATGTTCCCTAACCGGCTGAACGGTTCTTTTTCCGTCTTCGGGTAGGCAAGTATGTCATCAAGGAAAGATGGCAACTAACTTGTCCGAGTAATCCGTAAAGACTTGCCCACGGGGTCCATAGGGTATAGGTTGGGGTATCGGTGGTGGTCATGGTTGGGTATTGGCGAAGGTTTCCTGGTCCTAGAGCCAAAGCCCAAGGTCAGGATCCAACCATGTTGTGGCTTGGTAGGGCTTAAGGGTTTCAAGGATTCTAGTGTGCGAGCGAACGTTTGTCACCTTATCCTTAAGCACGGTTCCTGAGATGCCAATTGTTCTATCTAGTCCTTTAAACAAATAACCTTATACCACCGAAAGCATCAACTCTTGTAGGTCAGCTCCAATCATCCCTCATGCTATTATTATCCTCATGACTCCCAAGGGGAGTTCTAATAAATCTATACATGTCAACTATCCCCAAACTCATATGTATGGCTACCCCTAAAAATCCATGGGTAGAGCATATAAGCTGCTAAGCTTGAATTTAATCACCACAATCCAAGTGCTCAGTCTATTCTTCCAAGGTATAAGATAAAGCACCTCTATCCTAAGGAAACACGTCGTAAGCCACTCCAAGAACTTGTTTCCTTCCTATGAATCAACCCCAATAGCCCATTAACTTTCATTAATCACTACACAATCCATTAATTCTACAAATCCAATGTTTATGGTGTTCCACATGATCTTCTAAAGTCCTTTAGTCCCCAAATACTTGAAAGAGATGTCTCTACTATAGTAATTCCACCAATTTCCATTATCATGGTCAAGTAAACTCCCAGGTCAAGCTTATATCAACTCCGACAATTAATCCAATCTCCTAGTTTATTGTCCTCCAAGAAACATGGTATCATGATCAAGATCATCAGTCTAAATCCAATTTACTCCGAACCATGTAGAATTACTCTACATCCATACTCCACTAGGATAATGTATTGAATCCAAATCTCATGTCCAACGAGAATTCCTATCTATTCCCCCAAGTCATTTCCGTAATGTCAACTATCTTCTATCATATCCCCTGGCTCAGTCAAATCCGTATACTTCCAAGAATTTCATGTTGCGATTATAATTGTCCCACAAAATCCAATTTACTCCAGGGGTAATGAAAGCTATGCTAATCTATACTCATGATCCCACCAAGTTCATCTACCAACATCAAAGCCTCATAATCCACCAAATAGTCTCATATAATTCCTCAAGTCATTGATATAAACTCATCAAGTCATGCGTCCTCTATTCCTATATCCTCAAACTGGTCTTCCCTATGGCATCATCAGTCCTGGTGCTATATTAGGATGATAATGTGCTTGTTCACTATGTCCATTAGTTCCATAATGAACCCAGTGATAAGCAAGGCTTATTGCAGCTTAACTTGTTCTCTTTTGATTCCGTAGGTTAAGCTCATGGTTAAGGTTTCGAGCTGGGGTACCTCGTGAGGTCTTGTAGGGTCTAGGGACAGGGTTCTAATCTTGAGGTGTAAACATACGGGGTTGTACTTGGTCGAGGAGGTTGTAGCAAAAGTCTTCAGTGCTTGTTGGTCGCCGAGGTGGAATCCTTGGTGCATATTGTCTTGCTTGTCTTCAGTTGAGGAGAGAGATGAGAGGGAAAAGTAGCATAGAGGAGGGGAACGCCTAAAGGGGGTTCTATAGTGCCAGTGCAAACAAACAAGTGCCAAAAGGGCCAAACACAAACAACAAAATAAGGCAGGTGATACAGTCGCGTACTTGTTGCCTAGGGCAAAAGTGCGACCTATATCAAAACACAAACAAATAAAAACAAGCAACACACAATCATGGTTCTATTCGAACCATCATATGGACTTGACCGCTCATAGGGGGTTACACGACTCATCCTACCCTAGGGGTTCTCGGACTAAGTAGTCGTGCTTTACTTCATGCCTCGTGCAGTCTTATGGGTTTTCCTCAGGTGTTGCTATGTCTCTTGTAGTTGTTCGATGAAACGATCCAGGTTGAGCCTGAAGATTCTTCAACAACTTCTTGTCTGTTGAAGTGATGGGGTGAAGGTGGCTCCTCGTAGCTGGTATTGACTCGGTCTTCTCTTGTCTTCTTAATCCTGACGAACCCGTTTTGTCTTCTAAGGCGTCGATGGTACCAGGTAGGTAATCCTTTATGCAATGACATTAACAAGGCATAGTAGAGGTCCAACATGTCGGTTACGTTGATGAAAACATCGACACCAAGAGCGGGGGATGAAGAGAACCGTTTTCCTACTCACTATAGTGAGGCGGACCAAATGGCGAGGTTTTCATCCACCGGTGGTTGCCGATACAACAACGGTAGTGACAAGATTACTCTATTAGCGATGTATATCATGGTCTTGCATATCTTACCCCCTGATCATCATAGGCTAAGGTTGCATCATCTTGGGGCAGTGTCAAGGGTGTCACCATCTCCTGGGTCCTCAGGTCCTCATTCCTCGAGGGTGTATCTTCTGTTGGTATCGTCTTGTAGTGATGTCGCCAATCTTGTGTTCAGGAGATGTGGGTGAATGTCTGGCAAGGCATCTTCCTTCTAGATTATCCACGAGGATTACAAGGAATCCAGTGGTAAGGGGCATAAGGGTTCTAGCGACCAAAGGTTTTGAAGGGGAAGAGATCAGTAAGGAAAGTATACCTTAGTTTTTGAAAAACTAAGAAGGGAAGAGAAGTATAGATAGTTTTGAAAACTAGTAGTAGTTTTGGAAATAGTTTTACCCTAACTAACGACCATGCTAACTAAGCCTTTCTACAGTCAGGATGGCTCTGATACCAGCTCTGTGGGGACCCCGACTCATAAGTCGTGATCATCGAATGCACGGTACAAAGATCCCGAGATCAATGCTCATCGAACACACGTAAGATGAATGACAAGAGTCTTACATCCATACATACCGTTTTACACAAGTAGGACCATTATGGTCAAGTCTTGAGTATATCATCGCAGCGGAAATCTTCGTCGATAACTTGGACCCATGCCATCTGCCTTAACCCTACAGGCATTCTGACTGGGAAGTCGTCCTAGCTCGCACGATCGTCACCAAGGAACTCTTCAATATATCTTGTTCTTTCATGCCTGGCCAATAAAATAACCAGTGGCAAGACAATGAGTACTTTGAATGTACTAACCCATGTTTTCGTTCGAGATACAACAATGCATGATATAGGTAAATTTTTGCAGAAAGCTAGTTTTGAGTGCAATGACATGTTCAACAACTTGTAAGACATGCATCATGAGAATTCAAGTAACCATGAGGACAGGTTACAGATATCAACATAAATAGAGTGGGCACCAACCCAACTCAATCATGTCAAGTCCTTTGACTTGACCCAAGTAGTTTTATCAACTCACACACACGGTTGTAAACTCTGGACGTAGCCGAAGAGCGGTTACCCAACTGTCCTTGACCGTGGACACGGCTATTCGAATAGTTTTACACTCTGCGGAGGTTGCACACTTTACCCACAAGATCCGGGGAACTTCCGTGTCATCCACGACCCGCGGTACCTCAAGTACCCGGTAAGCACCGATCACTATCTTTCCCTAGACGACACTAACAAGGAGTCCACTGTTGTTCCAGATCCTCACGATGTACATCATACGAGACTCGCTCAAGATCGTAACATCCGAGAGGGGACACAACGGTGTATCCGTGCCTCAGAAGACAGTCATGGCTGCCCTACAGCACGACCCGTCCCGAGAGAGAGCACCAACTCTCCCCCGTCACTAGTAATGCGGTCTCCAAGCTAGTATCGGTCTAGGTAATCAATAATGCCCTTTCCCATATAAGGGTAGAGTGGTTGCGCATGTAAGGTTGGAATAACGGTCGCAACTTAAACCAATCCGCTTTTGAAAACAACACACACTTGCCTCGGTACACCACTTCGCCATCAAGTGGCTACCCAACTCATCATCTCCCTCGGGCATAAGTGGCACCCGACGGGTTTTCAAAAGTCCTTTGAAAATACTTTATCTCCTTCACCATGCATATACCTGTCCCTTTATGTAGCACTACATTAGCATCCTATCTACTCCCACCGCATAACCCTCATAAGAAGGTAGGGTCATGCACAATGCAAGTATCAACGAGGAAGTGCGGTGGCAACCCATCAAGGTGATTACCACCTCATCATGATTCCATTATGCATAACAATATGGTGCTATATGACATGCATAAAAAGGGTTTCATAGACATGGTCAAAGGGCTGCTTGCCTGGTTCATCTGAGTCTTGAAATCTTCTGGTCCTTCTCCATGTACTCCGTCTACTTCGTCAACTAACGTCGGAAACAATCACAATAAGCAACACAACAAGGCAGGAAATATAAGTGCTCCAAAAATATTAATTTGACTTTTCTAGGACATCTCTGGTTATATGAAAAATAACCAGAGTGGTTTCATTGGAATTGGATCAGTGGATATCTCTGAACATTTCAATATGATGGAATCAAGGGGTTTATGGATTTGCAAGAAGTGTACAGAAACATGTTTTTGAAAAATGAGCAAAGGTACCCATTTAACAAACCATGATTTTAGAAGCATCTAGGAGTTGGTTTCACTGGATTTGGAGTTCAAATGGATTTCCTATGAATTTACAAAGTTGACAAATATGAAGAAGTGGCTCATTGCTTTATGTGGTACAGAAAGTATTAACAAAAATGTTCATAAAGTAAGTTATGAACTTAGAAGCATCTGGAAATTTGAATCATGGCATTTGGATCAAATTTGAGCTCTCTGTGATTTTCTAAAGTTCATCACAGAAATAGGAAAAATAGGATTTGATAAATATTTGTGAAGAAAAGTTCTCTAGAAAAATGTGCATACTGCACTAACAGGTAGATCATGATGTATAGAGTCATTAGAAATTTGAATCATCAAATTTGGAGTCCATTTGAATTGTTTATGGATTTTAGAAATTTACAGAAAAGGAAAAAGGAAAGGGAAATGGTTTTACCCTTATCCTGCGCACCGGCGAGAGATAGCAGTGGGCCGGCCCAGCCACTCAGCCGCGCTGGCGACAGGGGGTGACGTCGAAGACGGCTTCACGGGAGGGCGCTTTCACCATGGAAACACGGGAGTAGCGCGGCCCGCCTCCACTTACGCGAGCCAGCAAGCGCGCGGTGGAGTTTTAAACCTGACAGGCAGGGCCCCCTGTCAGGATGTGAGGCTGACCGACGGGCCCCGCGGTCGTCGTCAACCTCCATCCAAAGAGGACGGCGAGCTCACCGGTGGTGATTCCAGGCACGGCGAGGCGAACAGATGGCACCGATGTGCTCATCGTCGAAGCGCACTTCGGGTGGAGGTGGTGACGGTCGTCGGGGAGCAGTGGTTCGCCGGCGACCAAGAAGCCGGCGGCGAGGCTTCAGGAGGTGGATGGATAGCTCACTCCAGGCTGAAATCGAAGCGGTGTAAGAAGAGGAACGAGTCAGTGGAGTCTTCTGGCTCCAGATCGAGAGAAAGGGAGGCGGAGGAGGCTTATACCCTGAACGACGGCGACCCGAGGCGGCGGAGCTCGAGCTCGATCTCGAGTTCGAAAGGCTCTGGGCATGAACTGGTGGTGCGGGTGGACGATTTGGAGTGGGAGAGAGCGAGCAGGTGCAAAAGGATGGCTCGGGAGGCCTTAGATAGGCAGGCCGAGGTCCACTGTGGGTGCGGCCTACGGTGCTCTGCGGATCGGCTCTGTGGCCGTTGGAGAGGGAAGGAAAGACTGGGGTACTCGTGGGGTGGTCTAGGGTGCTGTGGAGAGAGGGAAAGGGCGGGAGGCACCAGAGGGGTCGCGTGTGAGCTCGATCATTGAGCTCTCGGGCGGCAGCAAGTCTTGAAAGGAGGCAGCGGGAGGGAGAAGGAGGAGGGGTACAGGGGTGTAGCGTGTTGCGGACTCCGAGGCGCATCGGCAGGCGCGCGGGGGAGACCCGAGGTGGCCGGAGGCGGTTGGAAGGGGGCGGCTATAAAGGGAGCAAGATCAGAAGGCGCTCAGAGCGTGTCTTTGGCTGCCTTGGCATTGTTTAAGGGGCAGGGGGCGTGCCCACTCATGTCTGGTAGTGCTAGGGGGAAGTAAACAAGTGGGTAGGGGCATTGGATGCCCTGGAGATCCAATAGAGTGAGGAGGGAGGTGAGAAAGAGAGGGAAAGGGGCTGTCCAGAGGGGTAAATGAGGTGGTTTCACCCCTCAATCATTGAGCTGAGGTGCAGCCATTGCTACTGGAGGTAGAGGGGGACTTGGAGGGGCTGTGGTAAAAAGTGGAGGCCATGGAGATTAGTGGAAGTGGTCTAAAATGGAATTTTGGTAAAGTGGCAGAAGGTGTTTGATAATGGTTTTGGCAAGAAAATGATTTCCAATTGCCATGAGACTCCACAGGGTGAAATGACACATATAATTAGGGTCTCCCACCAATTTGGAGCTTATTTGGGCAAAGTTGCCAATGCAACTTTTGTAAACCCTAGAAATGAGCAGAAATGGACTTGTGTAGATCTAGTTGAGCAAATCACTTCTCCTTGATGCACTACTTGGTGTAGTGGCCTCATTTGGTCATTTGAACATGCTCACATAAGTTGGGGTCAAGGAGATAAAGTTGGTAGTACAAAGTTGTTCAAATTTGGTTCTGGACAGGAAGGGTTTTGGGGCTCTTTGATGAATTTAACGTGTTCTCCAACTTGTGCCACTTGGTCTAGGTGCATTATTACACCATTTGAGCATGTTCACCAAGTGTGAGAGCATTTTGACATATTTGACAGTGCAAAGTTGTTCAAACTTGAAAAAGGTCAGAAGTGGTTTTGAGAGGGTTTCATGGGGTTATACTGTTCTCCATGACTTGAGACTTGGCAAGATCATCAATCATGTCATATGTGACATGCTAGAATTTTCTTGGAATTTTTGGGGAATATTTCCTTTGTAAATATTTCAAAAGATTTAAATATCCAGAAAGGGGTTTTAAGGGATTTGACCAATGTTTTGAACATGACCATGTGTTGAAACTCTTATATATGGGAAATATATGCCCACTGAGTTTCCCTGATTTTTCTCAAATATTTTTAAAACAATAAAATAATTTTTCCTATTAAAGACCATTTCGCCTTAAGAAAAAGCTTTTAAATAAAATAGGAAAATAACTTTTAAAATTATATTTTTGTGGTTTATGGGTGTCCTATATCTAATAGGAGTCAAATATATTTTTGGAAAGATTTTTACTGCCCTTAGTTAAGTACTTGCGGTGCAAATCTCAATTCAGGGGTTTTTGGAAAACAAAATTTTGAAAATACTATTTGGCCAAATTATTTTTGTAAGAAATTATTTTTATGTCCTATACACATGGCATGATCATTGGGAAAGGTTTGTGGATCAAGGAGATGAAGTATAGGAGTTGGGGGATTTATTTGATTTTTAGAGCACTTGCAAACAACACACAGAATCCAATCAAGGCAAGGTCCAAAATACTCAAAAGTTTTTGTCAAACCACATTTTATCATGATTTATTAGCTTAAGTGTAGTGGCATGAAAATCAGGGTGTGACACCCGTTCCCAGAACGCCGACTGCAGCCTCCTAGGCTGGCTCCTGAGGAGCGGAGATTCCTATGCAAGGCCCCTCCTCGTGAGGTTCGGATGACGCAAGCCATGACGACCAAGGCCAGGCGGGTGCCAGCGGGCGCAGTACAACAGGTTTCATCTTCGGTGCAAAGGAAGCAAGCGCAGGCGCAAAGTCCCGACGAATCAGCCAAAGGTTTCCATTTTAGTGCAACAAGACCAGGACCGCCCGGACGCCAGGACGGAGGTCATCACCGAGCCCACCACGGCGTCACTGTCGGATCTCGGGTTCCAGCAAAACCCTTAAGGTTCGAACTCTGGGGTGCACACAAAGTTCTCCCCCTACCGATCCACGTCCTAGCTTTTCTAAAACCTCAAGGGCCAACTCAACAAACATCGCAACACAAAGAACACAAGATTTATACTGGTTCGGGCCACCGTTATGGTGTAATACCCAACTCCAGTGTGGTGGTGGTGGATTGCCTCTAGGGCTGAGGATGAACAGTTACAAGGGGAAGAACAACCTCCTGAGGTTGAGGTGTTCTTGTGCTCTGTGTGTGGGTGAGGATGACCTCCGTCCCCTGTCTATGGTGGTGGCTAGTCCTATTTATAGAGGCCTTGGTACTCTCCCCAAAGATTGAGCGGGAAGGGAGCCAACAACACGGCCAATTTGAAAGGGGACAGCTAGCACAACTTATCCTGACAAAAGTAGTCTTCACCTGCCAAAGGCTCTAGTGGTGACGCCGCCTTGGGCTCCATGGTGACCTCTGTCTTGCCGTCATGTTGGTCTTGGTCTCGTTGCACTGATATGGAAACCTTTGCTTGATGCCTCGGTACTCCGTGCCTGCACTTTCCCCCTTACCACCAAAGAGGAAACAAGGACACTGCGCGCGCTGGCGCCTGCCTGGTATCGGTCGTCATGGATCACATCATGAGAACCTTCCGAGGTTTGCCTTGCCTTGATCTCTCCGCCCCTCGCAAGCCAACCTGGTGAGGCCGCTCCTAAGGAGGTCTTGTGTCATCCGCCTTGCCAGGCTTGGCCCCTCGCGAGGGTCTTGAATGCTTGTTGGTGAAGATGGGCCATACGGGCCCACTTGCAGAGCCATGCCATGGGCCACAGGCAGGCAAGTATGGGGACCCCCGTTCCCATAACGCCGACAGTAGCCCCCGGGCCCAAGGCACGCTCGGGCTTGGCTTCGAGGCGAAGCCAAAGGCCAAGTGCAGAGCGCTGTGGTCCCCAATAGCCTGCGGCCTTGGTCGACGCGTGGCGGTCGATTGGACGTGGGCATCTCCGCTTCCCCATGCTGCCTCGGCAATTGCCCGACTTGACAAGTCCCTGCGACATGCAAGGGAAAACCATCATTACCTGTGATCGTGGGGGCGCTAGTTGGCCTTCTCTTGCTATAAATGGTGAGGGGGGCAGAGCCCCCGTCACCCATCTCTTCCCGTTCCGCTTGCTTCTTCCTCCTTGCTCCACTGCTAGTAGCAATTCCAATGGCGTCGATCCGAAGATTTTCCGCCGAGGAGAAAGGAAAGGATCCCCATGATGAGCCAGGGCCTCTTCCGCCGAAGAAGAGGCTAGTCCACCATCACGACATTTTCATGAGGGCGGAGGTGATGAGGCCCTGGTGCGAACGGCCACCTCCAGGGTATCCGCTGCCCTTGTACGCCCAAGCCGGGGGATCAGGAGGAAGGAGCGATGAGCGGTGCCGCCCGCAACGCGACCACGGCCGCCGCGCCGTGGCGACGCGCGCTGTCGCCCCTGGAATCCACGCGGCTGACTCCTCTCGTGAACTCGTGTTGTGGGCACCTCCGTGCTCCTGGATACGCTTCCCGCTGTTCTTCTCCCATGTGATGCCGCCGAGGGGACCCCTCGAGCTCTGCTTGCAGCATGCTGACTGCGACGCTCCGGCGACCGGAGCAGAGGTTGAAGTGGTCTCCTCTGGCAAGATCTTCATGACCTACGGCTGGGGTGAGGTCGCCCGAGTGTGTCGCGCGGAGGGTGCCCTCGCGATCCATTTCGCGTACGACAGCGCTTCCACGCTGTTCTTCTAGGTCATCGATACAGAGGGCCGCTGTCGGTGTCAAAACCGGCGGATCTCGGGTAGGGGGTCCCGATCTGTGCGTCAAGGCTGATGGTAACAGGAAGCAAGGGACACAGATGTTTACCCAGGTTCGGGCCCTCTCGATGGAGGTAAAACCCTACTTCCTGCTTGATTAATATTGACGATATGGGTAGTACAGGAGTAGATCTACCACGAGATCGTAGAGGCTAAACCCTAATAGCTAGCCTATGATGGTATGATTGTAATTGTGATCCGCCTTCTAAGGACCAACCTCTCCGGTTTATATAGACACCGGAGAGGGCTAGGGTTTACATGGAGTCGGTTACAAGGAAGGAAATATAATATCCGGATCGCCAAGCTTGCCTTCCATGCCAAGGAAATTCCCATCCGGACACAGGCCGAAGTCTTGAGTCTTGTATCTCCACGCTTCAATAGTCCGGACGTTGTATAGAGTCCGGCTGTCCGGATACCCCCTAATCCAGGACTCCTTCAGCCGCCGCTTGGAGTGCTGCCCTGGAGGGGAGCGCCAGGACGATGCGCGTCCGGCCTACGGCTCCTCCAGCAGCAGCGACTCTTTGGAGTCCAGTTGTTCTCCTGAACTCTATGAGACTCCAGAGACGAGCAATGGCAGCTACGTGCCCCCGAGCTCTCGCCGCGCCCGGAGCAACGGCGTAGCGTCCAGCCGCCGCTGTCACTGATCTGGATGGGGTTGGCGCCGGCCTCCCGTGGCCCACTATTGATGATGGCATCGGCCGTGGGAGCGCGTAGTTACGATTCCAGAAGTTCTTGCCTTTTATTTCCTGCGAGGAATCAAGGAGTACCCCGTGGGGGCATGTAAAGGGTGTGTAATGTCTTTTGTTGATATCATCCTTGTTATGAAAATTTGCGAGCGCAAGTCCTGCTTCAGCTCGGTCTCCCCTTTCCGACCTCGCGACGACTTGGTGCTCTATGCTGACAGGTCCCCGTCCCCAAGCAGGCTTCAGCCGTCGCTGTTATGCCAGGTCGCGTGCCGTGGTCAAGGCCAGGAGGTGAACGGCCTGAGGTCCAGTAAGAGCTCTTGAGGCACGATGCTTAGGAGGTCCCCTTTAACGCTCAAGCAGCCGTGGTAAGGTAAGAAAGGGAGGCGACGTTGCCGCAACAGGGCTGCAGCGAGTGTGACCCCTAGGCTCCAACGATTAGCCGATCTGAGTGCGAGACTTATCTTGGCGGTCCGGGGTCGATTCTTAGTGATGCGCCATGTTTATGCATAGCTAGGTTAGGTCCATGCGAGCCTCCCCCTCTTGTCCATGCTCTCCTTCATGCTCAGATCCTCGTGTCCTGCCTCGAGCGAGCTCAGCCGCCGCTGGTATGCCAGGTCGCGTGCCGTGGTCAAGGCCAGGGGGTGAGGGCTGGAGAGCCAGTAGGAGCTCCTGAGTCGCGATGCTCAGGAGCCCCCCTTTTAACTCGCAAGCGGATTGCAATGGAGAAGAGGGAGCTCGCGGTGCCGCCTGCTGTTATTCTCATGAGGTTCCTGCAAGCCAGCACAAGGAGAAACACAGTTTGCCAATATGGTTGCAAGTCCGCCGTTGGTTGCTCTACGAGGAGATGGAGGCATTGAGGGCCTGGTGAGGTGACGTGCGCGGGGCGTGCTGCGAGCCAGAGCTCGACCGCTCAGATTTGTCGATGTTGCAGGGATGGACCCGTGCACAAGCGTCGTGCCAGCGTGAGTAGCCTCCGTGGGAGGTGAGAGTCAAACAGGTAATATTCATAGATAGATTAATCATGGAAAGCAGACTAGCTCAGGTAAATGCAGGAAGGATACATGCCACTGGGTCAGGCCTGAGCGGCTTGGGGATGATGCAGCCCGAGGGGCGCCCCCAGCAAGGTAAGCTAAAGACATAAAAAAGGGATACATGCCAGAGGGACAGACCCATGCTGCCTAGGAATGATGCAGCCCGGGGGGCGCTCCCAGCTAAATAAACTTGGAAAATGTCACCTGGTTCTGTCGATGAAGGGATGTTGGAGCAGCTGAAGGTACGCGGCGAAGGGGTCGCTCCTCACGAGCCACCAGGGCCCTGAGCCTCTGGAGGCTCTAGGGGTCCAGGTGGTTCCTTGAGGACCGTCTCCATCTCCATCAGGACGGCGTGGTGCCTGGCCTCCTGGGATGCCAGGGCGCACCGCAAGTTGCGCTGGTAGGCGGACGCCATGCTTGGCAGGCTGAGAGGCATGCAAACGTAGCTGTGCGGTGGACCCTCGCAGCGTCCCATGTGCGAAGGCCAGAAGAGTTCCGGAGATGCGGCCCTGTTGAGTGCTGGGACGTCGATGCAGATGCGCAGCCCGGCATCCTCACCTGGATGGGGAGCTGCGCCTGGTGAGCGGCGGTCGCCGCGCATGGCCCTTGCGTCTTGCAGTTCCTGAGTGGTCCTGGAGATGAACTCCTGAGCGGTGGGCGCTCCTCGCCCTGTGTTCTCCTAAGGGAAACGTGCCGTGAAGAATGCCTCTGAGTGGTGCCCGAGCGCCTCCCTCATGATGTTGGCAAGGTCTGAGGCCCTCCAGAAGAGAGCCCCCGAGCCCTGCCCGAGAAGGGCGTCAGACGAGCTTGCCTATGCGATGGAGGGAGGCGCCCCTGGCGCAGGCGCTGATCCTGACGAGGTTCCGCTCGCGAGCCACCCTCCTGAGGTACTGCACGTCGTATCTGCTTCTTCTTCTTGGGGGTGGCCTCAGGAGGGCACTCGCCCTTGCTGTCGGGGTCGTCGATTGCTGCAGCTTGGAAGGCGCACTCGAGGGAGCACACCCCGTCTCTTTCTTCGCATAGGACTGTGATGATTCCACCGCTTCCTGGCATCTTGAGGACATTGTAGCCATGATGGGTCACCGCCATGAACTTGGCAAGGGCTGGATACCCGAGGATGGCATTGTACGGCAGACGGATGTGCGCGATGTCAAAGTCGATGAGCTCGGTGCGGTAGTTTTTGCGTTCTCCGAAGGTGACAGGGAGGCAGACCTGCCCGATCGGGGTAGTGGAGCCGTCGGTCACTCCTGAGGAAGGCTTGGTGGGCTGAAGCTGGTCATACGGCACTTGGAGGTTGTCGAATGTGTCGACGGAAAGGACATTGAGCCCTACGCCGCCGCCGATGAGGGTCTTGGTGAATTGCAAGTTGCTGATTACTAGTGAACAAAGCATCGGGAGGGCGCCAGCGGTAGCCGCACACTTGAGATGATCTGCCGAGCTGAATGTGATGGCGCACTTGGACCATCTGAGTGGGTGTGAGGCTTCGAGCTTGGGGAGAACTGCATTCACGTCACGAGCAAACTGTTTGAAGATACGTTGTGAGGCTGGGGCCTGAGCTCCGCCCAAGATGCAGGCGATAGCACGCGGCTCCTGGAAGCCCCCAGCCCCCTCGTCTTGATAGTGGTTGTCATTCCTTCTTTGTGGTGGCGGTAGTGGAGGAAGACCGGCGTTGCCCTGAGGACGATCCTCACGAGGCTGGTCCCTTCAGGCACCCTCGCGAGGCTGATCCTGCCAGCGGTCCTCACGAGGCCGGTCGCGCCACTCCTCGCACGGGCCACGGTCAACCCAGTGTTCGCCACCATGTCCTCCTCCTCGGCCGTAACCCCAGTCGTTGCGCTCGGGGCGTCGACCGAAGCGTCCTTCTCGAATGGCTCTAAGCTCTGGATAGTCGCTGGTGTTGTGGCTATGCAGGTTGTGGAAGGCACAGAACGGTCGGCTGCTGTCAGCGTTTTGGGAACGGGGGTCCCCAGACTTACCTTCCTGCGGCCCACGGCGTGGCTAAGCCAGCGGGACGTACAACCCATCTTCGTCAACAAAGCATTTAAGACCCTCGTGAGGGGCCAAGCCTCGCAAGGCGACGACACGAGACCTCCTCATGACTAGCCTGGTCAAGCAGGCTCACGAGGAGCGGAGATATCAAGGCGAGGCAAACCTCACGAGGCTCTCGTGACATGAGCCATGACGATCGGCACCAGGCGGGTGCCAGGCGGGCGCCAGCGCGCGCAGCGTCCTTGTTTCCTCTTTGGTGCTAAGGAGGCAAGCGCATGCGAGGAGTACCGAGGCATCAGGCAAAGGTTGCCATATCGGTGCAACGAGACCAATACCAGAAGGACGGCAAGACGGAGGTCATCGTGGAGCATAAGACGGTGTCACCACCAGAGCCTTTTGCAGGCGAAGACCGCTTTTGTCAGGATAGTTTGTACTAGCTGTCCCCCTTCAAATTTGCCCCCCGTTGTTGGCTCCCTTCCCGCTCAATATTTGGGGAGAGCACCAGGGCCAATATAAGTAGAGCTAGCCACCACAGTAGGAGGGAAGGTTCCTCAGGTCTCGAACCCACCGAGTCCTCACCCACACAAGTTCGTTGAGCACAAGAAAACCTCAACCTCAGGAGGCTGTTCTTCCCCTTGTACATTTCACCATCAGCCCAAGAGGCAATCCACCACCACCACCACCACACTGGAGTAGGGTATTGTACCACAATGGTGGCCCGAACCGGTATTAATCTCATGTCTTTCTGTGTTGCAACTTTGTCGAGTTCGTCCGCGAGATCTTGGTGAGCTAGGGCGTAGATCGGTAGGAGGGAAAGACTTCGCGCGCACCCCAGAATTTGAACCTTAAGGGTTTGCCGGAACCCCACATCTGACATTTGGCGCGCCCGGTGGGGGTGCGCCGGAGCTTCTTCCTCGATGATTGACTTGCCGACGCTCCACGGTCAAGATGTCCGATGACCAAGAGCTGACTCCGGCCGCTGGGCAGCCTGGCCGGCCCGGGCGTCGACGCCCGCTCATGAAGACCTCGACCCCGCGCTCCAAGCGGCGCGGGCGTCGTCCAACACCGCGGGGCACGGGTGGCGCAGCCAGGCATCATCCACCCTCACTCCACGACAAGTACGAGCCACTGCAAGAGCAGCAAGCCACGCTGTGGAAACGGCGTCGCACTCCCGGCGAGAGTAGGCAAACATGCGGGCAGCACTCACCGTGGCAAGGGAGCTGCTGCGGTGTCGGCTGATGGAGAGCGGCCGAGATGCGCAGCTGGAATGCGTTGCTGAGTTGCTGGACGTGGCGGCCTCGAGAGCGCCACCTTTCTGCTATCGGCTCCCTTCTCGGGCAGTTACGGGGACTCATGGCGGGCCTCACCGCAACCCCGCACCGTCGGGCGTGCATGGGGGCTTCGTCAACACTAGCGCGGCCGGCGGCGCCGGGAGCTCTGCCGCCCCCATACCGCCCGCAACAAGCACGAGCACGAGCGTCGCCACCCATGGTCCAGGCGAGATGCCACACTACTATCCTCAGGACGCCACGCTGGGCCGGGCAACATGGAGTGTGGGGCACTACGGCGAGGTGTTCGGGGTAACAGCCTCGGAAGCCTACGTGCCCCGCATGACGGACCAGGAGTACACACCGGAGGACGATCCCAGCTCGTTCGTTGGAGAAGATTGGGAAGAAGGGGCGCTAGGAGTCGAAGCCTTCCAGGAGCCGCCGGGGAACCACCACGACCGCGTGTGCAACGACCATTACAGGGTATCCCTAATCCCCTAGGAGCAAGCTTACACTAACCATGAGTCGCAGGAGGAACAGATCAGCACAACGGCCGGCGGCCCCAGCTCGGCAGCCTCCCTGCCAGCAGGGGTATCGCGTTGGGGGCTGCAGGAGAGGGGTCTGGAGCCAGGCCCCACCCCACGATGCGCGAAGCCATGGGACACCCGGAGGTAGGCCCTCTGCCGGGGAGGCTTCGACGACCCTTCCACCGGCAGAGGACCTGCGGTAGCCGAGGGCACCGCTGGCGTCCCCTTTCCCTCTTTTGTGTCGTCTTGGTAGCCGATCGGTTCAAAGGAGGTCAAGGGTGGCGCAAGGCGGGACCTTCGTCTGGCGATATGAAGCAAGGCGGGTACCTGTGAAGAAGGCCCAGTGCCTGTGAAGCTCGCCACCCGTAACACTCTCACGTAATAATGAGTTGGGGTTGTACACGCCCCGGAGTCTCAGGGGTGCCGGCCTCAGGCCCTGGGGCTCCCTCCCACGCCTAGTGGCATCACTTAGCCCCGCGCTGGTGAGAAGACTTGAAGACCAGAAGACTAGGCTAGGTGCCGGACGCGGCCTTTTTCTTTGGATCTCTCTTTCTGTAGCTTTGCTTTCTGGATCTGGATTTAAGTTGAAGCCGAGTTTTTATCGATGCGCGCGGGTGGTGCCTTTTCTCGTTCGAGCTGTTTCTTGCTTTCTGGATCTCGTTTCGCCTGGCACTCATGTCTGTTGCCTTCCCCTCATGAGCTCCTCGCGAGCGGGAATGCACAAAGCGCGCGCCAGCGCTGCAACTGGTGCTCACCTCTTGTGGGGTCCCTTCTGACGGGGAAACAAGCTCCACAGGATTCTCAGAAACTCGTCGCCTCACGACCCAACTCGAAGCTGGCGATGACTAAGGTAAACCACGACGGAAAACTCGCCCCCAGACTCGTGAGTCCACGAGGGCACAGATTCAATACCGCATAGGAAAGTAAAGGCTGCAACCTGCTTACATGAGGGGCTCCCCCTCTTAAAATGCTCTTACAAGTTTTCCAAGGGCCACGCCCGAGTTTTTGCCTACAAGGTAAAACGACAGGGGCACATGGGATCAACCATATATATCACTCGCTACATCACCCTCGGACGCGTCACTCGCGTCGTCGTCCTCTTCGCGAGCCCCCTCGCCGCCTTCGGCGACGCCTCCATCACCGTCATCAACCACGTCGCCTTCGTCTGCGCCGACCACCACCGCGTCGTCGTCAGAGGCAAAGGCTCTGACCAGCGCGTCCACGTTGTCCTCCACCCACCGCGCCAGATCGCCCCGGACGGCCTGCGGTATGGGGGCAATGGCTGCGTCGAAGTCGAAGTTGGGGAAAGTATTCTTGAGGTGACTAAAGACACGAGAGAACACGCGCCCGAGCAGGCCCCGACTTCTCTCCTCCACGAGCCGGCGAGCCCTGTCAGACCGGGCTTCCAGGTGCGACACCACATCGGTAAAGAAGGTCAGGTGGCTGGCATAGTCATTCAAGTGGGGGGCAAGAGCGTTCTCGTCGCAGATGTAGCCCAGGGCGGTGTTGGCCCTGTTCCGGAGATCTTGAAGAATAGGAGCATGCTCGCGCTCCAACGTCCGACGTTGGAGCACTTCCTCCCTGTTTTCCCGTGCGACGGCCTCGGCGTCATCGACCCGCTTCCGAAGAGAAAGCAGCTCGGCGTAGGTGGAGGCTAAGTCCGCCTGCGCCGTGACCAGGGCGGCAGCCGTGGCCTCCGCACGCCTCTCAGTCTCTTCCAACATGGGCCTGAGAGCAGCAGCCCTGCCCGCACCCTCCGTACCTACGAGCTTCAACTTCAAGTCATACCTTCCCTCCAGTTCTGCGCGAACCTCGGCCACCCGGCGGTCCACCTCCTCCTGAACCCTGGCCTCGCAAACCCCGACGGCATCTTCTGCTTGGGTAACTTGACGTTCCCTGGTCTCCAATTGTTCAAGCTTGAGGCTGCGCTCCACGGCCTCCAGCGCCAACACCTCCTCGCGCTTCCGGACCTCTTCCTCCTTGGTAGGTGTCCCCCTTAGTGATGCAAGGTTGGCTCTACGCGCCTCCACCTGCTGCTCTAAGGACGCGCTCCAGGCGTGGAGCTCCCACGCACGCTTCTCCGCGGCCTCGCGACGGCGGTCAGCCTCATGAGCCTCCTCCAAGGCTCGGGAGCAAGCCTCGCGGGAAACCTTGAGAGACGCCTCAGCCTTCGCATTGTCAAGATCACGCTGGAAGCGGCCGAGGTTGATAGCCACCCTCAGCCTGCGCCATTCCTCCACCACGGAGACCTTCAACCTCAAGGCACGAGTCTGCACCCGCGAGCTCTTCACCAAGTCAGCTCATTGGGCCCGTTGCTTCCTGGAAGAGCTCCTGACAAACTACGCTCCGCCCGTGCTCGAGCTCGAACGCTCGTTCCACCTCGCCCTCCGCCTCGGGGGCTACGAGCGGGGCACCAAGCGGCGCACCACCTCTCAGCAGGGGGCTGGGGGCTGGCGCTGCACCTGACGTCAACCAGTCCTCGCGAGGAGCCCAAGCCAATCGTGGCTCGCTGCTTGAAGAGGAACCGAAGTCCGAAGCCAACCAACTACTATCCATGACCAAAGGAGGGGTCTTGGGCACGCCTGCCAAGCTCCACACCAGACCGTGGGGGAGGGGCGACAAAGCCGCAGGCTCAGCACGCCACGAAGGCAGAAACGCTCCCTCAACCGACCCTGCTCCAGGGGCGGCAGGCGGGCCAGGAACGCTCAAGGCCGATGGGGGAGTTGAGGAAGGAGGAGGCCGCTTCTCAGAAGACGCAATAGCTTCAACGGAAGGAGCCCTGAAGGGCTGACGTCAGGATAAGAAGACTACACGCAAGAAGCCATGACAATAAGATACTTACAGGTCAATGGCGATGTACTTTCGTCGCTTCAACGGCCCGAAGATATTGCTGTCGCTAGGGGATCCTTTTCTCTTACAGAGCTCCTCGAAGTCCACGCAAAGACGACCGAAGCACTTGACGTGACAGCCGGTGCGTAGCAGGGCCGAAGAAGAGCTGGGAAGGATAGCTTCAGGGGTGCCCGGTTGCGGCGAGCAGCCGGGCGCCGTCTCACCACAACCTCCTGAGGCTCCTGGAGCCTTGGCCTCGGGAGCCGCATGCCGCGTCTCCTCAGTGACCGACGCCTTAGGAGGGGGGTCGCAAGCCCCCGAGGACGACGCCACACGATCTCCACTCGGCATGTGCTCCTTAGCACTCGAGCCACCGGCCCCCGTCGGAGCTCGCCCTCCCACACCTTCACCTGGGGCGAGCTCGGCACCAGCGGCGAGGAAGGGAACCACGACAACGAGCTTCTCACGGGACCCCAACAGGCCGATTTGGCACAGCCCCCAATCATCAAAGGAAGGCATGCTCGCGACAAATGCAGCTTTGTTCTCGCAGCGGTACAGCAGGCAGCTATTCCTGGGCATGTCATCCGGCAGAGGGACACCCGACAGGACCGTGAGCACCGTCTGTCGCGCCGCAAGAGGAAGCTGTCACATCCCCAGTTCTGGTCTGCTCTGGGTTAGCCAGTCTTGTGTTGCATCATGTTTAAATTTCTCTTAAGTTGAAATGGGGATTGCTCAAACCTAGCACCAGATCAAATCAACTAGGTCCAAATAAAAAAAATATTCTCAATGAACCCAAAATGACCTTCAAAAAAGTTCATCATTTTTGGATTGGTTTAAAACCTCTGCAAAAAATGGTGCACATATCTCTAGGCCATTCCTGGATTTTTGAATTAATTCATAAGTATTTGAATTCGGACATTTAAATCTTATAAATATTTTTAAATGTCGAAATAATCCTGAAAGTACTTGGGGGCTATTGGAAATAATTCAAATAGTGCCCACAATTTTTGTCAGGATTTTACAAAATGAGTTAGTATTTTTACTAATTCAAAACAGATCAAAAGAAATAGAAAACAGTAACAGAATTAGAAAGAGAGAGAGAGAAGGACTCACCTGGGCCACTTACCTGGCAGCCCACCTGGCCAGGCCACCTGGCGGCCCAGCTGGCTGGCCCAGCCCACCAGGGGCATGCCTGTCTTCTTCCCCATGCCAACAAGACGCAGCTCGGTGGCGAAGCGCCGCCGCTGCGTGGCCACCTTATGCTTGCTGCCGCCCCCTCCACGCCGCCTCGAGACGCCACGCCCGACCTCTCTCTCACTCTCCCCGAGCTCCTCTCCTCCTCGCCTCTCCTCTCAAGCCCAACGAACGGAGCCGCCGCCACCGATGCCGCTTCGCCGCGGCCACATCCATCGCCTAGCCTTCCCAGCATGTCCAAGAGATCCGCCTCCGTCGTCTACGCATCCTCGAGGACACACGCACTGCCGGACGCCCCACAGCATCGCCATCTTCAACGTCTCCATCGCCGACCGCCGAAGATCCCCCTCGCCGCTCCGCTCGCTCCGGTGCTTCCCCGAGCTCGTCGACCCGCCTAACGCGATCATCGTGAGCTCCTGTCCCGGACACCCCTCTCCCTTGACTCGTTTGCACGCCGTAGCCACCGCATCACCTGCGCCCGAATGCGCCGCTGCACGGCTTCGTCGCCGGCGAAGCCCCGGTGACCTTTTGGTCCCACGCGTGCGTCCATTGCACTCGCAACGTCCCGTAGAGAAAAACTAGCGCGACAGCCGTCTCGTTTGCACACCACAGCACCATTCCCTCGAACACCCGAGCTCCGCCCGCCGCCCGGCTAGACGCCATCGTCGTTTCCGGCCACCCCAGCACCAACCACTGTCACCGGTGGATGCGCCACACCGCCAGCTACCCGTAGCACCCACCCGCGCATCGAACCATGGCCGGGGCAGCGTTTCCGATGCTCTCCGCCGTCTCAGCCTCGCCGGAGGCTCAACGCCGGCAGGTTTGACCCCGCTGACCGGTTGACCCCGGGTGGGCCCAGGGTGACCCCTCTGGGTCAATGACGAATGGGACCCGCCTGCTAATTAAGTTAGGATTAGGACTAACTAAAAATTAGTTAGACTGATGACACTGACAAGCGGGACCCACTGGTCAGTTTCACCTGGACCGCCCTGTTGACCAAGCTGACGTCACAAAGGATGCAAAGTTGACGCAAAGAATTCCTTTTTGGATTTATTCTTTTCAGGAAATTCCAGAAAACAGCCAAAACTTCTAAAAATCATATAAAATCAACCGTAGCTCAGAATGAAATAAATCATATATGAAAAATGATCAGAAAAATCCAATCTATCCATTTGTACCATTTTCATGCATGTTAGAACAACTTTTAGCTGCTGTTTAGCACAAAGCATATAAATGGCATTTTAATATCCATATATGGAGTTTGAATTTGAATCTTGGATTCAAACCAACTTCATTTAATCTGCTGCTAGTTGCATTAGCTCAAATCACAGCATTTTGACATGTCATGATCATGCATCATATTGTGCATTGCTTTGATTGTGTTCTTCCTTGTTTGCCGGTATTTGTCCCCTCTCGGTAGACGACGTACCGACGATGAGTTCGATGACACCGATGAAGAACTATATTATCTTCAGAAATGCCAGGCAAGCAAAACCCCCTTGTTCATTCAGATACAATCCCACTCTCTCGCTCCTGCTCTCTTTTACTGCATTAGGACAACAACGATTCATCTGTTACTTGCTGCGATAGCTGAACCCCTTTATCCTCTACATGACCTGTCATTCCACAGTAAATAGATGAAACCCACTAGCATGAGTAGGAGTTGTTTGAGCCCTGTTGTGCCTACTCATACTTGCTTGTTTGTCATGCCTGCTACTGCTTAGAGTTGAGTCAGGTCTGATTCATCGGGGATGAATCGGAGTTGTGTGAACATGTCCTACTATGTGTGAGCTAAGTGTGTGAACACGATTTGGTAAAGGTAGCGGTGAGAGGCCATGTAGGAGTACATGGTGGGTTGTCTCATTGAAGCCGCCCTCAGGAACTGAGTTCTGTGTTTGTGATCCATGATTCAGCTACTACCATGCATTGGGCCCTGAAATATGACCCCGCTCGACTTCTTAACCACCCTTGTCCTCTGTCCAGGAGTTGCAAGTAGTTTCTGGTGTTTGTAGTATGCTGGGGGCCGCACGCAGCGCTGACCGTAGGGGTTGGCTGTGTTGCGGTAGGCATGTGGCCGGGCATGCTAGGGCGCCTGCTTGGTGTCCCGAACCTCAGACACATTGTTCAGGGCCGTATGTGGAAACCTCGGCGGACACCCATGGATGGAACCTGAATAGGCGATAAACCTGACTAGATACTTGAGTGTTTAGGTAGGTCGTGGTCTACACCCACGTCGGCTTTCGCTGAAGTCTGCCGAGCACATGTCGTGTGCGCGCTAAGTGGTGGAAACATGTATGAAGAAGTACACCCCTGCAGGGTTAACATCATCTATTCGAATAGCCGTGTCCGCGGTAAAGGACTTCTGGGTTGCCTATAATAGTTCATAGACAAGTGAAAGTGGATACTCTAAAATGCGCAAGATAAGCGTGAGTGCTATGGATGGCGTTCTCGTAGGGAGACGGGAGCGAATCCATAGTGGTGTATTGATATGGTGAATATGTGGACTCGTGTGCACCACCTCAAAAGAGTTACTTGCAGTCGTAGTTTAGGATAGCCACCGAGTCAAAGCTGGCTTGCTGCAGTCAAACTCCACCACCCCCTATGTTGATAATGGTGCATATGTAATTAGTTCTGATGTAAGTCTTGTTGAGTACATTTGTACTCACTTTTGCTTATTTTATGTTTTGCAGGGAGAGGTCAGTCTCGCTAGTAGTTCCGCGTGGACTTCGACGTTTAGCTTGTTACCTCAGCTACGATCTTGTGCCCTCGGCAGATCTCGGTAGATAGTCGCTTCTCAGCCTTTTTCATTTGTAGATGTCTCAGACTCGGACATGTTAAGCTTCCGCTTGTGCTTGTTGCTTGTATGTTCTATATGTTGGGTCTTGAGACCCATGTTTGTAATATCTCGCTCCTCGGAGCCTAATGAATAAATACTTGAGTCATAGAGTTATGTTGTGATGCCATGTTGTATTTACACATATCGAGCATATTGTGTGTATGATTGAAATGCTTGGTATGTGTGGGATCAGACAACCTAGTTGTTTATCCTTGGTAGCCTCTCTTATGGGGAAATGTAGTCTAGTGCTTCCTTGAGCCATAGTAGTCCGCTACAGCCCGGTTCACCGGAGTCCTGCTAGCCCAAAGACTACCGCTCGTGACACTTGACTGGCGGCATGTGTTTCACTTCGTTCTGTGTTCTGTCCCTTTAGGGAAATGTCACGCTACGACATCCGGAGTCCTGCCTAGCTGCTACAGCCGGGTTACGGAGTCCTGTTAGCCCAATGCTATAGCCCGGATTCACACGTTGATGACCGACATGCTCGATGTGATTCATGTATGCCTGTCCCCATGTGTTAGTGCCGCTTTGGGTTCACGACTAGCCATGTCGGCCCGGGTTCTCTGTCATATGGATGCTAGCGACACTATCATATACGTGAGCCAAAAGGCGCAAACGGTCCCGGGCCATGGTAAGGCGACACCCGTGGGAATACCGTGCGTGAGGCCACAAAGTGATATGAGGTGTTACCGGCTAGATCGATGTGACTTGGAATCGGGGTCCTGACAGCTTTGGTATCAGAGCCTGACTGCCTGTAGGATTACCAAGCCAAACCGGTCGAAGTTGTGTCTAGAAATGCTTTAGTTATGTAAGGGAATTGATTGTGGAAGGGAACGTAAGGCTCTTTTTACTCCTTATACCTCATGGGCTTCTGATCTGAGTCATCCTCTTATCTTCTACGGGGATTAAGAATTAGGCCTTCTCATCTATCTATCAGGATGATGTGTTACTAATCCATAGACTTGTAGAATTGATAGTTTGAAATCTCAGTTCAGTTTTTACCACTTCCGTGTGTTCATACTTGGTCTCAGAACCTTGATATTGTGATGTTGAGTGGTTATTCCACCATTTTTGCAGGATGCCTCAAATCATTTTGAGAATTTACAGCCGTTATGCTGTCCGAGTCATCCCAGGTTTCTAAACTATCTGATGCATTTGCAAATTCTTCCTCCGAGTTCCCGATGTCCTTTTGGGCCAGATTAAGCTCACTAATCGGTCTATTGAGGTACTCCGCTGCCTCGACATATATGTTGGAGCTATTATTATGAACCTAGGTGTTTTAGGGAGTCACCTAGTAATCTAGCCATGTTTTGTGTCCCCCGTGTGATGATTCTGGCCATCAATCTCGAAAGCATCCCGTGATGCAATTTAGTTAGTAGGTATTCTATTCCTGGGTTCTTGAACCCGAGATTCACCCTACTTACCTCTTGTTGATAGTATTTGCTAGTTCCTTTAGGATATTAGTAACCTTGCGACAGTCCTCGAGGTCCGTGGTATCTCATTCTTCCACATACCATGAACCATCCTTGGCAGGAGTTCCTTTGAACCAAAAGGTCACAACAAGAGTGCTCTCGATGAGTTCCCCATTCTATATTGTGACTCTGCCAGTTCTACCTTCTCCGCATGGGTTATCCAGAAGAAATGTTGAACTTTGCTCGACATACTAATCCATGCCTCCACAACTCGAAAAGTTATATGTTCCTTTGAGTTGTCCCTCTTCAGTTGTATTCTGACCTTCGTCTATCAATTGATAGTCAGGAGTAATTGTGCATTCGTGTTCATCAATGCCTATTATTCTTGTGGTCCGTCTAGCCATTCTATTCCGGAATGACTAGGAGAAACAAAGTCCAGTACCTCATCCATTTCTAGGATTGGGTCAAAGTAGTTGTATCCCGCAGATCAAAATGCCAATTCAGCTTTGTTGTGTTCTACCTCGGAGTATTACCCCCTTTATGTCAGAATTGTCATGAGAACTGCACCAACTCTCATAAATTCTTGACGTAGTGATACTTCTCACCGTCATCATTCATTCCTCGGTCCTGTGTTGTTGTAACCGGAATGCCGACAAGTGAACTGTGATGTGTGAAATCAATAATCCTAGCAAGTCCGTTGCTTGGTAGTTAAATGGACAATAATTTCATTCTTAGCGTGTTGGTATTGAATCATCATCCTAAGATAGATTGTGCTACCTAGTCATTTTTACGGGTGCACCCTTCGATCAAGATTTAGGATTGCATCAATATCTCTCTTGTTTGGTTACATCGTCTTGCCCTGAGAAGCAAGATTTTTCTCGAGCTTAGTAACATATCGGTGGTTCGTGATGTTTCGAATATCTTCTCGGAAGTATGACCAGGTTCCACCTGACCGCTATGTTGAGTTCGTGATCAAGTTGGTTTCTTGTAAACCACCCTTTCTCCATGAATCTGTGTTGGATACCGTGAGCTAGTTGGTTAAGCCAAACAACAACTTGGAGAGTTGGAAGATAAAAGCTTGTCTGACTTAGTTCATGCTAAGGGATATCCTTGAGTGTGTGTGTGTACTGAAGAAATATGATATCTCCATCAATTGGTCCTTGTGATCAGTTGTTGGATCTATTGCCTTGTCAATCTTTGATTTGAGCATGGGCTATTGTCAAGTCAAATTAGAACCAACGATATTCGTAATGTTGTCTTACTCGTGGTTAATTCCTCGAGCATACACCATTATACTCTTTGGGTCTGACCAATGCTATCACCTTGTCCACATGATGGTGGAAGTCCAGTGATATGGAAATTCCAATGAGTTGTTGTTGAGCCCATCAGCAACATTTTGTCTCCCCCATGACTCATGTTGAACATCAACCCAATGTTGGAAACTTTTATAAACATTATCTTCATGTCCTATTCGTGAAGAATATGTTGGATGAAAGAAGTGACTTTCTCTGATTCACGTGCATTCGATGCAAGTTGCCATCATGAATTTGAGAAAGGTTTGTTTTGTTTCCTCTGGAATCATCCCAAATCAGTCATGCATACGTGCAAAGTATTATGTGGATTGAAGACTTGCAACCTTCATTCTATATGTATCCCTAGCACACCAAGCCACTGATTCATTTGTTCAAGGAGAAGAAGTTCCTTCTTAAGAGCAAGACTTATGTAAGGACTTCGATATCCTCGATGATGGTTCCCCACCTGAACTCGGTAGTGTTTTACCATAAGACTACTACGTGGTCATGCTTGTCTTGGACAGTGTGTTCACAGGTTTGTAGCAGAACCAACTCATGTTTTGGAGCTTGCTATCGTAGTTCATTTTCCGAGAATCTCGCAACGTCATCTCGTCGGTTTGCGTTGCAAACTTTCTTTTCTAGACATGTTGTCTGAAATATCCTGTTACCAACTAGATCTGAATCTCAGGCAGATGTGATGGTTGGAACTTCTTCCAAAAGCTATGATATGGGTTCCAGTGAGGTGGACGCACCTAGCTGGAAGCACTGTTATTGTAGTATCTTGATTAAGCCATTTGGTCACCTCCCATGAGGATTTCACATGACTTATTCTAGAAGTTGTTCCTTATGGATTTTGTGTTCCGAAGTCCGACCTTTACTTGATGACCGTGTTGATGCCACTTTCAATCATGATAGTGGTATCTTAAACATCTAGGAGAACATTGGAAGCGGAGTGCTAAATGTCTCTCGGTCGATCATCCAGATTTCGTTCTCTTGGCCTCGCTAAGGGGAAGTCTGAGAAGGTGTTATCTTCCTTTGTATCCACATCATCCATCACTATTCATCATGGTAGTAAGATGTGTTGCTGTGATCCTCGCACGGATGTTGGTAAAACCTTGATGACTATGGAAATGCTCAAGTTCTTGAGAGCACACTCAGTCACTAGGTTATATCCTCGGTATCAATTGGAATGTGCCTTCCGTTTGCCGAGTTGCTCTATAACCATAGTTTCCTTTCCGAACTGAGTATGCCATTTCCCCGAACCCCTTTCAAACGATCGTTGTAAATTGCCTTAGCCTGGTATGGAGAGTTTGAATGATCCTTTTCGATAGAGTATCTTTCTAATGTCATCGAGTTGGATGAAGATCTAGAAAGCAAAGACGTCAAGATCAATATGAAGCAACGAATCAACATATTGAGAAGGACAGTTGGATCGTGAAGATCGTGTTAGATTGTGACCCCTCTGACTTCTTACCTCACGACTTGAATCTCGGGGCGAGATTCTTGTTTAGTAGGGGTGAGTTGTCACATCCCCAGTTCTGGTCTGCTCTGGGTTAGCCAGTCTTGTGTTGCATCATGTTTAAATTTCTCTTAAGTTGAAATGGGGATTGCTCAAACCCTAGCACCAGATCAAATCAACTAGGTTCAAATAAAAAAAATATTCTCAATGAACCCAAAATGACCTTCAGAAAAGTTCATCATTTTTGGATTGGTTTAAAACCTCCGCAAAAAATGGTGCACATATCTCTAGGCCATTCCTGGATTTTTGAATTAATTCATAAGTATTTGAATTCGGACATTTAAATCTTATAAATATTTTTAAATGTCGAAATAATCCTGAAAGTACTTGGGGGCTATTGGAAATAATTCAAATAGTGCCCACAATTTTTGTCAGGATTTTACAAAATGAGTTAGTATTTTTACTAATTCAAAACATATCAAAATAAATAGAAAACAGTAACAGAATTAGAAAGAGAGAGAGAGAGAGAAGGACTCACCTGGGCCACTTACCTGGCAGCCCACCTGGCCAGGCCACCTGGCGGCCCAGCTGGCTGGCCCAGCCAACCAGGGGCATGCATGTCTTCTTCCCCATGCCAGCAAGACGAAGCAGCTCGGTGGCGGCGCCGACGTCGCGTGGCCACCTCCTCGCTTGCTGCCCCCCCCACGCCGCCTCGAGACGCCACCTCCCCGACCTCTCTCTCACTCTCCCCGAGCTCCTCTCCTCCCCTGCCTCTCCTGTGCGCAGCCACCGAACGGAGCCGCCGCCACCGACGCCGTTCGCCGCGGCCACATCCACTGCCTAGCCTTCCCAGCATGTCCAGGAGATCCGCCTCCTCGAGGACACACGCACCGCCGGACGCCCCACAGCATCGCCATCTTCAACGTCTCCATCGCCTGCCGCCGAAGATCCCCCTCGCCGCTCCGCTCGCTCCGGTGCTTCCCCGAGCTCGTCGACCCGCCCAACGTGATCACCGTGAGCTCCTGTCCCGGACACCCCTCTCCCTTGCCTCGTTTGCACGCCGTAGCCACCACGTCACCTGCGCCCGAATGCGCCGCACCACGGGTTCGTCGCCGGCGAAGCCCCGGTGACCTTTTGGTCCCACGCGTGCGTCTGTTGCACTCGAAACGTCCCATAGAGCAAAACTAGCGCGACAGCCGTCTCGTTTGCACACCATAGCACCATTCCCTCGAACACCCGTGCTCCGGCCGCCGCTCGGCTCGACGCCGTCGTCGTTTCCGGCCACCCCAAAGACCAACCATCGCCACCGCATCGCCACACCGCCAGCTACCCGTAGCACCCACCCGCGCATCGAACCATGGCCGGGGCAGCGTTTCTGACGCTCTCCGCCGTCTCAGCCTCGCCGGTGGCTCAACGCCGGCAGGTTTGACCGCGCTGACCGCTTGACCCCGGGTGGGCCCAGTTTGACTCCTCTGGGTCAATGACAAATGGGACCCGCCTGCTAATTAAGTTAGGATTAGGACTAACAAAAAATTAGTTAGACTGAGGACACTGACACGCGGGATCCACTGGTCAGTTTGACCTGGACCGCCCTGTTGACCAAGCTGACGTCACAGTGACGCAGTGCTGACGCAGTAACTCCTTTTTCTGGATTTATTCTTTTCAGGAAATTCCAGAAAACAACCAAAACTTCTAAAAATAATATAAAATCAACCGTAGCTCAGAATGTAATAAATTATATATGAAAAATGATCAGAAAAATCCAATCTATCCATCTGTACCATTTTCATGCATGTTAGAACAACTTATAGCTGTTGTTTAGCACAAAGCATATAAATGGCATTTTAATATCCATATATGGAGTTTGAATTTGAATCTTGGATTCAAACCAACTTGATTTAATCTGCTGCTAGTTGCATTAGCTCAAATCACAGCATTTTGACATGTCATGATCATGCATCATATTGTGCATTGCATTGATTGTGTTCTTCCTTGTTTGCCGGTATTTGTCCCCTCTCAGTAGACGACGTACCGACGATGAGTTCGATGACACCGATGAAGAACTATATTATCTTCAGAAGTGCCAGGCAAGCAAAACCCCCTTGTTCATTCCGATACAATCCCACTCTCTCGCTCCTGCTCTCTTTTACTGCATTAGGACAACAACGATTGATCTGTTACTTGCTGCGGTAGCTGAACCCCTTTATCCCCTGCATGACCTATCATTCCACAGTAAATAGATGAAACCCACGAGCATGAGTAGGAGTTGGTTGAGCCCTGTTGTGCCTACTCATATTTTCTTGTTTGTCATGCCTGCTACTACTTAGAGTTGAGTCAGGTCTGATTCATCGGGGATGAATCGGAGTTGTGTGAACATGTCCTACTATGTGTGAGCTAAGTGTGTGAACACGATTTGGTAAAGGTAGCGGTTAGAGGCCATGTAGGAGTACATGGTGGGTTGTCTCATTGAAGCCGTCCTCAGGAACTGAGTTCTGTGTTTGTGATCCATGATTCAGCTACTACCATTCATTGGGCCCTGAAATATGACCCCGCTCGACTTCTTAACCACCCTTGTCCTCTGTCCAGGAGTTGCAAGTAGTTTCTGGTGTTTGTAGTATGCTGGGGGTCTCACGCAGCGCTGACCGTAGGGGTGGGCTGTGTTGCGGTAGGCACGTGGCCGGGCATGCCGGGCGCCCGTTTGGTGTCCCGGAACCCTGTACTCATCGTTCGGGGTCGTATGTGGAAACCTCGGTCGGACTCCCTGCGGATGGAACCTGAATAGGCGATAAACCTGGACTAGAGACTTGAGTGCTTAGGTAGGTCGTGGTGTACACCCACGTCGGCTTTCGCTTGAAGTCTGCCGAGCACATGTCGTGTGCAGACGCTAAGTGGTGGAAACATGTATGAAGAAGTACACCCCTGCAGGGTTAACATCATCTATTCAAATAGCTGTGTCCGCGGTAAAGGACTTCTGGGTTGCCTATAACAGTTCATAGACAAGTGAAAGTGGATACTCTAAAATGCGCAAGATAAGCGTGAGTGCTATGGATAACGTTCTCGTAGAGAGACGGGAGCGGATCCATAGTGGTGTATTGATATGGTGAATATGTGGACTCGTGTGCGCCACCTCAAAAGAGTTACTTGCAGTCGTAGTTTAGGATAGCCACCGAGTCAAAGCTGGCTTGCTGCTATCAAACTCCACCACCCCCTTTGTTGATAATGATGCATATGTAGTTAGTTCTGATGTAAGTCTTGCTGAGTACATTTGTACTCATGTTTGCTTATTTTATGTTTTGCAGGGAGACGCGGCCTCGCTAGTAGTTCTGCGTGGACTTGACGCTTAGCTTGTTATGTCACTACGATCTTGTGCCCTCGGCAGATCTGGTAGATAGTCGGGCTTCTCAGCCTTTTTCATTTGTAGATGTTTGTACTCGGACATGTTAAGCTTCCGCTTGTGCTTGTTGCTTGTATGTTTCAGATGTTGGGTCATGAGACCCATGTTTGTAATATCTCGCTCCTGAGCCTAATGAATAAATACTTGAGTCGAGAGTTATGTTGTGATGCCATGTTGTATTTACACATATCGAGCATATTGTGTGTATGATTGAAATGCTTGGTATGTGTGGGATCGCATAACCTAGTTGTTTATCCTTGGTAGCCTCTCTTATGGGGAAATGTAGTCTAGTGCTTCCTTGAGCCATAGTAGTCCGCTACAGCCCGGTTTACGGAGTCCTGCTAGCCCAAAGACTACCGCCAGACACTTGACTGGCCGGCATGTGTTTCACTTCGTTCTGTCTGTCCTTCGGGAAATGTCACGCTACCGACATCCGAGTCCTGCCTAGCCTGCTACAGCCCGGGTTACCAGAGTCCTATTAGCCCAATGCTACAGCCCAGATTCACACGTTGATGACCGACATGCTCGATGTGATTCATGTATGCCTGTCCCCATCGGTTAGTGCCGCTTTGGGTTCACGACTAGCCATGTCGGCCCGGGTTCTCTGTCATATGGATGCTAGCGACACTATCATATATGTGAGCCAAAAGGCGCAAACAGTCCGGGCCATGGTAAGGCGACATCCGTGGGAATACCGTGCGTGAGGCCGCAAAGTGATATGAGGTGTTACCGGCTAGATCGATGTGACTTGGAATCGGGGTCCTGACAGAAGCCCCTTCTCCTGAAACCTCATATGGTCCTGGCTGCTGAGCAAGTCCCACATCGGGCGGGGGTGGCGCTGAAGCGGAGCGACTCGACGCTTGACGAACTCCTTCACCACCATAGGCGCAGTCACGCCGCGGTCCTTCAACCTCCTCAGCCTGGCCCAGACGGGGGCAAGGCGGGGGCTCGTGAGCTTCTGATGGCCCCAGCCGGAGTTTGGAATAGCAGGTTCCGCCGAGGCTTGGAGCAGAGGGCTGAGCACGCCGGCGTCAACAAACACCCATCATGTACGATACTCGCTCGTGGTTGAAGGAAGCTCGAAGTCAATCCCTGTGCCCGCAGTCGTGGCCACGGCTTGGAATCCCACGCACCCCGAGCTCTGCTGGGGACCGGTCAGATGCAATGAGAAGAAATGGCGGAGGAGAGCCACGGAAGGAGAGATGCCCACCATGGCCTCGCACAAGAAGGCGAAGACGGCAAGAAGGGTCACAAATTGAGGGTCGAGATGAAGCATGTGGATCGGATAATGCTTGAGCATCTCGTTGAAGAAGGCGGAGAAGGGAGGAATCAGGCCAGCCCAGAGGTCATCTATGAAGATCGGGACCTCAGTGGCTGCCTATGCCATGTGAGTGCGAGACGCGGGCCAAGCCACCGTCTCTCCCCACTCGTTGAAACTGGAGGAAATCATGGGGTGCACCTTGTCCATGGCCTCGTCGTTGAGCACCCGATGTCGGCCGAGCGCAGTTGGCAAAGACAGAGGTTTCTTCCCCTTTTCAACCTGTTTCGGCGCCATGGCGATGAAGCAGGCGGAGCGCAAGTCAGATTAGAAGGGCAAAGCAGGGCCTCGAGGAAGCAGGGAGATTGGAGGAGCCAGGCGTGGGTGAAGGAAGAATAACTAGGTGAGATGCGGGGGCCGCATAGCCAAGAGGATTCAAGGGCAGCGTGGGGAAGCGGAGGCGCCCATGTCCAATCAACCGCCGTGCGTCAACCGAGGCCGCAGGCTTTTGGTGCCCGCGGCTGTGGGGATCCCGACTCATAAGTCGTGATCACCGAATGCACGTGTACAGTGATCCCAGAGATCAATGCTCACTGAACACACATAAGCTAAATAACAAGAGGCTTACATCCATACATACCGTACTACACAAGTAGGACCATTATGGTCAAGTCTGGAGTATAACATTGCTGCGGAAATCTTCGTCAATAACTTGGACCCATGCCATCTACCTTAACCCTACATGCATTCTGACTGGGAAAGCGTCCTAGCTCGCACGATCGTCACCAAAGAACTCTTCGCTATGCCTTGAGTTTCGTGCCTGGCCAATAAAATAACCAGTGGCAAGCCAATGAGTACTTTGAATGTACTCGCAAGCAACCCATGATTTGGTTCAAAGTAACAATGCAGTTGTATAACAAGTAAGCAACCTAGCTTCAAGCTAGTAGAGATGTCCTATCAACTTGTGATACATGCATCAATAAACATGGGTAACCTTGAGAACAGATTACAGATATCAACATAAATAGAGTTTGAATAAATGCCATGTCATTCAACATGTCAAGTCACCACCTTGACACAATTAGTTCCTTTCCACACACACATGCACCGAGATTGTAAATTTTCTGGACATAGTTTATCTAGCACCTCCCAACTGTCCATGACCATGGACACGGCTATTCGAATAGTTTGACATTCTGCAGAGGTTGCGCACTTTACCCACAAGATCCGGGAAGCTTTCGTGTCACCCACGATCCCGCAGTACCTCAAGTACTCGGGGGAAGCACCCGATCATTACCTTTCCCTAGACGACACTAACATAGGGTCCACTCGTTGATACACAGCCCTCGTGTATAAGCAAAAGATCGTGGGACATTGCCATTTTTCAAGTTATCACGCATACACGAAGGGACCAACGGTGTGTCCGGTGCCCTATGAAAACAGTCACGGCCGCCTATCCAAGTGCGACCCCGTCCCAAGAGTGACCTCAATTCACCCCCATCACTAGTAATGTGGGCACCATGCTAGTATCAGTCCAAGTAATCAATAATGCCCCGTCCCATAAAGGGGTAGAGTGGTTGCACATGTTTGGTTGGGACGGTAATCACACATAAATCTAATCCATCATTTTACACACTCCAAAGCTCTCTTGATACACCACTTCTTCCTCAAGTGGTGACCTTAGTTCAACATCTCCCAAGGGCATTAGGGGCACCCAAGGGTTTTCGAAAGAATGTAACCACGAAGAGTTCATGGCACACATGCATCATTATGCATCGACTAGTCTCTTGACAATGCATTCATGAACAAGGTAAGGTCATAAGTAGGGGTATGCATCATGTGGTGGTTCACAACAAGTTTACCACCGTCATATTTCAACATCGTGCAATCAGAAAAAGGGTATCGATGAACAAGAGGGGTGTCATGGTTAAAGGGCTGCTTGCCTGGTTCATCAGAGTCTTCAAATCTTCTGGCCCTTCTCCAAGTACTCCGTCTACTTTGTCAACTAACGTCGGAAACAATCACAATAAGCAACACAACAAGGAAAAAATAAAAGTGCTCTAAAAATATTAATTTGACTTTTCTAGGACATCTCTAGTTATATGGAAAATAAAGAGTGGTTTCATTGAAATTGGATTAGTGGATATCTCTGAACATTTCAATATGATGGAAGCAACGGGTTTATGGATTTGCAAGAAGTGTACAGAAATATATTTTGGGAAAATGAGCAAAGGGCACCCATTTAACAAAGGATGACTTTAGAAGCATCTAGGATTTGGTTTCACTGGGTTTGGAGTTCAAATGATTTCTCTATGAATTTGCAAAGTTGGCTATACATGAAGAAATAGACCATTATTTGAGGTGATACAAAAAGTATTACTAAAAATGTTCAAAAACTAAGTTTTTAACTTGTAGACCTCCAGGATTTTGAACCATGGAATTTGGATCAAAAATGGGCTCTCTGTGATTTTCTAAAGTTCATTACAGAAATGGGAAAACAAGGTTTGATAAATGTTTGTGAAGAAAAAGTTTCTGGAAAAATGTGCATGTTGCACCAACAAGTAGAGCATGATTTTATGAGTTACCAGAAATTTGAATCATCCAATTTGGAGGTAATATGAATATTTGGGAGATTTTACAAGTTGTACAGAAAAGAAAAAGGAACAAGGTTTTTACCCAAACGGGCTGGATCTGGGCGGCGACAGCGTGCACTGGGTGAGACATAGCGGGGCAGCGCACTGGGCCGGCCCAGCGGCTCAGCCACGCGGGCAACAGGGCGGCGTCGAAGGCGTCACTGCCGAAGCCGTCTCCACTTAATTGGCGGGGCCCGCCCACTGGGTCGCTGACGCGCGGGGCCCAGCTGCAGGTCACCTTCAACCTCCCGCGCGTGCTCCGGCCGTGGGGAGGAGCGGCTCCCACCGGCGATTGCCGGGGCTACAGAGTGTCTCCGGCGATGCTCCGCCCACCGGCGTGTTCAGGAGGCCATGCCGCACCCATCCATGTGCTGCACGCATGCCGTGGAGGGCTGCAGCAGCGATGGCTTCGATGGCCGCGGAGGAGGCCGTGAGCGAGGTTTGGGACTGCGTGGCAGGCATGGGGAGGAGGGAATGAAGTGCCGGGCGAGTCGGAGGTGGTGGTGAGGGGGTGCTGGAGTGGTCTAGAGGGGAGGAGGAGGAGTGGTGGGCGCGAATTTAGGCGGAGTCCGGCGGCTCAGCTCCAGCCATGGGGAGCGACGGAGGGCTCGGCGAGAGGGTTGGCTGGGTCTGGGTGACGTACGGGAGGGAGAGAGGGCGAAATGGCTCCAGAAAGAGGCCTCGGGCAGCCTTATATAGCGAGGCAGTGGCTCACCGTGGACGTGGCCTACGGGCACCCGCGGAAATGGCCGCAGTGGCCATGGGAGGAGGCTCGGGTTTGTCTACGGCGTTCGTGGGAGTCGAGTAGGGCTCCAGGAAAGGAGAGAGGAAGCGGGGACGGGTCAGAGGCGTCGCGCGTGTGAGGCTGCCCATTGGAGCCCTCGGGCGGCCGGTGCGCGTGGGAGAGGAGACAGCAGGAGGAAGAGAGGGGAGGGGTCCTGCACGGCTGTCGTGTTACGGACGTCGAGGACCTCAACTGGTGTGAGGGGGAGGCTCGAGGTGGTCGGGGGACGCGGAGTCAACGGTCGGGAGCACGCTGACGTGCTCCAGAGCGTGCAAATGGCCGGCACCCGCGGCTTTTCTCGAGTCATCACGCGCCCACTTGTGTCTGGCAGCTGCAAGGGGGAGTTAACAATGCGGCAATGGCATTGGATGCCCTGGGGATCCAATGGAGAGGAGAGGGAGTTGAGAGAGAGTGGAAATGCTGCTGCCCAGAGTAGAAAAGTGGAGTTCTTCTCCCCTCCGTCATTGCTTGCACGGGCAGAAAATCATCCAGGTGCTAGTGGGGGACTAGGAGGGGTTGTGGTAAAAAGTAGAGTCCATGGAGATTAGTGGAAGTGGCCAAAAATGGGATTTTGGTAAAGTGGCAGAAGGTGTTTGATGCTGGTTTGGGCAAGTAGATGATTTCCATTTGTCATGAGACTCCACAAGGTGAAATGGCACATATAATTAGGGCCTTCCACCATGTTTGGGCTCATTTGGGTAAAGTTGCCAATGCAACTTTTGTAAACCCTAGAAATCAACAGAAAAGGACTTCCCAAGATTTAGGCATGCAAATTTGTTCTCCTTGATGCACCAGTTGGTGTAGTGTCATCATTTGAGGTTCTGAACATGTCCACAAAAGTTGAGATCAAAAGGAGAAAGTTGCCAATGTAGAGTTGTTCAAATTTGGTTCTGGACAGGAAGGGTTTTGGGGCACTTTGATCAAGATAACATTTTCTCCAACTTGTGCCATTTTGTATAGATGAATTACTAGACCATTGGAGCATGTTCACAAGATTTGAGAACATTTGGACATGTTTGGCAATGTAAAGTTGCTCAAACTTCAAAATGGACAGAAATGTTTTTGAGGGGATTTCATGGGGATTTACTATTCTCCATGACATGATACTTGTCAAGATCATCAAACATGTCATATGTGACATGCTAGAATTTTCTTGGAATTGTTGGATAATATTTCCTTTTTAAATATTTTAAAAAATTGAGATATCCAGAAAGGGTTTTTGAGGGATTTGACAATTATTTTGAACACAACTATGTGTTGAAACTCTTATACATGGGCAATATATGTCCACTGAGCTTCCCTGATTTTTCTCAAATATTTTTGAAGCTTCAAAATAAATTTAACCTATTAAAGACCATTTCTGGCCTAAAGAAAAAGCCTTTAAATAAAATAGGAAAATAACTTTTAAAATTATATTTTTGTGGTTTCTAGGTGTCCTATATCAAATAGGAGTCAAATATATTTTTGGAAAGATTTTTACTGCCCTTAATTAAGTAGTTGCAGTGCAAACCTCAATTCACGGGTTTTTGGAAAACTAATTTTTGAAAATACTATTTGGCCAAATTATTTTTGTAAGAAAATACTATAATGTTCTATACACATGGTATGATCATTGGGGAAAGGTTTTGGATCAAGGAGAAGGAGTATAATAGTTGGAGGATTTATTTGATTTTTAGAGCACTTGCAAACAGCAGTCAAACATTTAAATAAAGCAAAGACAAAACACTCAAAAGTTTTTGTAAAACCACATTTTATCATGATTTATTAACTTAAGTGTTGAGGCACGGAAATCAAGGTGTGACAGACCTACCCCCCTTACAAGAAGCTCATCCCCGAGATTCCCAGACTAGGCACGGGAAGGAATACGAAAACTTGGATTTGGAGTAGTCTTCACGTCCTCATACTGCTTCTACTTCCGTTTGGTGCTCAATTGAATCTTGAAGTACCCGGTATTGTAGCTTCGTGTATGATGCTCTCGGTTGATCCAGCTTGCTAAGGGGTCTCTCGCGTTAGGTCAGGTTGGATCGGGCTGGAGGTTGATGGCTCGGTGATCGATGTCCTTGTTAGTGATCGGGCTAGTTAGGAAGTCGAAAACACTTCCGGAGTTGTGTCATGTGGAAACATTATGCATAGTGGGTAACTCAGGTGGTAAATCCATCTGGTAACTGTCTTCTCTTCATCTTGTGGCGATCTCGGAGGGGGTTGTCAAATCTTGGAGTGATCTTGAAGAGGGTCGATGAATCTTGGTGTGGGTTTCCTTGTGATGGAAATGCTTAGTTCCTTAGAGAGAAATGGTTTGCAGATACGCGCGGTCTTCGATGAGAAAGTTCACTCCTTGACGATGGTGGTTGGTATGGTTCTTCCTCCTTGACATGGCGGTCTTCAAAAATCCCCTAACCAGCTGAATGGTTCTTCTTCCGTCTTCGGGTAGACAAGTATGTCATCGAATAACGATGACGTCCAGCTGGTTCGAGTACTCCGTGAAGAGTTTCCCACGTGGTACATAGGGCATAGGTTGGGGTATCGGTGGTGGTCACGGTTGAGTATTGATCAGGGTCTTCTTGACCTAGAGTAAAGCCCAAGGTCATGATCTGACCATGGTGTGGCCTGGTAAGGCGTAAGGGTTTCAAGGATTCAGGTGTGAGAGTGAATGTTTATCGTACCATCCTTGAGCACAGTTCCTGAGATGCCAATTGTTCTATCTAGTCCTCCAAACAGATCACCTTATACCATCGAAAGTACCAACTCGTGTAGGTCAGCTCCAATCATTACTGAAGCTATTATTATCCTCATGACTCTTGGAAGGAGGTCTAACAAAATCATATATGTTTACAATCCCCAAACTCATATGTATGTCTACCCCTAAAAATCCATGGGTAGAATATACAAGCTGCTAAGCTTGAACGTGACATACCAAGTGCTCAACCTATTCTTCTAAGGTCTAAGATAAAGCATCTCTATCCATGGAAACACGTCGTAAGCCACTCCAAGATCTTGTTTCCTTCCTATGAACCAACTCCAACAACCCATTAACTACACCAATCACTACATGATCCAGTAGTTCTACAAATCCAATCTCTATGGTGTTCCACAAGATCTTCTAATATCCTATAATTCTTTAATCCTTGAAAAGGTCTAGCCTTACTATAGTCAGTCCACCAATTTCCATTATCGGGGTTGAGTAACCTCCAAGGTCAAGTTTATATCAACTCCGACAATTAATCCAATATCCTAGTTTATTGTCCACAGAGAAACATGGTATCATGATCAAGATTATCGGTCTAATTCCAATTTACTCTGAACCATGTAGACTTACTCAGCATCTATACTCCACTAGGCTCTCCTATTTAAATCCAATTTACTCAGGTGCAATGAGAGTTACCTTACTCTATTAACCGATCCCACCAAGTTCATCTACCAACATGAGAGCCTCAGAATCCACCAAAAGTCTCAATACTTCCTCAAGGTATCGAATATAAACTCATCAAGTCATCTGTCCTCTGCTCATATATCCTCAATTTGGTCTACCCTATGGCATCGCCAGTTCTGGTACTATCTTAGGATGATAATGTGCTCGTTCACTATGTCCACTAGTTCCATAATGAACCCAGTGTTGTGCAAGGTTACAGAGGCTTAACTGGTTCTCTTGCAATTCTGTGGGTTAAGCACATGGTGAAGTCTCGAAGGGTCTAGCGATGGGTTTTCAGTCTTGAGGGGTAAGCATAATTCTACGGGGTTGCACTTGGTCGAGGAGGCTGCAACAAAAGTCTCCTGTGCTAGTTGGTCGCCGAGGTGGAATCCTTGGTGTAGCTTGTCTTGTCGGTCTTCAGTTGAGGAGAGAGATGATAGGGAAACATAACATAAAGGAGGGGGATGCCAAAAGGGGGTTCTATAGTGCAAGTGCAAACAAACAAGTGCCAAAAGAGCCAAGCACAAGCATTAAGATAAGGAAGGTAATATTGTCGCGTACTTGTTGCCTAGGGCAAAAAGATCGACTGATATCAAAACACAAGCAAATAAAAACAAGCAACACACAATCATGGTTCTATTTGAACCATCATACGGACTCGACTGCGCATAGGGGGTACACGACTCATCCTACCCTAGGGGTTCTTGGATTCAGTAGTCGTGCTTTGCTCCGTGTCTCCTGCAGTCTTCTGTGTTTCCTTCAGTTGTCGCTGCGTCTCCTGTAGTTTTTTGATGAAACGACCCAGGTTGAGCCTGAAGAGTCTTCAACAACTTATCGCCTGTTGAAGGGATGGGGTGAAGGTGGCTCCTTGTAGCTAGCATTGACTTGGTCTCCTCTTGTCTTCTTAATCATGACGATCACTTTTCCCTTTTTAAGGCGTCGATGGTACCAAGTAGGTAATCCTTTATGCAATGACATTAACAAGGCATAGGAGAGGTCCAACATGTCGGTTACGTTGATGATAACATCGACACCAAGAGCGGTGAATGAAGAGAACCGTTTTCCTGCTCACTATAGTGAGGCGGACCAAATGGCGAGGTTCTCATCCACCGGTGGTTGCCGATGCAACAAAGGTAAGGACAGGGTTGCTCTATTAGTGATGTATATCATTATCTTGCATATCCTATGCCCTGATCATCGTAGGCCAAGGTTGCATCATCCTGGGGCAGTGTCGAGGGTGTCACCATCTTCGAGGTCTTGATGTCCTCATTCCTTGAGAGCGTACCTTATGTTGGCATCGTCTTGCTGTGGTGTTGCCAATCTTGTGTCCAGAAGAGGTGGGTGAGTGTCTGGCAAGGCGTCTTCCTTCAAGATTATCCACGAGGATTACAAGGAAACCCATGGTCAGGGGCATAAGGATTCTAGCGACCATTTAAAATTTTGAAGGGGAAGAGGAAAGTATATCTTAGTTTTCGAAAAAATGAGAAAGGAAGAGAAGTATAGATAGTTTTCAAAAATTAGTAATAGTTTTGAAAATAGTTTTACCTTAACTAACGACCATGCTAACTAAGGCTTCCTACAGTCAGGATGACTCTGATACCAGCTGCGTGGGGATCCCGACTCATAAGTCGTGATCATCATATGCACGTGTACAGTGATCCCAGAGATCAATGCTCACAGAACACACAGAAGCTAAATAACAAGAGGCTTATATCCATACATACCGTACTACACAAGTAGGACCATTATGATCAAGTCTTGAGTATAACATTGCAGTGGAAATCTTCGTCAATAACTTGGACCCATACCATCTGCCTTAACCCTACAGGCATTATGACTGGGAAAGCGTCCTAGCTCGCACGATCGTCACCAAAGAACTCTTTAGTATGCCTTGTCTTTCGTGCCTGGCCAATAAAATAACTAGTGGAAAGCCAATGAGTACTTTGAATGTACTCGCAAGCAACCCATGATTTGGTTCAAAGTAACAATGCAGTTGTATAACAAGTAAGAAACCTAGCTTCAAGCTAGTAGAGATGTCCTATCAACTTGTGAGACATGCATCAATAAACATGGGTAACCTTGAGAAAAGGTTACAAATATCAACATAAATAGAGTTTGAATCAATGCCATGTCATTCAAGATGTCAAGTCACCACCTTGACACAATTAGTTCCTTTCCACACACACACACATGCACCGAGATTGTAAAATTTCTGGACATAGTTTAAGTAGAACCTCCCAACTGTCCATGACCGTGGACACGGCTATACGAATAGTTTGACACTCTGCAGAGGTTGCGCACTTTACCCACAAGATCCGGGAAGCTTTCGTGTCACCCACGATCCCGCAGTACCTCAAGTACTCGGGGGAAGCACCCGATCATTACCTTTCCCTAGACGACACTAACATAGGGTCCACTCTTTGATACACATCCCTCGTGTATAAGCAAAAGATCGTAGGACTTTGCCCTTTTTCACATTATCACGCATACACGAAGGGACTAACGGTGTGTCCGGTGCCTTGTGAAAACAGTCATGGCCGCCTATCCAAGCGCGACCCCATCCCGAGAGTGACCTCAAGTCACCCCCGTCACTAGTAATGTGGGCACCATGCTAGTATCAGTCCAAGTAATCAATAATGCCCCGTCCCATAAAGGGGTAGAGTGGTTGCACATGTTTGGTTGGGACGGTAATCACACATAAATCTAATCCATCATTTTACACACTCCAAAAGCTCTCTTCGGTACACCACTTCTTCCTCAAGTGGTCACCTTAGTTCAACATCTCCCAAGGGCATTAGGGGCACCCGAAGGGGTTTTCGAAAGAATGTAACCATGAAGAGTTCATGGCACACATGCATCATTATGCATCGACTAGTCTCTTGACAATGCATTCATGAACAAGGTAAGGTCATAAGTAGGGGTATGCATCATGTGGTGGTTCACAACAAGTTTACCACCGTCATATTTCAACATCGTGCAATCAGAAAAAGGGTACCGATGAACAAGAGGGGCGTCATGGTCAAAGGGTTGCTTGCCTGGTTCATCAGAGTCTTCAAATCTTCTCGTCCTTCTCCAAGTACTCCGTCTACTTCATCAAGTAACGCCGGACACAATCACAATAAGCAACACAACAAGGCAAAAAAAGTGCTCTAAAAATATTAATTTGACTTTTCTAGGACATCTCTGGTTATATGGAAAATAACCAGAGTGGTTTCATTGAATTGGATCAATGGATATATCTGAACATTTCAATATGATGGAATCAAGGGGTTTATGGATTTGCAAGAAGTGTACAGAAATATATTTTTTGAAAATGAGCAAAGGGCACCCATTTAACAAAGGATGACTTTAGAAGCATCTAGGATTTGGTTTCACTGGGTTTGGAGTTCAAATGATTTCTCTATGAATTTGCAAAGTTGGCTATACATGAAGAAATAGACCATTATTTGAGGTGATACCAAAAGTATTACTAAAAATGTTCAAAAACTAAGTTTTTAACTTGTAGACCTCCAGGATTTTGAACCATGGAATTTGGATCAAAAATGGGCTCTCTGTGATTTTCTAAAGTTCATTACAGAAATGGGAAAACAAGGTTTGATAAATGTTTGTGAAGAAAAAGTTTCTGGAAAAATGTGCATGTTGCACCAACAGGTAGAGCATGATTTTATGAGTTACCAGAAATTTGAATCATCCAATTTGGAGGTAATATGAATATTTGGGAGATTTTACAAGTTGTACAAAAAGAAAAAGGAACAAGGTTTTCACCCAAACGGGCTGGATCTGGGCGGCGACAGCGTGCACTAGGCGAGACATAGCGGGGCAGCGCACTGGGCCGGCCTAGCGGCTCGGACACGCGGGCGACAGGGCGACGTCGAAGGCGTCACTGCCGAAGCCGTCTCCACTTAAACGGCGGGGCCCGCCCACTGGGTCGCTGACGCGCGAGGCCCACCTGCAGGTCGCCTTCAACCTCCCGCGCGTGCTCCGGCCGCGGGGAGGAGCGACTCCCACCGGCGTGCTCAGGAGGCCATGCCGCACCCATCCATGTGCTGCACGCATGCCGTGGAGGGCTGCATCAGCGATGGCTTGGATGGCCGCGGAGGAGGCCGTCGACGAGGTTTGGGACTACGTGGCAGGCACGGGGAGGAGGGAATGAAGTGTAGGGCGAGTCGGCGGTGGTGGTGAGGAGGCGCTGGAGTGGTCTAGAGGGGACGAGGAGGAGTGGTGGGCGCGAATTTAGGCGGAGTCCGGCGGCTCGGCTCCGGCCATGGGGAGCGATAGAGGGCTCGGCGAGAGGGTTGGCTGGGTCTGGGTGACGTACGGGAGGTAGAGAGGGCGAAAGGGTTCCAGAGAGAGGCCTCGAGCGGCCTTATATAGCGAGGTTGTGGGTCACCGTGGACGTGGCCTACGGGCACCCCCAGAAATGGCCGCAGTGGCCACGGGAGGAGGCTCGGGGCTGTCTACGGCGTTCGTGGGAGTCGAGTAGGGCGCCAGGAAGGGAGAGAGGGAGCGGGGACGGGTCAGAGGCGTCGCGCGTGTGAGGCTGCCCATTGGAGCCCTCGGGCGGCCGGTGCGCATGCAAGAGGAGGCAGCAGGAGGAAGAGAGAGGAGGGGGCCTGCACGGCTGTCGTGTTGTGGACGTCGAGGACCTCGACTGGCGCGAGGGGGAGGCTCGAGGTGGTCGGGGGACGCGGCGTCAACGGTCGGGAGCATGCTGACGTGCTCCAGAGCGCGCAAATGGCCGGCACCCGCGGCTTATCTCGCGTCCTCGCATGCCCACTTGTGTCTGGCAGCTGCAAGGGGGAGTAAACAATGCGGCAATGGCATTGGATGCCCTGGGGATCCACTGGAGGGGAGAGGGAGTTGAGAGAGAGTGGAAATGCTGTTGCCCAGAGTAGAAAAGTGGAGTTCTTCCCCCCTCCATCATTACTTCCTCGGGCATAAAAGCATCCAGGTGCTAGAGGGGGACTAGGAGGGGTTGTGGTAAAAAGTAGAGTCCATGGAGATTAGTGGAAGAGGCCAAAAATGGGATTTTGGTAAAGTGGCAGAAGGTGTTTGATGCTGGTTTGGGCAAGTAGATGATTTCCATTTGTCTTGAGACTCCACAGGGTGAAATGGCACAAATAATTAGGGCCTTCCACCATGTTTGGGCTCATTCGGGTAAAGTTGCCAATGCAACTTTTGTAAACCCTAGAAATCAATAGAAAAGGACTTCCCAAGATTTAGTCATGCAAATCTGTTCTCCTTGATGCACCACTTGGTGTAGTGTTATCATTTGAGGTTCTGAACATGTCCACAAAAGTTGAGATCAAAAGGAGAAAGTTGCCAATGTAGAGTTGTTCAAATTTGGTTTAGGACAAGAAGGGTTTTGGGGCACTTTGATCAAGATAACATTTTCTCCAACTTGTGGCATTTGGTATAGATGTATTATTAGACCATTGGAGCATGTTCACAAGGTTTGAGAACATTTCGACATGTTTGGCAATTTAAAGTTGCTCAAACTTCAAACTGGACAGAAATGGTTTTGAGGGGATTTCATGGGGTTATGCTATTCTCCATGACATGATACTTTTCAAGATCATAAAAAATGTCATATGTGACATGCTAGAATTTTCTTGGAATTTTTGGAGAATATTTCCTTTGTAAATATTTCAAAATCTTGAAATATCCAGAAAGGGTTTTTGAGGGATTTGACCAATATTTTGAACATGACCATGTGTTGAAACTCTTATATATGGACAACATATGTCCAGTGAGCTTCCCTGATTTTTCTCAAATATTTTTGAATCTTCAAAACAATTTTAACCTATTAAAGACCATTTCCAGCCTAAAGAAAAAGCCTTTAAATAAAATAGGAAAATAACTGTTAAAATTATATTTTTGTGGTTTCTGGGTGTCCTATATCTAATAGGAGTCAAATATATTTTTGGAAAGATTTTTACTGACCTTAATTAAGTACTTGCAGTGCTGTAACACCCCAAAAATTTAACCAGTTTTTAGTTATTAAATTTTTTGCCAAGAGTTTAAAATTTTGCCTGCAAGAATATCTCTGTTGATAGAGGCAAAGGTGTCCCGATGTTTCGATGAGATGGTGGCTATCGTTTTGGTGGAGACGACTTCGACGATCCGACTACAAACGTGCACGACGTTGCGCCTTAGCAATCGTTAAACCAATCTCCTGAGGTTACTGACGATGCCGGAAGCACGATCAGCCTGACCACGAAGGTCTATTCCTGCACGCAATCGAAGAACAAGCAAGAATATGATAATGCAATCTGAATATTGCGAATATATATATGAAGTATTGATAAACGTGGGGATCCGTAAGCGGTCTTGGCCTGGTCGTTGGACACAAACGGTACACGGTTGCAATGGCTAACTTTAACTAAACAAATCCCAAGGAAAAAGCTACTAGATGGATCTACTTATATAGGAGCAAGGGTGGCGGCCAAGGAGGTGGGAGGACGTCCCAAGGCAGCCTAACACTAACCCTAGGTCGTACAAGGCCAATGCGCCCAAGTGGAGGTGACGTAACACCTTTGGACTTGTAGTTTGACTCGGATTCTGCTGCAGATCAGATTGTTTCGTCCATAACTCAACGCTCCGGACGGATTTTAAGGTGATTCCAATTGGGTTGGAAAATGCACGAAATCTATTTTACAACAAAAAAGAATCAACCAATTTGGAGTCCGTATGAAAAAGTTATTGACGTTTTGAGTCAGGTATGTCTGCAGCAGTCCGAATCTGAGTCCGTAACGTGAGAGACTTGGACTCTATCTTCTCTTGGGCCAAAAGTGACGTGAGAGAACTTTTGAACAGCAGGTAAACATCTCTTTCTCCTTATCTTCATATGTGTATTGTACAAATGTCCCATACACCTGCAATTAGACATGGCACAAAAGTTTGTGAAGTATTTTGTCCTGGATGACATAAATAAATTATTGCATAGTTTGCATTAGAAATCACCTCACAAATATACATGTATGCAATATTTTGGTCGTATCCAAGGTAATCATGTCCTCATCATCCTCCCCTTCTTGAAAACAAAGCCGTCCTCGGTGTTGCTTAGTCTGAAATATCGCTAACAAAAGAGACAAGGTGTACATGTTGTATATGTATATGTCATCCATTTTTACTTCCCTTGATTTTTGCACATATGACACATGAATAGATGAGTAACTTGCATAGTTCATAAAATCTAAAGCCAAAACATTATCACAAGAAGTAGAAGGCATGAAAATATTACAACTCAGTTTGCACATATAAGTGAATCTCTTATTCATTTCAAAAGATTGACAATGTTCATCATTAAACCATCCCAACATTGGTGAATAAACATTACTTGCATCAAGGTTACATGCTACAACATGCTTAAATAAGCAAACATGCAATAAGTTATTCGACACAGAATCATCACCAAGATTAGAGGTCATATCAAAATGATTAATCATTGATTCTTTTGCATCAACAGTTAATTCAATGGGCGCACTCAAAATTGTTGGTATTTCAGTTGTTTGATCACATGATGCATTCATGATAGTAACATGATTCTCTAAAATAGGTGGCGTGCTCAAATCAACAGGTAACTGAACACATGATGTATTTAAGTTAATTAGGCATGCATCATTCCCATGTGAAGTTATATCATCAATACCTTTACTGTTACCTTGTCGCAAAGACGTAGCTGATGTAGGTATGGACAATGACAATGTATCATACACTTGAGATGATGACGCGCTTACGATTGGAGGTGTGGCTGCTCTAGTAGGTGCAACGGTGGAGGAATCAACCGATGGTAGTGAGCATGAATTGGAATAGTAGTTGTTGTAGTCACCCAATGCATCCTCCTGTATCTGTCTCTCAAAGGTACAAGCACGAACATACATACCAGTAATGCAACGAGGAATATAGTGAAATCTTGCACGGATATCATGGTTCAAACCACCAAAAAATCTATTCATTTTATCATTCTCAGATTCTTCTATGTCACAATGATGCATATAAGATTTGAACTCTTGGTAGTAAGCATGAACTGTGTTACTGCCTTGTTTTAATTGTTCCAATTTCGAAGCAATTCACGATTTATAGTAAGGAGGGAAAATTGTTGTCTCATTACATCTTTCATATCTTTCCAAGTAGTGGGTTGGTTAACATTGTTTTTCTTACAATGCACACTCCACCAAACAGAAGCAAAACCAGTAAATGCTCTAGTGGCAGCTCGTACTCGCTCAAGTTCAGAAAAGTCATGGTGACTAAAACCTTGTTCAACTTCAAGCTCCCAAGCAAGATAAATAGCAGGATTAAATCTACCCTCAAATGACGGTAAAGAGATAACCTGACCATGTGCTTGTGTGTGTTGTCCCAACTCTCGTGATGGTGGAGATGTGTCCGTCATCCAAGAACTTCTATCTCCGGAACCTGTCATGATTAGCAGAAACAAGAAACAAAATTCGACAATAATGTTCCTATGAACTACTAGGATGTGGTTGTAAAGTGCTCACAGTAAAGCAAATATCAATATCTTACAAGTTCTTACCATGCGGCAGGTGGTGACAGGCAACCAGCAATGTCAAATAACTCCGAAGATTGTGTAAAGCAATTGCCAGGGGAACGTACGTATACACGGTGTAGAAATATGTGGAGCTGGGTTGGCTATATATGGTAGCAAAAGATTAGCAATAATCAATTCAGAGATGCAAAATTGAATAAACGCTCAACGACGGTACTGTGCTAGACCGGACTAGAGACGTGAGCCTAGAACACTAATGAGGTCATGGCGTAGCACAACTAGCATCAATGAAGGATAATAAGTAGCTCTGGATAGCAACATATAAGTGAAGATCACAACGGCAGTAAAGATAATGATGAAAAATAACTGCCAAGCAGGATATACAACAACTCTCTCTCCAATTTTCCTCTTGAAAAGTTTGAGCCAATTTTCTGATAACTTTTTTCAAAGAATGCTACTAACTCAAGCTTTCCAATGCAAAAAGAATCACTCAATTCTGAGTTGATATGAGGAGTCAAAAAATTCTAAAACTGGTTTGAAAAACTGGAATAAGCTGTGTTCAAGAACTTCGGAGGGCAAAAGGACCTATTTAGAAGCCGATTTTGAGGTGCCAAATATTGAACTAGCTTCTGTAACTATTTAGATGCGGCTCGTCTATAGCTTTAATTTGAGTACTCGCGGAGCCAAAACGGACTTCGTATGAGGAAGTTATGTCTGTTTTACTGAACAGTGCACAAAACAGATTCCAATCCGAATTCAGCTACGAGATTGAGTCTAGATAGATCCGAACTTTGTTTTTTTTTCTCTTTTTTCTCACACTTTTCTTTTTTCTCTCTTTTTTCTCTGACTTTTTTTACTTTTTTCTCTTTTTTTCTCTCTCCTCTTTCCAAACAAACTAGATAAGATGCAGATTGGATTAAGTGAAGATGTGAACGATCTCAACTATGATTATGACAATGAACGGTGGGTAGCACGTGGTGGAAATTGATGGATGGATGGTGGTCAACGGAAGGGATAACGATGCAGCGGCGGCGTGACTAATGTGAACAGAACTCGAAACTCTAAACGAACTAGACACTAAGACCAGCAACTCGACACGACGATGCAACCGATAATTCAATAATGCAAACAATGAAAAGAAAACTGCAAAGGCTCAGACTGGCATGGACAAAGGATGAATAGATCTAACTTTTTTGTGGCTTTTTCTTGGACAATAGGTAAGAAAATAAATCTAATCTAGGGATAATTGGAAATTCTCACAGAGCAACCTGAAAACTGATACCACTTGATAGAGGCAAAGGTGTCCCGATGTTTCGATGAGATGGTGGCTATCGTTTTGGTGGAGACGACTAAAAAGTTGTCAGCAGATTGCATTTGTGAAATATCATTCTCTCTACAATGGTATGTGAAGATTATTTTTGCAGATCCAGACACGATTTAAGTGTTCGATAATTACTTTGGAGTATTCGGATAAAGGAACCCGCCTTGCAACGCCGAAGACAATATTGCGCGCCGGACTCATCGTCATTGAAGCCTGGTTCAGGGGCTACTGAGGGAGTCCTGGATTGGGGGGTATCTGGACAGCTGGACTATATACTTTGTCTGGACTATTGGAGTGTCAGGACCCCGATTCCAAGTCACATCGACCTAGCTGGTAACAACTCATATCACTTTGCGGCCTCACGCACGGTATTCCCTCGGGTGTCGCCTTACCATGCTCCGGGACCGTTTGCGCCTTTTGGCTCACGTATATGATAGTGTCGCTAGCATCCACATGACAGAGAACACGAGCCGACATGGCTAGTCGTGAACCCAAAGCGGCGCTAACCCATGGGGATAGGCATACATGAATCACATCGAGCATGTCACCATCAACGATGAATTGGGCTGTAGCACCGGGCTAACAGGACTCCAGATCCCGGTTGTAGCAGGCTTGGCAGGACTCGGATGTCACCGCGTGACATTTCCCGAAGGGATGACACGGAACGAAGTGAAACACATGTCGCCAGATCAAGTGTCCAGAGCAGTAGTGCTGGGCTAGCAGGACTCCGGTGAACCGGGCTATAGCGGACTACTATCGCTCAGGAAGCACTAGACTACATTTCCCCATATGAGAGGCTGCCAAGGATAAACAACTAGATTGTCGGATCCCACTCATACCAAGCATTTCAATCATACACACAATATGCCCGATATGAGTACATACAACATGCATCACAACAAAACTCTACAATTCAAAGTACTTTATTTAGGAGGCTCCGAGGAGCCATACATAACATGTTCATACAGATAGGGGTCACAAGACCCAACACTCAAGTCATACAAACATACAAGCACATGCGGAAGCAAACTAGTCTGAGTACAGACACTAAAAAGAAAGAAGGCTTGACGAAGCCCTTCTATCTACGTCGGCCCTTCACAAGCCTTGGATCACCACCTGGGTGGCTAGTCACTCATCGACGTCAAGGTCTACATAGAACCCATCGTAGGGGGCGGTGTTGTCGTCTGAAAAGATCAATTAAGCAAACATGAGTACGGAGGTACTCAGCAAGTCTTACAGCAGAATCCTACTATACATGCACATTCTCAAGAAGGTAGTGGAGTTATTGCAGCAAGCCAGCTTTGACTCTTGGCTAAGCTATCCTACGTGACATCACTTGGAAAGCATTTGTCGCACACGAGTCCACTAATCACCATCACAATACTCCACCGCGTATCCTCTCCCGTCAACCTACGAGAGGGCCATCCGCGGTACTCACACTTATCTTGAGGCTTTTAGTAGTATCCATTTACTTGTCTATGAACTGTATAGGTGACCAAGTAGTCCTTTACCGCGGACGTGGCTATTTGAATAGTTTCATACCCTGCAGGGGTGTACTTCTTCGCACACGCTCTCACCACTTATCGCCGCTACATGACATGTACTCGGCAACCTTCAAGCGGAAGCCCAGCGAGGGTGTCGGCCACGACCTGACTAAACACACGAGTCCCTAGTCCAGGTTTATCGCCTATTCGGGTTCCATCTGCAGGGAGTCCGGCCGAGGTTTCCACTAACGGCCCCGAACGATGTGTGCAGGGTTCCCGAGACACCAAACGGGTGAATCGGTACACCGGGCCACGTGCCTACCGCAACACAGCCCACCCCTAAGGTCAGCGCTGCGTGTGGCCGCAGCATGCTACAAACACCAAAAACTACTTTGCAACTCCCGGACAGAGGACAAGAGTGGTTAATAATTCGAGAGGGTCAATTAAGGATCCCAATGCGTGGTAGTAGCTGAGTCTTAAATCACACACACAGATCTCAGTTCTTAGGGACGGCTTTAATGAAACAACCCACCATGTACTCCTACATGGCCTCTCATCGATACCTTTACCAAATCCTGTTCAACACCTCACTGTTGTTACCGACACAACCTTTCACTCTAGTTCATCATCCCGATGAGCCAGACCTGACACAACTCTAAGCATAGCAAGGACAGCATGGTAGGAAACACAAATATGGCTCAATCAACTCCTACACATACTAGTGGGTTTCATCTAGTTACTGTGGCAATGACAGGTCATGCAAAGGAAGTGGGTTCAACTACCGCAACACACAGCAGTTTGAAACGCGTTGTCTTAATGCAGCAAACAAGAGCAGAAGTGAGATCATGGGTTTGTATCGGAATGATCAATGGGTTGCTTTCCTGATGTAGTGGTAGTAGGTACGCCTTCGATGGATATTCGGGTTATCCTCGAGACGTAACCTACCACGAAAGACACACAACATAATCAACACATGACGATATGCAACAATATTATGCACGCTATGACATGGCAATATGAATGTGTGTTGGCCTAATGCAAGCTAGAACATATGGGAATGAACTCATTTGAATCAAAGATTCAAATGTTAGCTCATTTAACATAGCCATATTAGTGCATTATCTTATTCTGCTTAAACAGCAAGGTTAACTTGTTCTGTCATGAACGAAACCATTACCAATGAATAGATTGAATTTTTCTGATCAAAATTCATATATAAATCTTTGCATTTGGAGTTACAGATTAATTTCTATGAATTTTCGAAGTTTACAACAATTTCTGGAATTTCCTGAATACAAATAAATCTAGAAATTAGTTATTGCGTCAGCAGTGCGTCAGGGTGACGTCAGTGGTCAAAGGGGACGTCCAGGTCAACCTGACCAGTGGGTCCTGCATGTTAGTAGTTAATTAAACTAGTTAAAATTAGTTAAAACTAATCTGGATGATTAGCAGAGGGGGCCCCACTTGTCACAGACTCAGGGGAGTCAACCTGGGCCCACCCTAGTCAAAGTCAAGGGTCAAACACGTCGGCGTTTAGCCGCCGGCGAAGCCAGACGCGGCGGCGAGAGTGCGTTTATGCATTCCGGCGACCAAATGGGCGGCGGAGGCCATCTACGTGTAGCCGGGGACAAGTCGCGGCGTTTGGTGGCGGCGGATGAGCTCGGGGTGGCCGGAAACGTCACCGGCGACGAGCTTGGCGGTCGCCGGAGTCGGGTGAAAATGAACCCATGCCTACGGGGCACGGCGAGGCACGTGGTGAGGTGCTTTGGGCTCCTAGGAGTGCGGTGAGTGCGGTGGTGTGCTTGGAGTCGAGCCAACGTGGTTGTGGCCGCGACGGCGACGTGTGGTGGCGGCGGCGGGTGCGGCCGAGCTCGATGCAGTCGGTGCGGGGCTCGAGAGCGAGAACGAGAGGGATGGGGAGGTAGCTGTAACACCCCGGAAGTAACTTTCCATATTTGTAACTCCGACTCTTGCCATTTTCGGCATTGATATATGATATTCCCTCCGTGGTTGGGTTTTCTCCTTTTTGCATTTTGCTCGTGTCATGCATTTTATATTATGTCATCATGTGCATCGCATTTGCATACGTGTTCGTCTCATGATTCCGAGCATTTTTCCCGTTGTCCGTTTTGCTATCCGACACTCCTATCTCCCCCGGCGGTCCCTTTTGCGTTTTTCCGTGTGCGGGTATTAAACCGTCTCGAAATGGACCGAGGTTTGTCTAGTGGCCTTGGTATAACACCCGGAGACCACCGGTCAAGTTTCGGGTCATTTGGAGCTCGTTTGGTACTCCAACGGTTAACCGCACCTTCAAGAAAGGCCTCTTTTAAGTTGCAGCCCAACACCCCTCCAAAACAGCCCAATAACCCATCTAAGTCACCTCCATGCTCTCCGTCGTTCGATCACGATCGTGTGGGCGAAAACTACACCTCATTTGGACTCTCCTAGCTCCCTCTATGCCTATTTAAGCAAACCCCCCGAAAATTCCGGATCATCCTCTTCCCGAAACCCTAAAAACTGCCTCACGCCGGACCGTCCGCCGCCAAGGCCGACAGATCCCGCCGCCGCCCCGCCATCCAGCGCCCGCCACGTGGCCTCTCCGCCGCCACCGCCGCGCGGCCCGCGCCGGCCGGATCGGCCCACAGAGAGCCCAGCAGCCGCGCCGTCGCTCGGCTCGCCCGCCTCGCCTCGCCCAGCGCCGCCGCGGCCCTCGCCGCCCCTCGCCGCCACCGCCGCGCCCGCCCGAGTCCGGCGGCTCCGCCGCCACCCGCCACCGGCGGCTCCTCAAGCCGCCGCTCCCGCTCCCTCCGGCGAGCTCCACTGCCCCGCTGCTGGACGGCCACACCGCCCTCCGCCGCGCCCGCCGACCGCCGTCCCTCGCCGGCCGACCCGCCAGCCGTCCTCCCTCGCCGGCCATCGCCCGATCCGCGCCGTTCGGCCCGATCCAACCTCGGACCTCAGGCGGCGTTGACCTCTTCTCCCTCTCTTTTCCCCCTAAGTCCTAAATCTTGGTAATTTTGGGCAATATTCATCATGCTATATCTTCGCATCCGTAGATCCATTTTTCGCGTATAATATGTCAAAATGTTCGTCTCGAAGAGTAGATCATTTCATTCCATTGCATCATTTTCATTTGAGCTCATCTTGTTGCCCGAAATGCTGTTGGAAGAGTGCTAGGTGCTGATAGTTTCTGATTTTTATCAGGAGTTGCACTTTTGTTATTTTTGCTATGATTAATATGTGCATCCTATGAATTTGAGTCCTACATGAGTTTTGTAAAATGCCATGTCATCTTTCCAGTGGTATATGCCATGTATTTTTGTGATCTATGTGGTGACTAGCACAAGCATGCAAAGTAGGTGTCCCAATGTTGCTGATTTCAGCCCTGTTTTAGCTGATTTTGATGCCATGTTTGCTTGATGATACCGAGAGATCTATGCATATTTTGAGATACTTCAGTAAGGGTGTTTTGTAAAGCATGACTTGCTCTATCCATCCATGCCTTTGTTTGCAATTATGGGATGCCATAGCTTGAGTCAATCGAGCTCTACTTTTGCTACCAAATGATTCCTGGCAGATTGTATACGTGTTATTCAATTTTGCCTAGGATGTTGTGGTTGACCCGTATAGGCTATGTTAGTGTTCTTGCCATGGTTGTCTTCTATGTCATGTCTTCTTGATGTATGTATGCTTAGTTTATCATTTGAGGCTCTGTAGTGAGTGCATTGAGCTTGTTAACATGCCATCTCGTTATCAGTTTTGACATGTCAAGTTGCTGAATCTGTTAACAAGACTTTCAATATTGCCATGAGTGTTACTATATTTTCTAGTCCTTTTTGGCTTATGGTCAGTAAGGGACTTTTGAAATATGCTTTGAGTAGATTCATGCCATGCCATGTCTTGATATTTTAAGTTCCTGTAGCATGTAGTTTTGATGCTCTGAACATTGCAACCTGTTACTGTTTTTGCCATGTCCAGCCTGTTACTTTGAGCACTTTTGCCATGCTTGTTTGAACCTGTTATGATGTGAACTAGCCGTAGCTCAGTGCTCATCTTTTGTCGAGCATCACGTGTAGATCACTGCCATGTGCTTTGTTGATACGTTTGGGTGCAGTAGCTTATTTATTTGTTGCTTGCAAAGTGGCATCATGCTGTTAATGGCAGATTTGCGCCAATCTTGTTTTGCTTGCCATTTCCAAACCGTGCATCCGATTCGGTGATCTTTATATCGATTTCAACGAAATCATCTCATCTTTCCAGTGGCATGCTTGGTTTGCCAAGTTGATGCCTGGTTCATCATTTACCTTCCGGGCGCACATAAGCATTGCATATCGCATCTCGCATATCATGTCATGTTTTGCATCATGTGGATTGTGCATTGCACCGTGATTTATTGTGGTTCCTTTGTTTGTGTTGTTGCTTTGGGTAGAGTCGGAGGCGAGTACGTGAACGAGGAGCCTGTTGAGAACGTTTTAGGATCAAGCTTTCGACAACTCGAGAACATTGCGAGCAAGATGATCATACCCTCGAAATCACTTCTATCTTTGCTATGCTAGTTGCTCGCTCTTTTGCTATGCCTATGCTGCGATGCCTACCACTTGCTATATCATGCCACCCATATTGCCATGTCAGCTCTAACCATCCTTTCCTAGCAAACCGTTGATTGGCTATGTTACCGCTTCGCTCAGCCCTCTTATAGCGTTGTTAGTTGCAGGTGAAGCTGAAATTTGTTCCTTGTTGGAACATGGAGATGTTGTTCCTCTTTGGAACATGTTTACTTGTTGGGGATATCACAATATATATATATCTGCTATGTTTAACACATCTATATACTTGGTAAAGGGTGGAAGGCTCGGCCTTATGCCTGGTGTTTTGTTCCACTCTTGCCACCCTAGTTTCCGTCATACCGGTGTTATGTTCCTTGATTTTGCGTTCCTTACACGGTTGGGTGATTTATGGGACCCCCTTGACAGTTCGCTTTGAATAAGACTCGTCCAGCAAGCCCAACATTGGTTTTACCATTTGCCACCTAAGCCTTTTCCCCCGGGTTTTCGCGAGCCCGAGGGTCATCTTTATTTTAACCCCGGACCAGTGCTCCTTCGAGTGCTGGCCCGAACCGAGCAGCCTGCGGGGCCACCTTGGGGCAACCTGAGGGTTGGTTTTACTCGTAGCTTGACTTATCCGGATGTGCCCTGAGAACGAGATATGTGCAGCTCCTATCGGGATTTGTCGGCACAATCGGGCGGCTTTGCTGGTCTTGTTTTATTGCTGTCGAAATGTCTTGTAGTCCGGGATTCCGAGATTGATCGGGTCTTCCCGGTAGAAGGAATAATCCTTCGTTGACCGTGAGAGCTTATAATGGGCTAAGTTGGGACACCCTGCAGGTAATATCTTTCGAAAGCCGTGCCCGCGGTTATGAGGCAGATGGGAATTTGTTAATGTCCGTTGTAGAAAACCTAAAGTGGACCTCAATAAAATACACATCAACGCGTGTGTAACCGTGATGGTCTCTTCTCGGAGTCCGGAAGTGAACACGGTGTTGGAGTTATGTCGGACGTAAGTAGTTCAGGATCACTTCTTGATCACTACTAGTTTCACGACCGTGCTTTGCTTCTCTTCTCGCTCTCTTTTGCGAAGTAGCCACCATAAATGCTAGTCGCTTGCTGCAGCTCCAATTTACTTCCTTGTCCTTCCTATTAGCTTAAATAGTCTTGATATCGCGGGTGTGAGATTGCTGAGTCCCCGTGACTCACAGATACTTCCAAAACAGTTGCAGGTTCCGATGAGGCCAGTGCAGGTGTTTCCACCGAGCTCAAGTGGGAGTTCGACGAGGAACGTGGTCGTTACTATGTTTCGTTTCCAGATGATCAGTAGTGGTGCCCAGTTGGGACGATTCGGGGATCTGTGTTAGCATTTGGGGTATCTTCTTATTTTGGTTCCGTAGTCGGACCTTGAGTGTACTTTGAATGATGTATGTTAAATTATGTACTGTGTGAAGTGGCGATTGTAAGCCAACTATGTATCTTTCCCTTAATTATTACATGGGTTGTGTGAAGATTACCTCACTTGCGACATTGCTTTCAATGCGGTTATGCCTCTAAGTCGTGCCTCGACACGTGGGAGATATAGCCGCATCGGGGGCGTTATAAGTTGGTAATCAGAGCCTTCCCCGACTTAGGAGCCCCCCTACTTGATTGTTTGCTGACGTTGTTGAGTCTAGAATGGAAAATGTTTTGAGTCTTAGGATTATATATATCGGAGAGATAGGAATTCTTTTGCTTCCCAGTCCTTCGACCTTCCGGTGAGGTCTCCCGACGAGAGTTTTGACTCTTCTCTTCTCAAATTTCACTAAAATTTTTTTAGGATCACGTGGGTATCTTGGAATCGTTCCGATGGTTTTGTGACGAGAACATTGTTCTTGGTGCCTCGACATTTAGGGGTTGTGGCGGTGTCCCGGGAGTTGAGCTCCGAGGTGTTGTCGTCACAATTTTATCGTTGCAGATTCTGGAATACGAGTTTTGCCGACATCGAAATCTCTTTTGTGCAGTTGTTGGTGAGATAACCCCGATAGCCCAAATCTCGTGGCGAAAAGGGAGTATTGCCATGACTTGCATAACGGATGTTTTTCAAGGTCGAGGTACACGATTTCGAGGATTTCTTGGTTATGTGTTGACGGATGGATACAATTGGATCTAGGTATTGTTAGTTTGGGTGATATATTTTGTGTCCCTGATCCCCAACACCAGATTGCATAACCGAAAGTTTCGGAGTTTATAGGTGGGAATTCTAGTAGCTTACGGGATATTCTTTCCGACGGATGTATGATTTGAGATTGGGGTTCAACGTCTAGTGGTCCGCCCATTCACGGTCGATTCTGATGGTCGCGAGACGCCTTAAAGAATCCTTGGCTATGCTGATTCGGGGACGTCTTGTTAGTCATTCGTGACGTCCGCTATACGTCGTGTCCGTGTGGGCCCCACCACGAACACTTTGAGCGAAATCTCTATCATGTGTTTGTTCCGGCTCATTTTAGCAGCCAACCTTTTGTTTTCAGTTAATGATATTCGATTTGTTTCTAAGGCAGATGTTGTTCCCATATCTTTATCTAAGTGGCTTCTCACTTTAATGGTCGTGTGATGATTAACTTTGGAATTCATTCGTTCATTCTTGTTCGAATGTTTATTGTGAAGACTATATGTTGCAATTTCTATCCGTTGATTCTACTTATCAATTTGTCTATCAAAGGACTAACGGATGTCACCCTCTTCAGGATGGCTCCGCCAACGCGTCTGAATCCGGATCGCAATGATGGGGATCAGTCGAATCCTCCACCTCCACCTCCGCCTCCACAAGCCTGGCAAGCTATCATGGCAGCCACCAATGCCAATGCTCAGATGATTTTGCAGCTCTTGCAAGAACGTACTCAGGGGCAAGGCAATCAAGGCAATCAAGGTCAAGGCAACAATCAGCCACACTTTGCTACTCTCGATCGGTTCCTCGCTAATCAGCGAAGTCTTTCGGTTTACGTGTTGAGGCAACAGACGCCGAATTGGTTAGTGGACATCTGCAAGCACTTTGATCAGTAGCAATGTCGGACACGAGGACTTTGTCAAGTTTGCATCGCTTCAACTCAAGGACCAAGCAGCTGAGTGGTTCCAGAATACAAAGATTCCAGAGGAGGTCGTGTCATTACAGGATGAGTTCCGCCGTGATTTCGAGCTCATCACATTCAAGAGTGTTGTTGAGAGCAAGCGTGAGGAGTTCCGCAATCTCAAGCAAGGCACCTTGTCTGTCTATCAATACAATATCCAGTTCCAGAAGCTCGCTCGTTTTGCTAAGCAAGATGTACCTGATGAAAGGAGTATGATCTATCAGTTCAGGGGCGGTCTGAGAGAGGATCTGCAATTACCTCTTGTGCTGTTTGAGCCAGATAAGTATGATGATTTCTACAACATGGCACTCAAACAAGAAGCGGCACAACTCAAATGCGAGGCTTCTAAGAAGAGAATCAGGGATGCAGTTCAGTCCTCCTCGTCCTCTCAAGTGGCAGCCAAGCAGCAGAAGTTTTATCTGCCCCCTCCTCCGTTCCGTCAGCCTTACCAGCAGAAGAACTCAGGTGGCCGTGGATCTTCCCACCCACCCAACCCAAGCTATCAGAACAAGTCTAATTCTCAAGCTCCAAGGTCAAGTGCTCCTTACCACCGTCCGCTTTCTGAGATCACTTGCAACAAGTGTCGTGAAGGGTCACTATCTAACAAGTGCTTCAACCAGAGGCGTCTTCCGCCTCCTCCTCCTGTGAAATCTTCAAGCAATGCAGTGGTCAAGCACAATCCCAAGTATGCCAAGGTCAATATGATGAATGCAGCTCAAGCAGAGGATTCTTCTGATGTGATCATGGGTAATCTCTCAGTTAATGATATTCCTGCAAAAGTCTTATTTGATACTGGTGCTTCGCATTGTTTCATGTCAAGACCGTTTTTTACCAAGCATGAATTCACTTCTTCTCATTTGGGTAAACCCATGGATGTCATTTCTCCGGGTAAACGGTTGAGCTCCAGTTTGGTGGTTCCGGATGTTTCCATCAAGATGGGGGATTATAGATTTCTGGCTAAACCAATTGTTCTCGGTGACTCGGATATTGATCTTATTCTCGGAATGGACTGGCTTTATCAGCACAAAGCTCAGCTTGATTGTGCTGCCAGGGAAATTCAATTGACTCATTCTTCTAATGATGTGATCATTTATGCCTCTCGTGATGAAACCATTCGGTTGTTTTCTCTCAATGAGAAGGGCGAATTGAATGCCATCTCTCAGATTCCAGTCGTTTGTGAGTACCAAGATGTCTTTCCAGAAGAGCTTCCGGGTATGCCTCCTCATCGGCCGCTTGAGTTCAAGTATCGATCTTGAGCCCGCATCGAACCCGTTTGTAAGCGTCCATACAAGCTTGGACCGGATGAGCTGAAGGAATTGAAGAAGCAGCTCGATGAACAAGAGCGTCTGGTTTGATCGGACCGAGTTCATCTCCTTGGGGTTGTGGTGTTCTTTTGTCCGGAAGAAGGATGGCACGGACCGACTTTGCGCCGATTACCGTCCATTGAATAAGAAGACAATCAAGAACAAGTATCCACTTCCCAACATCAATGAGCTTTTCGAGCAACTCAAAGGTGCTACTGATGTTCTCAAGCTTGACCTTCGTATGGGGTATCATCAGATTCGCATTCGTGAACAAGATATTCCCAAGACAGCATTCGAACAAGCTTTGGTTCTTATGAATATACTGTCATGTCTTTCGGCCTCGTCAATGCTCCTCCAACATTCTCTCGGATGATGAACTTCATATTCAATCCCTACACCAATGAATTCGTCTTGGTCTATCTTGATGATATTTTGGTCTTCTCCAAGAATAAGAAGGATCATGCCAAACATTTGCGATTGGTGCTAGACAAGCTCGAGAGTACCAATTCTATGCTAAGTTCTCCAAATGTGAATTCTGGCTTGATGAAGTGCTTTATCTTGGTCATATCATCTCTGCCAAGGGCATCGCTGTTGATCCCGAGAAGGTGTCCGCAATTGTCAATTGGGAACCTCCTCAGAATGTCAAGCAGCTCCAGCTTTCTTGGTCTTGCAAGCTATTGTCAAGATTCGTTGAGAACTTCTCCAAGATTGCAAAGCCTCTTTCCAACCTTCTCCGAAGCAGGTGAAGTATGTCCGTCTCCCGAGTGTGACGTTGCTTTCAATACCCTCAAAGAGAAACTCGTCACAGCTCCTGTTCTGACTCCTCCTGATGAATCCAAGCCATATGAAGTGTTCTGTGATGCTTCTCTTCAAGGTCTCGGTGCTGTGTTAATGCAAGAGAAGAGAGTTGTGGCTTATACCTCTCGCCATTGAAGCCCAACGAGAAGAACTACCCCACTCACGATCTTGAGTTGGCGGCGATTGTGCATGCATTGATTACGTGGAGACATCTCTTGTTGGGAAGGAAAGTGGACATTTTCACGGATCACAAGAGTCTCAAGTACATCTTCACTCAGCCTAACCTCAACCTCGTGCAGACTCGATGGGTGAAATGATTCAAGAGTACAACCCAAGTATTGAGTATACTCCGGCAAAGCCAATGTCATTGCAGACGCTTTGAGCAGGAAAGCTTCTTATCGCAATCTAATCCTCAAGCCCTTTCACCGGATCTCTGTGAATCTTTCCGCAAGCTGAATCTTCAAGTTGTTCCTCAAGGCTTTCTTGCCAACCTCATAGTCTCTCCTACTTTGGAAGATCAGATTCGTGAGGTTCAACTTCGGATACCATGGTGAAGAAAGTGAAACGTGGTATCGACAAGGGCATTTCAAGTACAAGTGCTTCCATGTTGATGACAGAGACACTCTGTTCTTTGAGGACCGGATTGTGGTTCCTAAGGGTGATCTGAGAAAAGTCATTATGAACGAGGCTCACAATTCGCTTCTATCCATTCATCCTGGAAGTACGAAGATGTACCATGACCTCAAGCAGTCATATTGGTGGACTCGAATGAAGCGAGAGATTGCTCAATTCGTGAATGAGTGTGATGTCTGCAGAAGAGTGAAAGCAGAACACCAAAGACCAGCTGGTCTCCTTCAACCTCTTGCTATTCCTGAATGGAAGTTTGATCATATTGAAATGGACTTCGTGGTGGCTTTCCAAAGTCCAAGCGTGGAAATGATGCTATCTTTGTTGTCATTGACAAGCTTACTAAAGTGGCTCATTTTCTTCCTATCAAAGAATCCAATCACTGCAGCTCGGTTGGCGAGCTATACACCTCGAGATTGTCTCCTTGCACGGCATTCCACAAGTGATCTCTTGCACCGTGGCAGCATCTTTACCTCCAAGTTTTGGGAGTCTTTTCGAAGGCCATGGGCACCAACATTCGTTTCAAAGACAGCTTTCCATCCTCAAACAAGTGGCCAAGTTGAGCGAGTAAATCAAATTCTTGAAGATATGCTCAGGGCTTGTGTCATTTCCTTCGGTATGAAGTGGGAAGATTGTCTCCCTTATGCCGAGTTCTCTTACAACAACAGCTTCCAAGCGAGTTCGGGCAAGGCCCCATTTGAAATTCTCTATGGCAGAAAGTGCCGTACTCCTCCCAATTGGTCTGAGACAGGTGAACGCCAACTTCTTGGCAATGACTTGATCACAGAAGCAGAAGAAATGTGCAAGGTCATTCGTGAGAATCTCAAAGCCGCGCAATCGCGCCAGAAGAGCTATTATGATGATAAGCACCGTGATGTGACTTTTGAAATCGGAGACCATGTCTACCTCGCGTCTCTCAATGAAAGGCACTCGCCGCTCGGTATCAAAGGGAAGCTTGCCCCTAGATACGTGGGTCCTTTCAAGATCATTGGGAAAAGAGGCGATCTCGCCTATCAACTTGAGCTTCCATCCAACTTTGCAAACGTGCACGATGTGTTTCACGTGTCACAGCTTCGCAAGTGCTTCAAGACTCTGAACGCACTATCAACTTCAAGAGATTGACCTTCAAGAAGATCTCTCTTATCATGAGCACCCCGTTGCTATTCTTGAAGAAACCGAGCGCAAGACTCGCAACAAGTCAATCAAATTCCTGAAAGTGAAGTGGTCACACCATTCCGACCGAGAAGCTACCTGGGAGCGCGAGGATCACCTCCGTTCTGAGTATCCGGAGTTCTTTCAGTCCTAGATCTCGGGACGAGATCCTCTTGTAGTGGTGGAGTGTTGTAACACCCCGGAAGTAACTTTCCATATTTGTAACTCCGACTCTTGCCATTTTCGGCATTGATATATGATATTCCCTCCGTGGTTGGGTTTTCTCCTTTTTGCATTTTGCTCGTGTCATGCATTTTATATTATGTCATCATGTGCATCGCATTTGCATACGCGTTCGTCTCATGATTCCGAGCATTTTTCCCGTTGTCCGTTTTGCTATCCGACACTCCTATCTCCCCGGCGGTCCTTTTACGTTTTTCCGTGTGCGGGTATTAAACCGTCTCGAAATGGACCGAGGTTTGTCTAGTGGCCTTGGTATAACACCCGGAGACCACCGGTCAAGTTTCGGGTCATTTGGAGCTCGTTTGGTACTCCAACGGTTAACCGCACCTTCGCAAAGGCCTCTTTTAAGTTGCAGCCCAACACCCCTCCAAAACAGCCCAATAACCCATCTAAGTCACCTCCATGCTCTCCGTCGTTCGATCACGATCGTGTGGGCGAAAACTACACCTCATTTGGACTCTCCTAGCTCCCTCTATGCCTATTTAAGCAAACCCCCCCGAAAATTCCGGATCATCCTCTTCCCGAAACCCTAAAAACTGCCCCCGCGCGCGCCGGACACGTCCGCCGCGCGCCGGACAGATCCCGCCGCCGCTCCCGGCCATCCAGCGCCCGCCACGTGGCCTCTCCGCCGCCACGCGCCGCCGCGCCGCCGGCCCGGATCGGGCTCCCAGAGTTCCAGCCGCCGCCTGCCGCTTCGCCGCCCGCTTTCGCCGCTCGCCCAGCGCCGCCATGCCCTCCGCCGCCGCTGCCATCCCACCGCCCGCCCGCGAGTCCGGCCGCTCCGCCGCCACCCGCCACCGGCGGCCAGCGCCGCCGCTCCCGCTCCCTCCGGCGAGCTCCACCCCCCCGCCATGCAACCACCGGCGCCCTCGCCGCGCCGCTGCCACCGCCGCCCGCCGACCGCCGTCCCTCGCGGCCGACCCGCCAGGCGTCCTCCCTCGCCGGCCATCGCCCGATCCGCCGCCGTTCGGCCCGATCCAACCTCGGACCCACACAAGGCGTTGACCTCTTCTCCTCTCTTTTCCCCTAAGTCCTAAATCTTGGTAATTTTGGGCAATATTCATCATGCTATATCTTCGCATCCGTAGATCCATTTTTCGTATAATATGTCAAAATGTTCGTCTCGAAGAGTAGATCATTTCATTCCATTGCATCATTTTCATTTGAGCTCATCTTGTTGCCCGAAATGCTGTTGGAAGAGTGCTAGGTGCTGATAGTTTCTGATTTTTATCAGGAGTTGCACTTTTGTTATTTTTGCTATGATTAATATGTGCATCCTATGAATTTGAGTCCTACATGAGTTTTGTAAAATGCCATGTCATCTTTCCAGTGGTATATGCCATGTATTTTTGTGATCTATGTGGTGACTAGCACAAGCATGCAAAGTAGGTGTCCCAATGTTGCTGATTTCAGCCCTGTTTTAGCTGATTTTGATGCCATGTTTGCTTGATGATACCGAGAGATCTATGCATATTTTGAGATACTTCAGTAAGGGTGTTTTGTAAAGCATGACTTGCTCTATCCATCCATGCCTTTGTTTGCAATTATGGGATGCCATAGCTTGAGTCAATCGAGCTCTACTTTTGCTACCAAATGATTCCTGGCAGATTGTATACGTGTTATTCAATTTTGCCTAGGATGTTGTGGTTGACCCGTATAGGCTATGTTAGTGTTCTTGCCATGGTTGTCTTCTATGTCATGTCTTCTTGATGTATGTATGCTTAGTTTATCATTTGAGGCTCTGTAGTGAGTGCATTGAGCTTGTTAACATGCCATCTCGTTATCAGTTTTGACATGTCAAGTTGCTGAATCTGTTAACAAGACTTTCAATATTGCCATGAGTGTTACTATATTTTCTAGTCCTTTTGGCTTATGGTCAGTAAGGGACTTTTGAAATATGCTTTGAGTAGATTCATGCCATGCCATGTCTTGATATTTTAAGTTCCTGTAGCATGTAGTTTTGATGCTCTGAACATTGCAACCTGTTACTGTTTTTGCCATGTCCAGCCTGTTACTTTGAGCACTTTTGCCATGCTTGTTTGAACCTGTTATGATGTGAACTAGCCGTAGCTCAGTGCTCATCTTTTGTCGAGCATCATGTGTAGATCACTGCCATGTGCTTTGTTGATACGTTTGGGTGCAGTAGCTTATTTATTTGTTGCTTGCAAAGTGGCATCATGCTGTTAATGGCAGATTTGCGCCAATCTTGTTTTGCTTGCCATTTCAAACCGTGCATCCGATTCCGTGATCTTTATATCGATTTCAACCGAAATCATCTCATCTTTCCAGTGGCATGCTTGGTTTGCCAAGTTGATGCCTGGTTCATCATTTACCTTCCGGGCGCACATAAGCATTGCATATCGCATCTCGCATATCATGTCATGTTTTGCATCATGTGGATTGTGCATTGCACCGTGATTTATTGTGGTTCCTTTGTTTGTGTTGTTGCTTTGGGTAGAGTCGGGAGACGAGTACGTGAACGAGGAGCCTGTTGAGAACGTTTTCGAGGATCAAGCTTTCGACAACTCTGAGAACATTGCAGGCAAGATGATCATACCCTCGAAATCACTTCTATCTTTGCTATGCTAGTTGCTCGCTCTTTTGCTATGCCTATGCTGCGATGCCTACCATTTGCTATATCATGCCACCCATATTGCCATGTCAGCTCTAACCATCCTTTCCTAGCAAACCGTTGATTGGCTATGTTACCGCTTCGCTCAGCCCCTCTTATAGCGTTGTTAGTTGCGGTGAAGCTGAAATTTGTTCCTTGTTGAACATGGAGATGTTGTTCCTCTTGGAACATGTTTACTTGTTGGGGATATCACAATATATATATATCTGCTATGTTTAACACATCTATATACTTGGTAAAGGGTGGAAGGCTCGGCCTTATGCCCGTGTTTTGTTCCACTCTTGCCACCCTAGTTTCCGTCATACCGGTGTTATGTTCCTTGATTTTGCGTTCCTTACGGTTGGGTGATTTATGGGACCCCTTGACAGTTCGCTTTGAATAAGACTCGTCCAGCAAGCCCAACATTGGTTTTACCATTTGCCAACTAAGCCTTTTCCCCGGTTTTCGCGAGCCCGAGGGTCATCTTTATTTTAACCCCCCGACCAGTGCTCCTTCGAGTGCTGGCCCGAACCGAGCAGACTTCTTGGGCCACCTTGGGGCAACTTGAGGTTGGTTTTACTCGTAGCTTGACTTATCCGGATGTGCCACGAGAACGAGATATGTGCAGCTCCTATCGGGATTTGTCGGCACAATCGGGCGGCTTTGCTGGTCTTGTTTTATTGCTGTCGAAATGTCTTGTAGTCCGGGATTCGAGATTGATCGGGTCTTCCGGTAGAAGGAATAATCCTTCGTTGACCGTGAGAGCTTATAATGGGCTGTTGGGACACCCTGCAGGTAATATCTTTCAAAGCCGTGCCCGCGGTTATGAGGCAGATGGGAATTTGTTAATGTCCGTTGTAGAAAACCTAAAGTGGACCTCAATAAAATACACATCAACCGCGTGTGTAACCGTGATGGTCTCTTCTCGGCGGAGTCCGGGAAGTGAACACGGTGTTGGAGTTATGTCTGACGTAAGTAATTCAGGATCACTTCTTGATCACTACTAGTTTCACGACCGTGCTTTGCTTCTCTTCTCGCTCTCTTTTGCGAAGTAGCCACCATAAATGCTAGTCGCTTGCTGCAGCTCCAATTTACTTCCTTGTCCTTCCTATTAGCTTAAATAGTCTTGATATCGCGGGTGTGAGATTGCTGAGTCCCCGTGACTCACAGATACTTCCAAAACAGTTGCAGGTTCCGATGAGGCCAGTGCAGGTGTTTCCACCGAGCTCAAGTGGGAGTTCGACGAGGAACGTGGTCGTTACTATGTTTCGCTTCAGATGATCAGAGTGGTGCCCAGTTGGGACGATTCGGGATCTGTGTTAGCATTTGGGGTATCTTCTTATTTTGGTTCCGTAGTCGGACCTTGAGTGTACTTTGAATGATGTATGTTAAATTATGTACTGTGTGAAGTGGCGATTGTAAGCCAACTATGTATCTGTCCCTTAATTATTACATGGGTTGTGTGAAGATTACCTCACTTGCGACATTGCTTTCAATGCGGTTATGCCTCTAAGTCGTGCCTCGACACGTGGGAGATATAGCCGCATCGGGGGCGTAACAGTAGCTGGGCTCACAACGAGTATGTCGGAACGGCCCGTGTGGTCGGGGACGAGCTGATGCGGTGGCGACGACGAAGGGGATCTCCGGCGGTGGTCGACGAAGACGGGGTCGGTGGAGGTGTTGCAGAGCGTGCGAGCGCTCGGGGCTCGGCCTGCTCGATGTAGTCGACGATGGCGGAGCGAACGGACACGGTGGCGCGGTGCAAGGACGATGGAGAGCACGGGTTTCACGGTGGCGCGGGCACGACGGCGTCGGCCATGGTGTGGGCGAGCGAGGTAGAGGAGCTGCGGAGGAGAGAGGGTGTCAGCGAGCTCGGGGGAAGAGAGGACGACCGAGCCGGGGCGGCAGAACGGTGCGGGGAGGAGGCAGGGCGGCGAGCAGCTACGTGGCGCGCGCTGGTGCCGCCGTCGAGCACCTCGCTGCCTGCCTGGCCAAGCCAAGCAGCTCGCTGGAGCGGTGGCTGGGCTGGGCCGGCAGGTGAGCTTGCCAGATGGGCGCCAGGCAAGATCCTCTCTCTCTCTCTTTTAATTTCTGTTTTTTATTTTTCTAAGTGTTGGGCTTGTCTAAAAATACCTAGACACCTTCAAAAATCCTGCAAATAATCATGGGCTCTGTTCGGATTATTTCCAACAGCCCACACTTATTTCCAGAATTATTTGGGCAGTTAAAATATTTACTAGCATTTAAATGCCCAAATGCAATTTACATATGATTTAATTCAATGACCTTATGTTGACCTAGAAAATTGTGCACCAATTTTGCCAGAGGTTCTAACCCAAGACAAAGAGGGTGAACTTTTTAGAAGGGCAATTCAGGTTCATTGAAAATATTTTTAGTAAACCTTAGTTGAAAACAGAGGGGTTCTGGGGGTTCTGTCTTCCCCAATTTCAGTTTCTGATGAAAGATAAACATGATGCAACACTCTAATGCATGGACTAGCTAGGATGTGAGATGGAGCGTGAAGATACAAGACTCAAGACTCCGTCCCGTGTCCGGGTGGGACTCTCCTTTGCGTTGAAGACAAGCTTGGCGATCCGGATATTATATTTCCTTCCTTGTAACCGACTCCATGTAAACCCTAGCCCTCTCCAGTGTCTATATAAACCGGAGAGGTTGGTCCTTAGAAGGCCGATAACAATCATAATCATCATAGGCTAGCTTCTAGGGGTTAGCCTCTACGATCTCATGGTAGATCTACTCTTGTACTACTTGTATCATCAATATTAATCAAGCATGAGGTAGGGTTTTACCTCCATCGAGAGGGCCTGAACCTGGGTAAACATTGTGTCCCTTGCTTTCTGTTACCATCAGCCTAAGACGCATAGATCGGTACCCCCTACCCGAGATCCGCCGGTTTTGACACCGACACCGGTGCGGACGGGCAGTGGACCGGTCGCAGAAAGGACCCGGGCCTCGGCCCGCGAGCACCAGCATCGCGCGCCAAACGACCGGCTACACATCGCCAGATCCAATGACGAAGCAGGCCCCCCCCCCCGGAGGTGGCGTGGGGCCCTCCAGGGGCGTCGTTGTGCCGACTCCGGGCAGCGCGGCGACCTCCAGGACGCCTACACCGGCGACCACCGCACATTCTTCCCATGGTGTGCGCGCCGAGCAGCGTCACCACGTTGGTGACCCTGGGCACCGCCGTGGAAAGAGCCCTGTGCGTCATCGGCAAGATGAAGGGGTTCAGCACGCTCGCCGAAGCGCTGGTGAAAATGGCATGCAGCCGCTGGGTCGTGATGGAGCTCCTTCTAACATAGTTAGAAGTCGAAGCGCGCCGCGATCCACGCAGCTGTCGCCGCCACCCACGCCAGCGGAAGCTTTGGCGCGCACACAGCTGCTCCTCGACTTCCCTCCTGCTCCGGAGAAGCTCGACAAGTGGAGGGCCACCATCCAGAGCCTCATCGCCATCGCAAACAAAGGCGATCCGTGACCAGCGGGGCCCTCGGGTCGGCGCTCCACCAAGCCACCACATGCTGCCGCAGGGAGGACTTGGGGAGCTGCGGCCATGGTGCAATCTCCTCCTCCTCGCCAGCCGCCGCGGGCGTCGACCCGTTGCGATGGCGCTTGTGATAACATCTCCATAGCATCGTCTGACCCGCAGACCCTCCGCGACCAGCGCCAAGTCCTTTGGGAGCGAGCTCACGAAGACGCTTGAACCACCGTCGAGCGTCGGCGCGAAACGCGCCGCCAGTCGGACAAGCGGGCAAGACCCACTATTTACCACTCGGCACCGGGGGGCTCCGGCGGCCTACTTTACGAGGTGGGCTGACCGGCCTTTACCCGTGACCTGCGGCAGTTCCAGTGGCCATCCCACCGCATGTTCAAGCCCGACGTAGGCGAGAAGTACACTGGCAAAACCCATCCGTCCGAGTTCCGCAGCATTTACACCTTCGCTATGCAGGCTGCTGGGGCTCGTGACGACAAGGTGCTTGCCAACTATTTCCCAATGGCGCTCAAGCCCAATGTGATGTCTTTGTTGATGCACTTGCCGGTGGATTCCATTTCTTCTTGGTCGGATTTGTGACATGAGTTTGTTGGCGCCTTCACAGGAGGCCACCAAGCTCATGGCCAGGCCAGTGATCTGCACATCATTCCCAGAAGGAAGGGGAGACCCTGCGCAAGTACATCCAGAGATTCAGTCGGGTGCAGTACAACATCCCCGACGTTCATGCCGCCGCTGTGATTAGCGCGTTCCACCAGAACGTGCGCAATCTCAAGATGCACGAGGAGCTGGCGATGATCAAGGTTAAGGATGTGGCCGAGCTATACGTTCTGGCCGATAGGTGTGCCCGGGCTGAAGAGGGAAGGATGTACCCCGGCGAAGACGCCGGCACGGAAACCGACTCTACCGATGAAGACACTGCCACCCCGACGAAGAAGAGCCAGTGTTGCAACAGGAAACTCAAAGGCAAGGTCGTGCTTGCCTTTGAGGGATCTGACGATACCGGTGCCGCCAAGAAGGTCAAGGCAGATGCCCCCGGTAAGGAGACTGCCGGGTGCGCCTCTTGTCGGGCCTTGGCGGCTACCGACAAGCCAGGAAGCTCCGGCAAGCAATAATGCAAGATCCACCGCACGAAGGGCCACGACCTCCAGAACTGCTGACAAGTCGATCTGCTTGCTGAGATGCAAAAGGCTGAGTACGAAAGGCGGGACAAGGAGAAGGACCAGGATGGTGCTGAGGGATCCGTCAAGAAGCATGGCGGCCAAGGAGGCCGCCCTGGCAAGGACAACCAGCAAGAAAGAGCCGCCCGGGGCCGCGACAAGAAACAAGAAGACGACGATCATGACGAGGACGACGAGTCTGGTGAGCAAGGGTTCCAGAAGGCTACGGAGGCCATGTGCATCGATGGCGGCGCCTCGCTGCATACCTCTAACCGCCAGCTCAAGCAGTCGGCGCGTGAGATTACAGCAGCAGAGCCGTCGTTCGACGCTCAGAAGCCACTGAAGTGGTCCAGCACGCCCCTCATCTTTGACGCCGAGGACCACCCTGACCGCACTACCGCGGCCGGGTGTTTGCCATTGTTGGTCTCGCCAACGATACGCAACCTTAGGGTGAACAAGATGTTGGTTGACGGCGGGGCCAGCCTGAACCTGATCTCGCCTGTTGTGATCAAAAGGTTGCAAATCCCTAATGGAGACCTCGAGGAAACAGGCACATTTCAAGGGGTCAATCCGGGGAGGAGCCAGCTGAAGGGAAAGGTCACACTACCCGTGACATTTGGAGGAGAGTTGAACTACATGACGGAGGGGATCGTATTCGATGTGGCCGAGATCCCCTTGCCCTACAACGGGATCCTCGGCCGCCCGGCACTAGCCAAGTTCATGGCGGCGTCACACTACGCCTACTACATGCTAAAGATGCCCGGGCCGTTGACCATCATCTCTGTCCCCTCCGACAAGAAGGACACACTGATCTACGCCAACCAACCCTACCAGGAAGCAGTTGCAGCAGCTGCCGTCAAGGCACCTGCTCCTGCCGCTGAAGGCCCGGGTGGGAAGAAGGAGCCCAGCAAGACCTCTCGCACCCACTCCGGCAAGCGCACCTCCTCGGAGTGTTGTGCTACCGTTGAGGACATGCCAGAGAGCTCTACCGACAAGAGCAAGAGATCCAGAGCCGAGCCGCCGCAGACCAAGAAGGTGCCCGTCGGGGAGGATGGCACGGGAGGGCCCTTCATCATAGGCTCCACCCTCGACAACAAATAGGAAGACGCGCTTGTCACCTTCTTGCGGGCAAATGTCGACGTGTTTGCATGGAAAGCGTCTGATATCCCTAGTGTTCCCAGGGAGGTGATTGAGCACCACCTAGCTGTCTGCCCCACGCGCGGCCCGTCAAGCAGAAGGTCAGAAAGCAGGCTCTGGAAAGGCAGGAGTTAATCACAGAGGAGATCAGGAAGTTGGAAGCGGCAGGTTTGGTGAGAGGGGTGCTCCACCCGACGTGGTTGGCCAATCCGGTAGTGATGCGCAAGGCGAATGGGAAGTGGAGGCTGTGTATTGATTACACAGATATTAATAAGGCTTGTCTAAAGGACCGCTTCCCGTTGCCACGCATCGACCATATTGTTGACTCCACAGCCGGGTGTGATCTGTTATCATTCCTCGACGCCTACTCAGGCTACCACCAAATCTTCATGACAAGAGAGGATGAAGAGAAGACAACATTCATCACCCCATGTGGTACGTATTGCTTTTTATGGATGCCTTTCGGGTTGAAGAGTGCTGGCTCAATGTTAGCAAGAGCAGTCCAAATTGGTTTTGAACCTCAGCTCCATAGAAATATGGAGGCCTACATGGATGACATAGTGGTCAAAACCAAGGGCGGGCCAACTCTAGTGCAAGATCTGGAAGAGACATTTGCTAACCTGCGCAAGATCAACCTCAAGCTGAACCCTGAGAAGTGTGTCTTCGGTGTTTCGTACGGCAAGCTTCTCGGGTTGTTTGTGTCGTAGCGCGGGATTAAGGCAAACCCAGACAAGATTAAGGCTATTGAGCGGATCAAGGCACCCAAGCGGATCAAGGATGTGCATCGGCTCACCGGCTGCATTGCCGCCATGAGCCGATTCATCTCCAAGTTCGCCGAGCGTGCCCTTCCCTTCTTCAAAATATTGAAGAAGGCAGGCCCAATAGAGTGGACCCCAGAAGCCGAGGCAGCACTGCAGGATCTGAAGAAATACCTTTCCTCCATGCCAATATTGTTTGCGCCTAAACCACAAGAGTCGTTGCTGCTGTATCTGGCAGTGACGAATCAAGTGGTCAGCACCGCACTGGTGGCACAAAGGGAGGTCGACGAGGAGGCAGCAATGGCGGCAGAACCAGCGGATGGCAAGCCAAAGATTCCCCAGCAGGGCCTGGTGTCGACAAGGCGCGACCCCCGGGGGAGTCTGGTGCCACGAAGGCAATACCCGCGCAGTCGAGTGAAGTGGTGCCAAAGAAGAAGATGATGCAGCACCCGATTTACTTCGTCAGCTCCCTCTTGCAGGGGCTAGGTCGAGGTATTCCAGCATGCAAAAATTGCTCTTCGGCCTCCTTATGGCCTCGAGAAAGCTGCGTCACTACTTCCAGGCCCACGAGATCACTGTCGTCACCCGCCTCCCGTTGCAAGGGATACTGCACAACCTGGACGCAACCGGAAGGATTGTCGAATGGGCCTTGGAGCTGTCAATTCAGAGCAGAGTCTTGGCAGAATTCATCGTAGAATGGACCTAGACGCCTGACGAAGAAATCCAGGACACCACTCTCCCCGGCAAGGAAGCAGACCGCGACTGGATCATTGTCACACCCTGATTTTCATTCCACTGCACAACCTGGACGCAACCGGAAGGATTGTCGAATGGGCCTTGGAGCTGTCAAGCTTCGGTTTAAAGTTTGAAAGTACCTCGACAATTCAGAGCAGAGTCTTGGCGGAATTCATTGCAGAATGGACCTAGACGCCTGCCGAAGAAATCCAGGAGACCACTCTCCCCGGCAAGGAAGCAGACCGCGACTGGATCATTGTCACACTCTGATTTTCATGCCACTACACTTAAGCTAACAATCATGATAAAATGTGGTTTGACAAAAACTTTTGGGTGTTTTGGACCTTGCCTTGATTGGATTTTTTCTGTTGTTTGCAAGTGCTCTAAAAATCAAATAAATCCTCAAACTCCTATACTTCATCTCCTTGCTCCAAACTCTTGAACCAATGATCATGCCATGTGTATAGGACATAAAAATAATTTCTTACAAAAATAATTTGGCCAAATAGTATTTTCAAACATTAGTTTTCCAAAAACCCCTGAATTGAGAATTGCACTGCAAGTACTTAATTAAGGACAGTAAAAATCTTTACAAAAATATATCTGACTCCTATTAGATATAGGACACCCGGAAACCACAAAAATATAATTTTAAAAGTTAGTTTCCTATTTTATTTAAAGGCTTTTTCTTAAGTCTAGAAATGGTCTTTAATAGGTTAAAATTATTTTAAAGCTTTAAAAATATTTGGGAAAAATTAGGGAGACTCAATGGACATATATTTTCCATATATAAGAGTTTCAACACATGGTCATGTTCAAAATATTGGTCAAATCCCTCAAAAACCCTTTCTGAATATTTCAAGCTTTTGAAATATTTACAAAGGAAATATTCCCCAAAGATTCCAAGAAAATTCTAGCATGTCACATATGACATGTTTGATGATCTTGCCAAGTCTCATGTCATGGAGAGTAGTATAACCCCATGAAACCCTCTCAAAACCACTTCTGTCCTTTTTCAAGTTTTAACAACTTTGCACTGTCAAACATGTCCAAATGTTCTCAAACCTTGTGAACATGCTCAAATGGTCTAATAATTCATCTAGAACAAATGGCACAAGTTGGACAAAATATTATATTGATCAAAGTGCCCCAAAACCCTTCCTATCCAGAACCAAATTTGAACTACTCTACATTGGCAACTTTCTCCTTTTGATCTCAACTTTTGTGGACATGTTCAGAACCTCAAATGATGACACTAAGCCAAGTGGTGCATCAAGGAGAATATATTTGCATGGCTAAATCTTGGAAAGTCCTTTTCTGTTGATTTCTAGGGTTTACCAAAGTTGCATTGTCAGCTTTCTTCAAATGAGCTCCAACTTGGTGATCAACCTCATTTCTATATGACACATGATCCTGTTAATCTTCATATCATTTGGAATCCATTTGCTTGCCCAAACCACCATAAAACACCTTTTGGCAGAAACTTAAAATGCATGTTTCGTCCATTTCCACTAATCTCCATGAGCTCAACTTTTTCCCACAGCCCCATCTGGTCCTCCTCTAACCCCTGCATCTTTCCCTGCCCGAGGAGCCATGATGATGGGGGTGAAAATCTCTTTTTCCCTCTCTGGACAACACCATTTCTCTCTCTCTCAACCTCCCTCCTCACTCCGGTGGATCCCCAGGGAATCCAATGCCATTGTCACATTGTTTACTCCCCCCTGGAGCTGCCAGACACAAGTGGGCGCGTGAGGACGCGAGAAAAAAGCAGTGGTGCCGCCATTTGCGTGCTTTCTGAGCACGTCGGCATGCTCCCGACCGTTGGCGCTTGCGTCCCCGACCGCCTCGAGCCTCCCCTCGCGCCAGTAGGTGCCTCGACGTCCGCAACACGCCACCGTGTAGGCCCCCTCGTCTCTCCCTCTCTCTCACCTCCTGCGGCGCGTGCCCAGAGCCGCCCGGCTCGGCCAATGCTCGCGCGAGCCCGTGGCTCCACCAGGAGCTCGCCCCGCTCCCTCTCACTCTTCCTGGCACCCTACTCGACTCCCACGAACGCCGTAGACAGCCCCTCTCCCTCCCTCCTGGCCTCCCGAGCCGTTGCCGCGGCCACCCATGCGCCGCGTCCACGGTGAGCCACGGGTCGACTATTTAAGGCCACCCCCGAGCCCCCTCTACTCCTTTGGCTCTCTCTCCCTTCCGTGCACCCCTGGACCAGCCCACACCTCTTCCCGTGTCCTCCATCCACCACAATGGCCGGAGCATCACCGTCGGGCTCCGCCTAAATTCGAGCTAACCCAAGCTCTAGTTCACCCCCTAGCCACTCCAACACCCTTATACCTCCACCGCAAGTCCCTCCATCGCCTCTGTTCGCCCCCGGGAAGGCCAGGCGCTCACGGCGAAAGATGGCCGATGGCCTCCTCCGCCACCATCCAAACCATCGCCACTACGGCCATCCTCGGCGTGCGTGAAGCACCTAGGCGGATGCATCGCAGCCTCCTGAGCACGCTGGTGGGCAGAGCATCGCCGGAGATGCTCTGTAGCCCCGGCAATCACCGGCGGGAGCCGCTCCTCCCTGCGGCCGGAGCGCGCGCGGGAGGTTGAAGGTGACCTGCCGCTGGGCCCCACGTGTCAGCGACCCAGCGGGCGAGCCCTGCCCGTTTAAGTGGAAATGGTTTCGGCCAAATCCGCTTTCCCCGCGCGTAGGCGTACTTCCGCGAAGTCGCCTTCGACGTCACCGTTGTCGCCGTGCGGCCGTGCTGCTGGGCCGGCCCACTAGCTATCTCTTGTCCAGTGCGAGTTTTAGGTATAAACCTAATATAGGATCGAAAGTATGTCTAGAGGGGGGGTGATTAGACTACTTGACCAAACAAAAGCTTATATTTTTCCCAATTTTAGTCTTTTGCAGATTTTAGCTATCTAAGCACAAGTCAAGCAATCTTAACACAATTCAAGCAAGCATGCAAAGAGTATATGAGCAACGGAAAGTAAAGCATGCAACTTGCAAGAATGTAAAGGGAAGGGTTTGGAGAATTCAAACGCAATTGGAGACACGGATGTTTTTGTCGTGGTTACGATAGGTGGTGCTATCGTACATCCACGTTGATGGAGACTTCAACCCACGAAGGGTAACGGTTGCACAAGTCCACGGAGGGCTCCACCCACGAAGGGTCCACGAAGAAGCAACCTTGTCTATCCCACCATGGCCGTCGCCCACGAAGGACTTGCCTCACTAGCGGTAGATCTTCACGAAGTAGGCGATCTCCTTGCCCTTACAAACTCCTTGGTTCAACTCCACAATCTTGTCGGAGGCTCCCAAGTGACACCTAGCCAATCTAGGAGACACCACTCTCCAAGAAGTAACAAATGGTGTGTTGATGATGAACTCCTTGCTCTTGTGCTTCAGATGATAGTCTCCCCAACACTCAACTCTCTCTCACAGGATTTGGATTTTGTGGAAAGAAGATTTGAGAGGAAAGCAACTTGGGGAAGGCTAGAGATCAAGATTCATATGGTACGAATGGAATATCTTGGCCTCAACACAAGGGTAGGTGGTTATCTCTCAGAAAATGTGTATTGGAAGTGTAGGTTCGTTCTAATGGCTCTCTCCATGAATGAAGAGTGGGTGGAGGGGTATATATAGCATCCACACAAAAACTAACCATTACACACAATTTACCAATCTCGGTGAGACCGAATTGAGAAACTCGGTCGGACTGATTCAGCAAATCTAGTGACCGTTAGGATTTTCGGTGGGACCGACATGCAAATCAGTAGGACCGATATGGTTAGGGTTAGGGGATAACGTAATCTCGGTGAGACCGATTACACAAACTCGGTGAGACCGACTTTGGTGATAAGCTAACCAGAGAGTTGGTCAGGTAAACTCGGTGGGACTGGGTCGCTCATTTCGGTGGGACCGAAATGTTACGAAAGGGAAACAGAGAGTTTACATTGCAATCTCGGTGGGACCGATCGCTCATCTCGGTGGGACCGAAACGTTACGAAGGGAAACAGAGAGATTACAATCCCATTTCTGTGAGACCGAGATCCCTATCGATGAGACCGATTTGCCTAGGGTTTGTGGCAGTGGCTATGACATCTGAACTCGGTGGCGCCGGATATAAAGAATCGGTAGGGCCGAGTTTGACTTTTGGTATAGGTCATATGTGGATGTGATAAAGTATTTGACGGCTTTGGAGCATATCACTAAGCACTATGGAGCAAGAAACTCATTAAGCAACACCTCATCCCTCCTTGATAGTATTGGCTTTTCCTATAGACTCAATGTGATCTTGGATCACTAAAATATAAAATGTAGAGTCTTGAGCTTTTGAGCTTGAGCCAATCCTTTTATCCTTAGCATTTTGAGGGGTCCACTATTCTCATCCATGCCATGCCATTCATTTAGCTTTTCCTGAAATATTCATCTTGGAATAATGTTAGCTCAATGAGCTATATGTTGTTAGGAATTACCAAAACCACCTAGGGATAGTTGCTCTTTCAATCTCCCCCTTTTTGGTAATTCATGACAACATATATATCAAAGCTTCGACAAATGATAATGAGAGAGAAAAACATTGTCTCTTTGAGAAGTATGTGAAAAGCAAGAGCTCCCCCTAAATTTGTGCATAGTTTAAGATTTACTTTGGACTGCAAATGCACAAGAAGTTAGGCTCATGGGTTGCTATTCCATGTCACATACATCTTGGTGGAGCGCTCAAAATGATAATAATTTAATACATGCACTCATCACCAAGCAAAGTGAATGATCATATAGAGATAAAAGGATAATGTCATCCAACAAGCATAAATGTAGCATATGATCAAACAAATGATCATCCAAGTATCACACAAACATAATGTATCTCAAACAAGCAAATAAAGTTCAACCACCCAAGCAAGAGAGAATAAAAAGCAACACTCTCTCTCGAAGCCTATGATCTATACATTTTTCTCCCCCTTTGGCAACAAGTTACCAAAAAGTTCATATAAAATGCGTAGTACTAAGCCGTCTCTCAGGCTTGATCTTCAGGTGGTGGTGTAGATAGAACGCCAAGGACGAAGGCATCAGTTGATGTAGATGGAGCTGGTGGAGTAGGTGCTGGAGCTGGTGGCACTGAAGCTGTAGCTGGTGCAGATGAAGTGGCTCTTGTGTCTGTCACTGGCATTGCAGATGATCTCTGAGCTCTAAGCACTCTGGGAAATGCCTTAGTGGTTGACTTTCCCTTCCTCTCCTTCATATCATCCTGAAGTTGCTCAACAACGGATTGGATCTCTGTGACCTTCACATCCATGTCATAGAACTTCTGCTCCATGATCCTCTCCAAGCTCTCCTGGTTTCGAGTCAAGGTGGCCAGCCCCTTCTCAATCCTCAGAGTGGATGCAATCAAGTAGCCAAGTTGATCTTGTTTGATCTTCAAAAAGTACTGAGATGCCTCTTCCATTGTTGGCATCTTGGAAGCCTTCTCAATCCTTGCCTTCTCCTTCTTAGCTTGTGCTTGCACTGAAGATGGTTCATCTTCATCCATAACGACTTGGTTGTCATCAAAGTCTGGATAGATAGGCATGTGCTCCTTGTCCAACAAGTATGTTCCTGTGCCCATCTTGGAGTTAATCAGCTCCTGGATCTGTGGGGCATACCCACAACTTCTCTTTTGGTTAGCAGCTGTCCTCTTGATAGTCTAAACTATAAGGCTCATGACCTTGAACTTCTGTGGCACATCAAATAAGTGTAGAAAATTTATTGCATGGCCTAGAATCATGTTGTGATCACCTGACTTGGGCAAAAGAGTGTGCCTGAGGATCCAGTTAACGGTTGGCAATCCTGACAGAAGGTAATGTACTGATCCAAACTTGTGTGATTCTATAGCAGCATCTCGGATCTCCTTGTACATATGTGCCATAGAGTTGTGATCCATCTTCTTCTTGGCATAGACATCCAAGTCATCCTCTTCCTCCTTAGGTGCATTGATCAGATTAGCCCATTCTTCAATAGATGATTGGTACCTAGTACCTTCAGACATCCATACTATCCTGCCATCTGGATAGAAGTGTGCTGTGGAGTAGAATTGCATTATGAGCTTCTCATTCCACTTTGTGAGCTTCTGCCCAACAAAGCCTGCCACTCCACAAGCACTGAAACTGTCATACACATCAGGATAGTGTTCTTCATTCTCCTTCATGTAGGTCCAGTCAACCCAACTCATGTCACACACTATTGGCTTCTTGTCCAACAACACCGTCTCATAGAAATCCTGTTGTTCCTTTGTGTGGAACCTGTAGTCAACAGCAGTCCTCCTTCTGGTGGCATATGGATCTGACTCTCTCCATAGCCTCAATCCTGAGTCTCTCCTAATCTTCATGTTCTCAGCTACAGGATGAGCATCATTATGGTCTAGAATTTTTGGCTTCAATTTTCTCAAGACATGTGTCTCATCATCTTCTACTTCAGCAACAATTTCAGGCACTGGGGCCTTGTTCTTGTCAGCAGTTGGAATGTTCCTGGTACTCCTCTTAGGTACAGTCTTGGGCTTGGAGGAAGCTTTGGGTGATTCTTTGGTCTTTGATGATGCAGCCCCTGACCTGATAGCATCACCCATAAGCTTCTGAGCCTTCGGTGCTGGTGCAGCAACCTCTTCTTCTTCCTCCTCTTCCATCATGGAAGGCTTTCCAAAAACTCTGGCCATGGTCTTCTTGACCCTTTCCTTCCTCTTCTTCCCTTCTGCAGCAGCCTCTTTGGGTTCAGATTCCAAAGATGCTTGAGTGGAGGCTCTGGCTTTAGACATGGGAATCCTTTTGGCAGGTACTTTGGTCTTCATACCAGGCTTAGTGGCTGCAGCTGTGCCATACTCCTTCTTGAGCACCTTTTTCTTGGAAATGGCCTCATCCTCAACAGCCACATAGTCTTCATCCTCAGATTCTGAGGTTCTCTTCTTTCTGGTCCTGGTGGCAGCTTTGCGTAAGTTGCTTGGAGTGCTCCTGCTACCCTCATCAGAGCTGCTAGAGGGACTAGTTCCCTCACTCATTTGAACCAGCTCCTCTGCCCTGTTCTGGCTGTCACTCTGATCAGACATATTGCAATCACTGACAATAGACCCTGTGAATAGATATAGATGAGATAGAGTGGATGAGCATCACAAAATACAAAGATTTTTGCAAAAGAATGAGTCAAAAACTTAGTTTTAGTTTTCCACAGAAAGCATTTCGGATCAACTGATTTGTAAACTCGGTGATACCGAAGCAGCTTTTGGAACCGAAACTAGTGAACTCGGTTAGACCGAGTGACAGTTCGGTGGCACCGAGACTGCTAGGGTTTCACAAAGTCCTGAACTCGGTCACACCGATTTGCAATTCTCGGTCAGACCGAGAATCACATGTGCAATGGCCTTAGCCGCATCGGTGGAACCGAGTTCTACAACTCGGTGGGTCCGAGATGGTTTCGGCGGAAACCTAACCCTAAATTTTCAATTCATCTCTAATTTAAGGAGTGTTTTGACTGGATAGAATAGTTTCAATCGTGGAAGGATTCATGTTGAACACAATGTGCTAGGAATCGGACGGGGATAGCACAGTGATCGAGTCCATACCCTAGTTCGACGATGAACACGCTACGGCGGCAACGGTGGGGATGATTTCCGTTGACGGCGGCGGAGACCAGCGAAAGGAGGCGGCTGGCGACGAGGAGGACGATCCGGAGACCCTAGAGGCAAAGCGGGCTACGCGCGGGTGAAAGAGTTTGGAGAAAGTTTCCAACTTTTTTCCCGTGGGTATATATAGCCCGACCCTGTTGGTGTGACCAAGTGGAACAACTCAGTGGCACCGAGATGCATAACTGCAAGCAGTTACAGCAACTTGGTGTGACCGAAAAGTTCAAATCGGTTGCACCGAGATTGAAAACCTAGATCGACTTAGTGACCTCGGTATGACCAAAATGGAAGAATCGGTCAGACCGAAACGCACAAAGAAGTTTTGGAAGTTTAAGTCTATGACGAATCGGGGACTCCGAGTGCTCCTCACACAGAGTGGTTCAAATCTGACTTGATCATATTTTGTGATGCAGCATGAATAGAGTTTGAGACGAGAAGATCATAGATAGCTAGAGAAGGTTCTTAGGCATTCTTGTCCATCCACTTGGCAAAAGAAAAAGAAACCGATCAATCAAAACAACAAGTGGATGTCCTCGAATGAGTAAAGTATGCAACCAACATGCTCACGCAATAAAATAGCAAATGAAATATGTGGCAAAGCATGCACAACCAATTCTAGCATCTATCAAGCAATTGGCGATGACTAGGTCATCTATATATGAGTATATTGACTTAGGAGTCAAATGAGAACATTTGATCATAGGTCATACTCATCGTTTAAGCACAAGTGGGGTTACCACTTTTACATAATGCATTGATGTGTTCACACCATTAGAGTTGCTTTATCTCAATTTTTAAAGTAAAGCTCCCCCTAGATGTGAGATCCCCCCTTAGAGGGATGAACTAACCTTGGGTTTTGTCGATGATGACTTCATGTAGGTGTTGAAGATGTGGATGCTCAATGTTGATGAAGATCATTTGGAGCAATCCTTTTGGAGTGAGCTGCACTTTCAATACCTACACGGGTTAGTCCCACAAGGAACAAACAAGGATATCCATAGACATAGAGTGATGCACACACAAGATAATGTCTATGAGAGCGTTAGGTTACCGTGTCCCTTGTATTACCAACAAGAGGGTTTGTGACTCCTTGAACTAGTGCAAGATGTGAAAGTTGATTGCACATGTAGTTGCCAAAATGAAATGAGTGAAATATGTTGGCGGACTCACCCTCAAGAACTCTCTAGTTCTTCTTCTTCGGGATCCACATCATCTTGATGGGAATCCTTGGAGTTGTAGTCGTACTTGATGAAGTAGAGCTTGACGTAGTCTTGGGAACCCACTTGACCAATGCCTTTGGAGCTTCTTCAAATGCATCAATCTCCTCTTGAAGCTTATCCTTGCCTTTTTGCTTGTGGTCTGTGGTGGAAGATCATCTTGAGCTTGTGTCCCCTTGAAGGAAGTAGGATCATACTTCTATTGTTGAGGAACAAACTTCGTCTTGGGGTATTGATCTTCTTCCCACTCAACTCCATTGGCATTGAACTTTCGTTCAAAACCAACACCTTGGTTCTTCTGGTGCCTTCCTTGCTTGCGTACAATTTCCTCAAATTGCTTACTCCCGGCTGTCGGGGAAGCTGATCTGACCCACGAACACCTATGGGACCGGCGGACCGAGCCCCTTTCGGTTCGGCGGGGGGGCGGAGATCGCACGAAGAGCAGATCGAGGCGAAGCACACGAGCAGTTTACCCAGCTTCGGAGCTCTCCGGAGAGAACACTCCTACCGCTGCATGTTTGAGTGTATTGAGTTCTTGCTAGGGAGCGCTGAGTGCTACAGTACACTCCAGCTGCTAACAAGACCTAGCGTGGGTGTTTTCTCGCTTCGAACCCCCCTCTACGTTGCGCATGGGCCTCCTTTTATATGCTCAAGGGGTCTCTGACAGGTGGCAACGTAGACAAGGGTAAAAATGGAAAAAGGAATGCGGTTGGTACAGCTACTTGTACAGTGTATCATACCTAACCCTGACGGCAGGGGACAAAGGCATTAAATGCCCGTCTACGTCGCCCAAACAGTGCAAACAGGGACCGTCAGGAGCGCCACCGCTTGCCACGATGGCAATCTTGTCAGCGCCGCTTGCCACCGCGCTCCGCTGGCAAGACGGCCTCTTGCCACCTTCGCTGGAAAGGTCGAGGCGACACGTTGCTGGATGTCTTTGGGCGCAGAGCGGAGTGGTAGTCTGCGGCGGCAAGCGCCTTGCCGCGGTTGTTGCCTTGTCGCGTCCGGAAGCTTGTCGCTCACCGGGCCTTCCCGGCAAGCTCCTCTTGCCGGGGCCTTGTCTCCTAGGTGCCTTGGTTGGCCTTCCCGGCAAGCTCCTCTTGCCGGGGCCTTGTCTCCTTGGCTTAAATACTTTGTTCTTGAATGGCTCCAAAGGAACCACGGAGGACCTTGGCGGTCACCCGGCAACCCTTGCCGCGGGGTGCTGCGACTGCCCGTGCACAAGTTCGGGATACTAGGGTACCCCTACTCTAGTACACCGACAGGAGCCCCCGGGCCTGGGCCACACACGGTGCCGAGCGCTGTTGGGCCAGGCCCAAAAAGGGCATGGGCACGCGTGGCCTGGGTTACGCCATAACTCACTCCGGACCCACCACGCCCTCCACAGGCAGCCTGCGCGTCGAGTGCGGTGTCGTGGGAGAGATCGTGGGGTTTCTTTATTCGGAAAAAGCGGGCGTCCGCCCCTCCCTCTTTATAAGCAGGGGAAATAGGGGCAGTTCGCCCACCTCACCAGTTGCTGTCCAATCTCGAAAAACCTCCGCTGCTCCCCCTTCTTCCCAAGGCTGAAGAGAGCAGCGCTCCGCCCCCCATCGCCACCAGCACCACCAACGCCGTCGATCTCCCCCACCACCTCCGCCATGGCTCCGAAAGCCGACAAGGGGAAGGCAGTGAAGTCGGCCGTGGCGCAGCGGCTCGCGGCGCTGCGAAAGGAGCGGGCCATCTTCCCCCCTCAGCTCGCCGCAAAGGATCTGAGGGAGTACTACTACCTCTTCTGGTCGACGGAGACGCGAGCGCATCCGCGCACGAAGGTACTCCCAGCTGCTGCTTGAACTGGCTCGAGCGGGTATCCCTTCTTGGCGCTCTTCTTCTCTGCGGGCTCTGCCCGCCCTTCTCTGGATTTTTCTGTGACATCATGAACACCTACGGGTTCCGCCTCCTTGACTTCACCCCCAATGCTGTTACGACCATGGCAGTTTTCGCACATCTCTGCGAAAACTTTGTCGGAGTCCATCAAGCGTAGCCCTTTTCCGCCACTTCTTTATGCCCCGAGTTGAGAGAGGAGAGCCTCTTTCCGGCGGAATTGCTTGGATCTCGAGGATTGGCAAGAAGGAAGCCTATCTGGAGGGAGAGCTCCGCAGCAAGTGGGAGGAATGGAGGGCAGATTGGTGTTGGATTGTTGAGGAGAACCCGCAGCCCTATACCGCCCAGCGCCAAACCCCAATAGTGCGCGGCAACGATTGGAGCAACGTGGCCCCGGAAGATGCTAGGCTGAAGATTGCCGTCACCCGAATCCTTCGCCTTAGACTTGCCGAGCTCACCGTAGGCACTGTTGGCATGATTTTCTTCGCCACGACGCCCTTGCGGGAGAGGAGGAGACCCGCTGGGAGTTTCGAGCAGCGGCAGATATCATGAGGCTGCGCCGGGCCTCAACGAACTTCACTGTCTTGGAGCTGGATGCGATGCTCTTGGAGCTGTTCAAGCCCGATCTGATCATCCGAAAATGTTTAGGTTGCCGAGGGTGTCGTCCCATGTGCAACAATTCCTCGCTCGACCGCATCCGTGCAATGATGCATTGTCAGCGACTCGCATGGAATTGTCCCAACTTGGCAAGAAACTGCAGATGACGGCGTCTGGCGGTTCTTTGACAACTGGTAGAAGTGCCGATCCGCCCGACGAATGTAAGAGCCTCACCGCGACACCACCGATGATGAGATGCAGCGCGCCACCAGGCTGGAAGAGGCGGCAGCAGCGCTGCCACAGGCGAGTTCGGTTCACCGTGCAGGAGGCAAAGGCAGCAGAGCGGCAAGCCTTGTCGGCGAAGGAGTTTGCGGCGAGGAAGAGCTTGTCGAACTGAAGCTGAGTCGAGCGAACCACCCGCGCCTCCTCCCCACCTTCAAACAGCTTGCCGCGAGCGGAGCCCCCAGCTCCACCAGAAGGCGTCTCCGCAAGGCTGGAGGCGTGGCGGCGGCAGGCAGACCAACAACCGTCGCGCCCGGCAGCGCTCCACCACCGCTGCAAGCACTGTTTCCGCGGGAGCACCTCACGCCGCTGCAGCAACTGGAGCAGGGCCCTCCCAGACCACCGCTTCTGCTCCTGCCAAGCGGCCAAGGGAACCCACTCCTCCGCCTCGTCACACTGGAGGCAAGCCAAAATTTGATCTCTCCGCGCTCAGCTCCGACGAGGAAGAATAAGAGTAAGATTCTTTGCTGTATTTGTAGTTCTTCGATTTGTTGCTTTGTCTTGTATCTGATTTTCTTCACTCTGAACTCATTCCTTTTCAGAACGCTGGCCCAGAGAGCGTTGAAGAGAGCCAAGGTCCCGGTGATTGTCATCGAGGACGAACCCACCGCGACAGCACGAGGCGCGTCCGAGACCACCTTGCCGGACGCGCAACTCTTCCTCAGCAGCCCCAGCGCAGCCCCAGTAAGTATATGGTTTACTTCCTGCTGTTAGGCGGCGCATGGGTGCTTTTTTTTGCTGATATCATTTGCTGATTTGTGTAGGAGCAGAGCAGCCTCACCAGGAGTACCCTGAAGCCGCTCCTGACATGCCATCTGCTTCGACTACACCGCCAAGGGAGGATTCCCCGGCAAGGGAGCGTTCTCCGGCAAGGGAGACTTCTCCGGCAAGGGGCAGTTCTCCGGCAAGGGACAGCTCTCCGGCAAGGGACAACACCAGCGACCCCCCGGTGGCGGAGACCATGACTGCAGACCCTAGCACAGGTAACCCTCTTGCTTGAAAACTTCCCTTGTGTTCTTATGATCTTCTGATTTTCTTTTTTGGATACTTGCTTGACTTTTCTTTCTTTTCCGGTCGTCAGATCCATCTCCCTCAGAGCCAATGGAGACCGAGGTCGCCGGCCGAGGAGCGTCTTGTGGCTGTCTTGTGATGCCGCTGCCATCGAAGAAGAAGCTGGTGCTGACGAGCCCGCCGGTGAAGAGGCCGCCAAAGCTGCCGCCGCAGAAGCTGGCAAGGGGTCCGGCGATCGCACTGACGGCCCTGAGGCCGCAGGAGCGTCTGGCGCTACGCCGACCGCCGATCCCTCCGCCACTGCTGCAGCGTCAGGCTCCGAAGAGCCCCAGCCCGGCGCCTATTTGAAGGCCGGCGATGGCGTCGAGCTCCAGGGCTCCGGTCGAAGGAGAGACCTTTGACGAAGAGCTGCTCGCCTCCGTTGGGCTGACGCTGGTCGACGCGCCAAGCAACAGCAGCGGCGAGTCTGAGGAGGAGCAGCTGCTGCGGAAGCTGTTGTCGCTCTACCGCGCCCGGCAAGCCAAGCTGGAATCCCGGGAAGCGCTTGTCGCGAAGGCGGGAGCAGACATCGAGAAGCACGCGGAGGAGCTCCGGGGCCTCAATCAGGAAGCTCTCCGGTCCTTGGCAGAGGAGCGGGAGCGACTTGCCGAGGAGCGCAAAGCCTTCCTCCTCGAGAAGGCTGAAGCTGAGGAGCAACAGCGGCTTGCCGCCGAGAAGCTATCTGCACAGGAAGGCGAGTTGGCGCAGAGGAAGGTTAATCTTGACAGCCATGAGGAGGATCTTTCCACGCGTGAGCAGACATTTGGCGGGGCTCTCAAGGAAGCAAAGGATGCTGCCGCAGCTGCCGAGGCCGCCAAGAAGGAGCTGGAGACGAAGGTGACGCAGCTGGAGGCCAATCTGAAGGAGAGCGGCGAGGAGCTTGCTGCACTCAAGCATGAGCGCGAGAAGGACGCCTACACTCTTGGCGAGCTGCAGGGCCGTCTCGCTGAGAGGAGCAAGGAGCTCAGCGCCGTCAAGGACTCCAACGCAGATCTTGAGCTGAAGCTGACCACCTTGACTCAGACGCTGGACGGCGCCAGGGAGCAGGAGGTGGCCTTAAAGGAGAAAATCAAGGCCGACGAGGCGTTGTTGGCGAGTGCTGCTACCGCCCAGAACACCTTCAGGGATAATGTGGAGCACTGGACCGAGGTCTCGTGGATGTTCTGCAGCCATCGACGGGAGGCTGGCGCAGCTGGGGATGGAGGATCTTGGATATTCCTCCGATGAGCACCTCCAACCCAGCGCCAAGCTCAGCTTGTTCTTCAAGGGCGTGGCGACGGCCCTCCAGCGACTCCGGGAAGAGATCCCGAAGCAGCTGGCTGACGAGTCGCGTCAGATCTGCGCGGGAGCTCTTCAAAAGGTGCTGATGAAGGTGGCCTTCCGCAATCCAGGCCTCAACCTCACCAACGTCCTCAAGTCCTTGCCGCCGGATGCTGATGTGGAGGCGCTCAATGCCCTTGTCGCACCCATTGAGGACAAGGTGAGCAAGATCAAGAGGGTTGATGGCGACCGTGTAGATTAGGCTGCCCGCTTTCTCTTTTCCTTGTCACTGCTGGTTATGTTATGAGAACAATCTGTTAGAGCTGCGACAAGCTATCTCGTAATATAACTCTATCTCGGGTAGTGATTGCTATGTTATTTCCTTTACTTGATTCCTTCCTTTGTATGTTTTTGCCCTCGCTTTTAGGGAACTTGTCGTGCAGAGCACCTTTGTCATGGCGCTGAGTCTTGAGACGTCGGCAGCCTCTTTGGCGATGCCGCTACCGACAAGAAACCTTATCGCAACTAATCGCAGCTCACTTAAGTTGTTGGCGGACTCGAAACAAAGTAAGGCGCAACTAGCTACGAGTTGGTTCCTCCGCGCAGGTTTTCCATACAAAGTACGATCGTTCGAGGAAGATAACTTAAAAATTTTAAACTGATTGCTCAAATTATAGAAACTTAGCTTTTACGTCGTTTGCTTCCGGTGGTTAAACTTCCTTGGCGGCGCTTGGTCCACACCATTATCTTCTCCTTTCCCCCCGGCAAACTTGTGGGCGAGGGAACCTTTCTTTCTTTGAGAAAGAGAAAGAAGAGAAAATAAAGATATGGAGCCTTACGGCTCGTTATTGCTTACCGGGGTAGGTGTTGCACAAGGTGTCAAATAACTCATGCAAAAATATAGTAGAAAGCATGAAATTGACAAGATGTGCGGAGCACATGAACTTTACTTATGCATGGGATCTGCGCCCGGCTTTGTACAAAGGATTACATGCAACATCGGCAAGACTTGAACAAAAGGTGGTTGCCGGAACAGGTTCCGGCAACCGCGCCTATCAGGTAAAACTTACGAAGATGCTCAATGTTCGAGAGTTATTCACGGAATGCCATCTTCGGTCTCAAAGCGGACAGCGCCGGCCTAGTGAATCGTTTCACCCGTAAGGCCTTCCCACTTCAAGCGTCAACTTGTTGGAATTCTTGGCGGACTGAGCGCGAAGAACAAGGCCGCCTTCCTCGAGACTTCGGCATTAACCCGGCGGCTATGGTAGCGGCGCAAAGCTTCTGGTATCGAGCAGCTCGTCTGACATCTGAAGGCGGTCCTCCTCAAGGAGCGATCGTCGTCTTGTCGCAATTGCTCTTGCTCAAGCTCATCATAGCGAGCACTCGAGGTGACCCGTATCGAGTTCCGTGGGGAGAACTGCCTCTGCTCCATAGACTAGACCGAAGGTGTCGGCGATGGCTCGATTTGGCATCGTCTGATCGACCAAAGAACCACGGCACCTCCTCAATCCAGTTTCTTCCGCACTTGTGCAGCACAGTCGAAAGTCTGGTCTTGAGCCCACGCAGCACTTCAGCATTGCCCTCTCCGCTTGACCATTACTTCTCGGATGAGCAATGCGAGCGAAGCGGACCTTGGCGCCAAGATCTTGGACATCTTGCATGAAGGTGCGGCTCGTGAATTGCGTGCCGTTGTCGGTGATGACCCTGTAGGAATCCTGAAGCGGCAAACAATCGACACGAAGAACTTGATCTGACGTGTCTTTGTCACCTTCCTCACTGCTTCCACTTCCGGCCACTTTGTGAACTTGTCGATTACAGCGTACAAGTACTCAAAGCCCCGACAACTTCGAGGAAAGGGGCGAGGATGTCGAGCCCCAGACCGAAAATGGCCAGGATAAAGGGATTATCAGGAGAGCTTGAGCTGGTGGTGTATCTGCTTGGAATGGGCCTTGCACGCTTCACACTTGGTTACTTGTGCGATTGCATCACGGAGGGCTGTCGGCCAAAAGAAACCTTGCCGGGCAACTTTGCGGCAAGTGCTCTTGCACCGATGTGGTGACCACATATGCCTCCATGTATCTCTGCCAACAGCTTTTGTCCGTCTTCCCGGTGAATACACTTCAATTTCACACCGTTGAGTCTTCTTCTGTACAGTGTGTTGTCAACAAACTGGTACATACTTGACTGCCGGGCTACTCTTTCCGCTTCTTCTTGCTCTTCGGGAAGTTCTCCTGTCTGAAGGAAATGGACAATCTGTTGCGCCCATGCTGGAGCTTGCGGCTCGACAACAAGGTCTAAAGGCACATCTGCTGCTGTGGGAACATCCGCTTCTACGGCGAGAACTTGCGGCTCAGCCGAAGCTTGATGTTCCCCGGCAAGCTTGCCGGAGCAAAACTTTTCGGGAGCGTCTGCTTCAACGGAACAAACCCTAGGGCTTGTCGGAGCAGACTGCTCCTCAGCACTCTTGGCGTTGATTTTGGGGACCTTCTTGGCGGCGGCGGGGGCTCTGCGGAAAATAGTCACCAGAAATCAACTTCCTCTTCTTGTTCTGTCCAGTTGATGGCATTACAGACGGTTGAGTCAGCTTGAGCACAAAGATCCCTGGTTCCACAGGTAACTTAAGTGCGGTGCACTTCGACAGGCCATCAGCAATGTCGTTTTGAGCTCTTGGAACATATTCCATCTGTAGGCCGTCAAAGTGCTCTTCTAGCTTTCTCACTTCATCAACGTAAGCTTCCATCAATGGACTCTGATAATTCTTGTTCACTTGGCGAACGACAAGCTGTGAGTCACCCCTGACAATGAGCTTCTTGATCCCAAGGTCTGCTGCGATCCTGAGACCGACAGGCAAACCTTCATACTCTGCAGTATTGTTCGTTGCTTGCTCCTTGGGAAAGTGCATCTGGACTACGTACTTGAGGTGCTCTCCGGTGGGTGCGACAAGCAGCACGCCTGCACCTGCACCTTGCAGCGAGAAGGCACCATCAAAGTACATCAGCCACTCTTTGCTCGCTTCCTTGACGGGGATGCTCGTTTCTGGAATTTCTTCATCTTGTGTTGGCGTCCATTCTGCTATGAACTCTGCCAATGCTCTGCTTTGGATAGTTGAAGTGCTCTCAAACTTGAGGCCAAAGCTTGACAGTTCCAGTGCCCACTCGACAATCCTGCCTGTTGCTTCTGGATTTTGTAGTATCCTCTTGATGAAAGCGAGTGGCGATTGTGATCTCATGTGCTTGAAAGTAATGGCGCTGCTTTCTCGAGGCCATGAGGAGGCCGAAAAGCAATTTCTGCACACCAGAGTACCTTGACCTAGCCCCCTGCAGAAGGGAACTGACAAAGTAAACTGGGCGCTGCACCATTCTCTTCGCATCATCTCACACGCTTGCGAGATCCATCTTTATGCGGACGAGCTTGCCGGTGAAGTGCCTTGCTTGTCGCTGGATGCATCTGCCGTGGTTGCTAGCTCATCATCCGCCTCCCTCTCGCTACTAACGCAGCACTAACCACTTGATTGGTTGCCGCTATATACAGCAACAACTTCTCTTGTGGCTTAGGTGCGACAAGTGTTGGAGTGGAGGACAGTATCTCTTTAAATCCTGCAGCGCAGCCTCCGCTTCGGAGTCCATGTCATTGGACCTGCCTTTTCAATATTTTGAAAAATGGCGGAAGCCTTCAACAGAACCTAGAGATAAACCTCTTTGAGAGCAGCTACGCAACCGGCAAGTCTTCGTACATCCTTGACGCGCTTGGTGCTTCAATCTGCTCAATGGCCTTGATCTTGTCGGGATTGGCTTCAATTCCCCGCTGAGACACGAAGAATCCGAGAAGCTTGCCGGAGGGGGCTCCAAACACACACTTCTCGGGGTTGAGCTTGAGGTTGATCTTGCGTAGATTTGCAAAGGTTTCGTCCAAATCTTGAATCAGAGTCGCCTTGTTCTTGCTCTTGACCACTATGTCATCCATGTAGGCTTCCACATTTCTGTGCATTTGTGGCTCAAAACCGTCATGGACTACTCTTGCAAATGTTGAACCAGCATTCTTTAATTCGAAAGGCATCCGTATGAAACAGTATGTGCCACATGGGGTGATGAATGCGGTTTTCTCCTCATCCTCTTCTGCCATGAAGATCTGATGATATCCTGAGTATGCATCAAGAAATGAAAGCAAGTCACATCCGGCCGTGGAGTCAACAATCTGGTCAATGCGCGGCAAGGGAAATGGGTCTTTAGGACAAGCTTTATTAACATCGGTAAAGTCGATACAAAGCCTCCATTTCCGTTTGCCTTGCTTATACGACTACAGGATTGGCCAACCACGTGGGATGGAGCACTCTTCGACAAGGCCTGCTGCTTCCAACTTCTTGATTTCTTCTGCGATGAATTCTTGGCGCTCCTTTGCACCTTCGACTTTACGCTTGACGGGCGCGCGCGAGGACGAGGGCGGCAAGATGGTGCTCAATTACTTTCACAGGAATACCGGGGATGTCGACGGTTGCCATGCAAACACGTCGGCGTTCGCCCGCAGGAAATCAACGAGCGCGCTTTCCTATTTAGGGTCGAGAGTGGCACTGATGGTGAAGGTACCACCAGTGTCGTCCTCCTTGGCGGACACCCTCTTGGTCTCTGGTGGAGTTGCCATCGTCTTCTTACACTTGCCGGTGGAGCTCGATGGTGCGTCCTTGACGGTAGCGCAGCACTCCGAAGAGGTGCGCTTGCCGTTGTGGGCATCAGAACTCTTGCCGGACTTGGTCTTCTTCTTCGCCCCAGGAGCTTCAGCGGCAAGTGACTTGTGATCTACTGCGGATGCTGCTTCCCGGTAGATCTTGTCGGCGCAGATAAGGGCATCCTTCTTGTCGCCAGGGACGGAGATGACACTTATCGGGCCTGGCATCTTCAGCATGTTATATGCATAGTGAGAGGCCGCCATGAATTTGGCGAGTGCTGGACGGCCAAGTATCCCATTGTAAGGCAATGGAAAGTCAGCAACGTCAAAAGTGACCCTCTCAGTCCTGAAGTTCAACTTCGCTGCCAAATGTCACCGCAGCGTGATCTTTCCCTTGACTTGCTCCTTCCGGATTGATTCCTTGGAATGTGCGGTCTCTTGAGCTTCGCCATCGGGGATCTGGGTTTACGGAGCACCGCGGAGGAGATCAGGTTCAAGCTGGCCCGCCGTCAACTAGCATCTTAGTGACCTTGAGGTTGCGGATAGTTGGTGAAACCAACATTGGCAAGCACCGACCGCAGATTATGCGATCGGGGTGGTCCTCAATATCACGAGATGATAGGCGTCTGGACCATTTCGAGGCTTGCGTGACTCGACGGATGGTTACGCGCATTGACTTCCGCATCCTTTGCTTGAGCTGGCGGTGTGAAGTATGCAGAGAAGCACCGCCGTCAAAGCACAAGACCTCCGTGGCTTTCTGGAACTCCTGCTCATCGGTCTTGTCATCATCCATGTCTTCATCGTCGTCGTCATCCTCATCCTTGTCGCGGCCGCGGGGTGGTCTGTCTCCTTGCCGCTGCTTGGCCTTGCCGCGGCGTCCTCCCCGGCTGGGGCGTTTCTTGCTGGCTCCTCCAGCACCTTCCTGGGCCTTCTCCTTGTCGCGTCGCTCGTATTCAGCCTTTTGCTGCTCAACAAGCTGCTCGACCTTCTTGCAGCTCTGGAGGTCATGGCCCTTGGTGCGGTGGATCTGGTAGTACTGCTTGTTGGTGCCGTCCTTCTTGTCAGCGACCGCCACAGCCTGGCAGTTGGTGCCAGCGGCAACCTCCTTGCCGGAGCTACTAGCTTTGGCTTTCTTGGCGCCACCTCCGTTGCCGGACTGCTCAACAACTAGCACATCTTTTCCTTTCTTCTTCCTGTTGTTCCGCCGCCGACTTTTCTTTGCCGGGGCGGACCCCTCACTATCAGATCCTGCTACTACATATTCTCTCCGGAGTCTCCTCCCTTCCTCAAGCCTTGCACTTGTCCGGGCAGGGCATACAGCTCAGGCGTCTCTGATCTTGCACATCGCCATCTCCTCCCGCATCCTGCGGTTTCTTGCGCTCGATGGAGCGCGCTGATTACTGGCGGGGTGGACATCTGAGATGTTGTCTTGTCTGTGGCTGAATCTCTGAATGTACTTGCGAGGGGCTCTCCTTCCTTCGGGTGAGCAGATGAAGGTCGCTCTCTTAGCCATGAGGCTTGTGGCCGCTGTAAAGCGCCGACAAACTGATGGCATAGATCCCAAGAGGAAATGGGTTGTCCGGCAAGTGCATGAGCCAGAGATCGACATTGGGCTTGAGTACCAGCGGGAACTAGTTGGCCAGGATCTTGTCGTCTCGCCCCCCCGGCAGCTTGCACCGCAATGGTGTAGATGCTGAGGAACTCCGACGGATCCGTCTTGCCGTCGTACTTCTGCAATGCGTCGGCTTGAAATTCTTCTTCTTTGGGCCCTTGGACTTGCTGCAGCTCACGAGTGAACGCAGGGCAACCTACCGCGTACGGCAAGTCGCCTGGTTCCCCTGGCGCATGCATGTCGACAGAGGGCCCAGCGCGCTGGTCGGATTGACGCCGCGCTTCTCTTGGGCACTCGATGCGAGTTCGAGCGTCTTCTTGCTGTCATTCGTGAAGAACTTGGCGCTGATCGCGACGAGCTCGTGGATCTGATGAAGCGGTGGAGTCGCTGTCGAGGTGGATCCGACGAGTTGGCGATCTTGGCCTTCGGGGTGGAGAGTGCATGGTGGTGGCACCCCACGGTTTAAATCGCCACCGGCTCGTGCTTAGCAGTCTGTCGCGGCAGCGTTGTACTCGGCTGCCGCGGAGTGTCGCCGTTGGCAAAGCCGATGAGACTCTGGATGGTGGCCCTCCATTCATCGACCTTGTCGGCTGTTGGAGGGTAATCTAGGAGCAGTTGAGCTCTCGCCAAAGCTTCTGCTGGAGTGGTGGGTGGCGATGGCGAGCGGCGCGAGGGGGGATATGCTCGGACTTCTAACTATGTTAGAAGGAGCGATATCCCGTCGAGCGACCGATGCCTCGCTCGCGCCAGCATGTTGGCGTGCATGCTGGTCTTGAGGTCCCCGAGATCCACCAGCTCGATCTTGGTCCAACGAGCGTATGGTATTGTGAATACCATGACGCTGTCGGTCCCGTGCCTCCTGAGATGGGTGCGGTGCATGTACGAACGCCGAGGTCTGCGCAGCCTTGTCCTTGGACCTGGCTGCACCGTGGGCTCCCTCGTCGACGCCCGTCCTTCCGCCAGCGTCTACCCCACCACCCATTTGCTCCGGTGGTGGTGGGATCGACGTGGACGGATCCGCTGCCGCCGAAGCCTTCTTCTTCGGTGGCATGTCGATGGAGATGATGAAGATCTAGCTCGTGTGAACGCCGGATCAGGTTCACACAGCCTCGACGTGCCCCTACCTGGCGCGCCAAAGATGTTGGGGAAGCTGATCTGACCCACGAACACCTATGGGACCGGCGGACCGAGCCCCTTCGGTTGGCGGGGGCGAGATCGCCTGAAGAGCGGATCGGCGAAGCACCACGAGCAGTTTACCCAGCCGGAGCTCTCCGGAGATAACACTCCTCTGCTGCATGTTTGAGTGTATTGAGTTCTTGCTAGGGAGCGCTGAGTGCTCTGATACCTCCAGCTGCTACTTGAGACCTAAGCGTGGGTGTTTTCGGCTTCGAACCTCTCGAACCCCCTCTCGTTGCATGGGCCTCCTTTTATATGCTCAAGGGGTCTCCGGCAGGTGGCAACGTAGACAAGGGTAAAAATGGAAAAAGGAATGTGGTTGGTACAGCTACTTGTGCGTGTATCATACCTAACCACGGCGGCGGGGACAAAGGCATTAAATGCCCATCTCGTCGCCCAAACGGTGCAAGCGAGGGACCGTCGAGCGCCACCGCTTGCCACGATGGCAATCTTGTCGGCGCCGCTTGCCACCGTGCTCGGCCTGGCAAGCGACCTCTTACCACGCCGCGCTGGAAAGGTCCTGTAGGCGACACGTTGGTGGATGTCTTTGGGCGCAGAGCGGAGTGGTAGTCTACATGACAAGCGCCTTGCATGATTGTTTCCTTGTCGCGTCCGGAAGCTTGTCGCTCACCGGGCCTTCCCGGCAAGCTCCTCTTGCTGGGGCCTTGTCTCCTAGGTGCCTTGGTTGGCCTTCCCGACAAGCTCCTATTGCCGGGGCCTTGTCTCCTTGGCTTAAATACTTTTTTCTTGAATTGCTCCAAAGGAACCACGGAGGACCTTGGCGGTCACCCGACAACCCTTGTCGCGGGGTGCTGCGACTGCCCGTGCACAAGTTCGGGATACTAGGGTACCCATACTCTAGTACACCGACACCGGCAAGGCTCTTGTAAACACCTTTCTCTATAATTCCCTTCAATAAGCTATTTTCTTGCTCAAGTGTAACTTGGCTAAGAGAATCATTAGTGGAATCAAGAGAACTACTAGAAGCAACAACATTGGATTTAGCATGATTATTGTTACTACTAGAGGAAGAATCCTTCTTGTTCTTGTTACTAGACTTGACTTGAGGCATGTAAGTAGATAAGAGTAAACGCTTGGCAATGTAAGAAGAACTTTTCGTATGAAGATCATCATTGATTGCCTTTAAGAACTCATGCTCTTGCTCAAGGTTGAGCTTTTCAAAGCGTAACTTCTCATGAGTCCTTAAAAGTTCTCGACGATCTTCTAAGATAGTTTCATGAGCTAACTTAAGTGTGTTTAGTTCTTTAGTTAGAAGCTCAATATTCTCCTTATCATTGTCATTCATTTTATCTTGATTAGCATGATTAATTGACGTTTCATCATAGTATTCATCACTAGAGTTGTCAACAAGTAAATCATCATCACCTAACAAGTCATCTTCATCACTATTGAAATCAACATACTCGGGATGTGTTACCTTTGGACCTTTGGCCATGAAGCATCTTCCAATTCCTTCATTTGGTGAATCAAATATGTCGTAGGAGTTGGTTAGCACAAGTGCTAGACCGGCAACACCTTCATCTTGAGTATATTCGGAGTCGGAGTGATAACTTCTCTCGGAGTGATTGTCGGAGTCGGAGCCGGATACCCATTCACCAACATGATCTTGATGTCTTTTTTTTGTGTAGCTCCTTGATGATTTGTCCTTCCTTTCCGAATCCTTGCTTCTCCCTGAGGGTCTTCGTTCATAACGATCATCTCTACTCCTCCTCTCTCTTGGTGGTGATTCTTCTCTTCTACTTCTTCTCTTTGGTGATTCTTCTCATCTTTTGTAGGGTGTCGTACACTCATTGGAATAGTGTCCGGGTCTCCCACAATTGTAGCAATTGCGCTCTCGACTAGAAGATCTTCTGTCATTGTAGGACCTTGACTTGGAGCTTCTTTCTTTGCTTCTATTCTTGTAGAACTTGTTGAAGTTCTTCACGATTAAGCTCAATTCTTCATTGAATGTTTGTTTCTCACTTGATGATGTGGGGGCTTCACATGAGGCTTTGTAAGCACCACTTGTTGTGAAGTTCCTCCTTATCCTTGAGTGACATCTCATGAGCAACAATTCTTCCAATGACTTCCATTGGCTTGAGATCTTTGTAATTGGGCATCATTTGGATCAATGTGCACATGGTATCATATTTTCCATCCAAAGCTCTTAGGATCTTCTTGATGATGAATTTGTCGGTCATCTCTTCACTTCCTAAGCCGGCAATCTCATTTGTGATAAGAGCAAGCCTAGAGTACATTTCAGCGACACATTCACCATCCTTCATTTTGAACTTGTCAAGCTGACTTTGAAGCACATCCAACTTGGATTCCTTGACGGAGTCAGTACCTTCATGCATATCAATCAAAGTATCCCAAATTTCCTTTGCATTCTCAAGACGGCTGATGTTGTTGAATTCTTCGGGGCACAATCAGTTGAAGAGGGTATCACAAGCTTGAGCGTTGTATTGCAGCATCTTCAACTCTTCCGCGCTAGCTTCACGGTTCGGTTCTCTCCCATCAAAGAATTCACCTTGCAAGCCAATACACACAATAGCCCAAACAGCGGGGTTATGTCCAAGAATATGCATTTTCATCTTATGCTTCCAACTAGCAAAATTAGTACCATCAAAGTAAGGACCTCTACGGTGATAATTTCCCTTGCTAGACGCCATACTCTCCTAGGTTGTGAAACCAAGGCTATGACCACCAAAACCTATGGAAATCAAAGCAAATGGAGACCAAAGCTCTGATACCACTTGTAGGATCGAAAGTATGTCTAGAGGGGGGGGTGATTAGACTACTTGACCAAATAAAAACTTATCCTTTTCCCAATTTTAGTCTTTGGCAGATTTTAACTATCTAAGCACAAGTCAAGCAATCTTAACACAATTCAAGCAAGCATGCAAAGAGTATATGAGCAGCGAAAAGTAAAGCATGCAACTTGCAAGAATGTAAAGGGAAGGGTTTGGAGAATTCAAATGCAATTGGAGACACAAATTTTTTTGTCGTGGTTCTGACAGGTGGTGCTATCGTACATCCATGGTGATGGAGACTTCAACCCACGAAGGGTAACGGTTGCGCGAGTCCACCGAGGGCTCCACCCACGAAGGGTCCACGAAGAAGCAACCTTGTCTATCCCACCATGGCCGTCGCCTACGAAAGACTTGCCTCACTAGCGGTAGAACTTCATGAAGTAGGCGATCTCCTTGCCCTTACAAACTCCGTGGTTCAGCTCCACAATCTTGTAGGAGGCTCCCAAGTGACACCTAGCCAGTCTAGGAGACACCACTCTCCAATAAGTAACCAATGGTTTGTTGATGATGAACTCCTTGCTCTTGTGCTTCAAATGATAGTCTCCCCAACACTCAACTCTCTCTCACAGGATTTGGATTTGGTGGAAAGAAGATTTGAGTGGAAAGCAACTTGGGGAAGGCTAGAGATCAAGATTCATATGGTAGGAATGGAATATCTTGGCCTCAACACAAGGGTAGGTGGTTCTCTCTCAGAAAATGTGTATTGAAAGTGTAGGTTCGTTCTGATGGCTCTCTCCATGAATGAAGAGTGGGTGGAGGGGTATATATAGCCTCCACACAAAAACTAACCATTACACGCAATTTACCAATCTCGGTGAGACCGAATTGAGAAACTCGGTCGGACCGATTCAGCAAATCTAGTGACCGTTAGGATTTTCGGTGGGACCGACATGCAACTCGGTAGGACCGATATGGTTAGGGTTAGGGCATAACGTAATCTCGGTGAAACCGATTACACAAATTCGGTGAGACCGATTTTGGTAATAAGCTAACCAGAGAGTTGGTCGGAGTAAACTTCGGTGGGACGGTTCGCTCATTTCGTGGGACGAAATGTTACAAAAGGAAGCAGAGAGTTTACATTGCAATCTCGATGGGACCGATCGCTCATCTCGGTGGGACCAAAAGCGTTCTGAAGGAAGCAGAGATTACAATTCCATCTCGGTGAGACCGAGATCCCTATCGGTGAGACCGATTTGCCTAGGGTTTGTGGCAGTGGCTATGACATCTGAACTCGGTGGCGCCGGATAGAAAGAATCGGTAGGGCCGAGTTTGAGTTTTGGTATAGGTCATATGTGGATGTGAGAAAGTAGTTGAGGGCTTTGGAGCATATCACTAAGCACTATGGAGCAAGAAACTCATTAAGCAACAGCTCATCCCTCCTTGATAGTATTGGCTTTTCCTATAGACTCAATGTGATCTTGGATCACTAAAATATAAAATGTAGAGTCTTGAGCTTTTGAGCTTGAGCCAATCCCTTTATCCTTAGCATTTTGAGGGGTCCACTTTTCTCATCCATGCCATGCCATTCATTGAGCTTTTCCTGAAATATTCATCTTGGAATAATGTTAGCTCAATGAGCTATATGTTGTTAGGAATTACCAAAACCACCTAGGGATAGTTGCACTTTCACCTAAACCTTTTCATTTTCTTCTCCAGTAAGCTTCAAAAATCCATAAACAATTCAATTCAGTCCAAATTTTATGATTCAAATTTCTAGTGACTCCATAAATCATGACCTACTCGTTGCTGTTACATGCACATTTTTCCAGAAATATTTCTTTCACAAATAATTATAAAATCCCATTTTTCCATTTCTGTCATAAACTTTAGAAAATCACAGAGAGCTCAAAATTGATCCAAATGCCATGATTCAAATTCCTATATGCTTATAAGTTCATAACTTAGTTTATGAAAAATTTTCTTAATACTTTCTGTGCAACACAATATAATGAGCCATTTCTTCATATTTGTCCACTTTGCAAATTCATAAGAAATTCATTTGAACTCCAAATCCAGTGAAACCAACTCCTAGATGCTTCTAAAATCATGGTTTGTTAAATGGGTGCATTCTCTCATTTTTCAAAAATATATTTCTGTACACTTCTTGCAAATCCATAAATCCATTGATTCTATCATATTGAAATGCTCAAAAATATCCACTGATCCAATTCCAATGAAACCACTCTGATTATTTTTCCTATAGCCAGAGATGTCCTAGAAAAGTAAAATTAATATTTTTAGAGCACTTTTATTTCCGCCTTGTTGTGTTGCTTATTATGGTTGCTTTCGACGATAGTTGACGAAGTAGACGAAATGCTCGGAGTTGGACCAGAGATATTTGAAGACCTCGAAGACTTTGTTAAAATAGGCAAGCAGCCCTTTGACCATGTCTATGAAACCCTTTTTATGCATGACATATAGCACCATATTGTTGTTGCAACAGAATCATGATGAGGTGGAACCAGTTTGATTGTTTGCCACCATTACTTCCTCGTTGATACTTGCATTGTGCATGATCCTACCTCCTTACGAGGGTTATGCCGGTGGGAGTAGATAGGATGCTAAAGTAGTTGCTACGCAAAAAGGGACGGGAATATGCATGGTGATGGAGACAAAGTATTTCCAAAAGTATTTCCAAAAGACTTTTCAAAAACCCCATCGGGTGCCACTTATGCCCGGGGGAGATGATGAGTTGGGTAGCCACTTGATGACAAAGTGGTCTACCGAGGCAAGTGTGTGTGTTGTTTTTCAAAACGGATTGGTTTAAGTTGCGACCGCTACTCCAACCTTACATGCGCAACCACTCTACCCTTATATGGGAAAGGACATTATTGATTACCTAGGCCGATACTATCTTGGAGCCTGCATTACTAGTGACGGGAGAGTTGTTGTTGCGCTCTCTCGGGACGGGGTCGTGCCAGGTAGGACGGCCATGACTTTTTTCACAGGGCACCGGACACACCGTTGGTACCCCATTCTTGAGATATGAGATGATTATGGAGCGTGGCTCCATGAAAGTGTTATGTGTTAATGTTGGGCACGGGGGTTACTACCAGTCGAGTGGAATCTATGTTCGTGTCGTCTAGGGAAAGATAGTGATCGGGTGCTTACCCCGGGTACATGAGGTATCGCGGGTCTCGGATGACACGGAAGTTCCCTGGATCTTGTGGGTAAAGTGTGCAACCTCTGCAGAGTGTAAAACTATTCGAATAGCCGTGTCCACGGTCAAGGACAGTTGGGTAACCACTCTTGGGCTATGTCCATATGTTTCTGACAAACAACACGGTTTGGTAAATATGTTGATGTGATTCGTGAGGAAGTCACGATGAGCTTGAGCATGAGTTATTCACAACTCCTTTTCGATGTTAATGTCTCTAACCTCCTGATACTTATTGCAGACGCATTCATGTCCTTGATAAATGTTGATCATACTTTCATGAGAAAAATTAGCTTTCCGCAAAACTGCCAATTTAACAGTAGAGTCGTGCATATTTATTATATTATCACTCTTGGGTTGCTTGCAAGTACATTCAAAGTACTCATTGGCTTGCCACTGGTTATTTTATTGGACAGGCATGAAAGAACAAGATATGATGAAGAATACTTCGGTGACGAACATGCGAGCTAGGACGCTTACCAGTCAGAATGCCTGTAGGATTAAGGCAGATGGCATGGGTCCAAGTTATCGACGAAGATTTCCGCTACAATGTTATACTCAAGACTTGACCATAATGGTCCTACTTGTATGTCTGGTATGTATGTATGTAAGCCTCTTGTTATTCAGCTTACGTGTGTTCGGTGAGCATTGAGATCCTTTGTACCGTGCATTCGATGATCACGACTTATGAGTCGGGGTGCGCCACAAACTGATATCGAGCCATCCTAACGATAGGAAGCCTTAGTTAGCATGGTGCGTTAGTTAGGGTAAAACTATTTCCAAAACTATTACTAGTTTTCAAAACTATCTCTACTGCTCTTTCCTTCTCAGTTTTTCGAAAACTAAGGTATATTTTCCTTATTGATCTCTTTCCCCTAAAAAATGGTCGCTAGTACCCTTATGCCCCTGACCACTGGATTCCTTGTAATTCTCGTGGATAATCTAGAAGGAAGACGCCTTGCCAAACACTCACCCACCTCTTCTGAACACAAGATTGGCGATGCCACAGCAAGACGATGCCAACAGAAGATATGCCCTCGAGGAATGAGGACATGAAGACCCAGAAGATGGTGACACCCTCGACACTGCCCCAGGATGATGCAACCTTAGCCTATGATGATTAGGGCATAGGAAATGCAAGATCGCGATACACATCGCTAATAGATCAACCATGTCCTTATCGTTGTTGCATCGGCAACCACCGATGGATGAGAACCTAGCCATTTGGTCCGCCTCACTATAGTGAGCAGGAAAACGGTTCTCTTCATCCCCCGCTCTTGATGACGATATTGTCAACAATGAGTCCGACAGATTTTACCTTTATTATGCCTTGTTAAATGTCGTTGCATAAAGGAGTGCCACCTGGAACCGCCGACACCTTAAAAAGGCAAAAGTGATCGTCATGATTAAGAAGACAAGAGAAGATCAAGTCAATGCCAGCCACGAGGAGCCACCTTCACCCCATCACCTCATCAGGAGAGAAGTTGTTGAAGACTCTTCAGGCTCAACCCAGATTGTTTCATGGAACAAGAGACGTAGCAACACCTAAGGAAAACTCAAAAGACTGCATGAGGCACAAGGCACGACTACTAAGTCCGAGAACCCCTAGGGTAGGATGAGTCGTGTATCCCCTATGCGCAGTCGAGTCCGTATGATGGTTCAAATAGAACTACGATTGTGTGTTGCTTGTTTTTATTTGTTTGTGTTTTGATATAGGTCGCACTTTTGCCCTAGGCAACAAGTATGTGACTATATCACCTTCCTTACCTTGTTTCTTTTGTTTGGCCCTTTTTGGCACTCGTTTGTTTGCACCTGCACTATAGAACCCCCTTTAGGCATTCCCCTCCTTTATGCTACTTCTCCCTCTCATCTCTGAAGACCAGTAAGACCAAATGCACTAAGGATTCCACCTCGGAAACCAACTAGCAATGGAGACTTTTGCTACAACCTCCTCGACCTAGTGCAACCCCGTAGGGTTATGTTTAACCCTCAAGATTAGAAACCCATTCCTAGACCCTTCGAGACTTCACAAGACACCCCAGCACGAATCCTTAACCATGTGCTTAACCCACAGAATTGCAAGAGAAACTGTTAAGCCCCCGTAACCATGCACTACATTGGGTTCATTATGGAACTAGTGGACATAGTGAACGAGCACATTGTCATTCTAATACCGCACAAGAACTGACGGTGCCATAGGGAAGACCAATTTGAGGATATAGGAATAGAGGAAGACTGACTTGATGAGTTTATATCAGTGACCTTGAGGAATTATCTGACACTCTCCGGTGGATTATAAGGCTTTCATGTTGGTAGATGAACTTGGAGGGATCTTGTTAATAGAGTAGCGTAACTTTCATCACCCTGGAGTAAACTGGAACTTTGTAGGACAATTATGATCACAAGCTGGGATTCTTGGAGGAATACGATTTTGACTTGATCTTATGATATCAATAGGATGTTGTTGACATTACGAAAATGACTTGGGGGAAATGTGTATGAATTCTCGTAAGACATGAGATTTGGATTTATAGGTGATCCTAGTGGAGTAAAGATGCTGAGTAAGTCTACATGGCTCGGAGTAAATTGGATTTAGACTGATGATCTCGATCATGATACCATGTTTCTTGGTGGATGATAAACTAGGAGATTGGATCAATTGTCGGAGTATATTTAGGGATCTATATAAGCCTGACCTTGGAGTTTACTTGCCTGACCTTGGAGTTTACTTGACAATGATAAGTGGAAATTGGTGAACTTACTATAGTAGAGATAGCCCTTTCAAGTATTTGGGGGATTATAAGGACTTTAGAAGATCGTGTGGAACACCATAGACATTGGATTTGTACAATTAATGAATTGTGTAGTGTTTGATGGAAGTTAATTAATGGGCTTTTGGAGTTGATTCATAGGAAGGAAACAAGATCTTGGAGTGGTATACGGCGTGTTTTCTTAGGATAGAGATGCATTATTTTAGACCTTGGAAGAATAGGATGAGCACTTGGATTGTCATGTTTAATTGAAGCTTAGCAGCTTGTATGCTCTACCCATGGAATTTTACATAGGGATATCCATACATATGATTTTTGGGGATCATAGACATGTATAATTTTGTTAGACCTCCTCTTTGGAGTCATGAGGATATGAATAGGATGAATGATGATTGGAGTTGACCTATACGAGATGATTCTTTCGGTAATATGATGTGATAGAACAATTGGCATCTCAGGAACCGTGCTTAAGGATAAGATGATAAACGTTCACTCGCACACTAGAATCCTTGAAATCCTTAAGCCCTACCAAGTCACAACATGGTCAGATCATGACCATGGGCTTTGGCTCTAGGACAAGGAAACCTTGGCCAATACTCAACCATGACCACCACCAATACCCCATTCTACTTTATGTACCTCATGAACAAAGCCTTCATAGAGTACTTGGTAAAGTTAGTTATCATCTTTATTTTAGGACATGCATGTCCACCTGAAGACGGAAGAAGAGTTGTTCAGCTGGTTATGGAACATCTGAAGACCGCCATGTCAAGGAGGAAGAACTATACCAACCACCATCGTCAAGAAGTGAACTTCCTCGTCGAAGACCGCGCGTATCTGCAAACCACTCCTATTAAAGAAACCGAGCATTTCCATGTCTAAAGGAAGCTCACACCAAGATTTACCGTCCCCCTTCGAGATCACTGCAAGATGAAAAGTAGACAACTACCAGCTGGAGTCACCACCTGAGTTACCAACTGCGCACAATGTTTTCCACGCGACACAACTCCGAAAGTGTTTTCAACTTCCTAAATAGCCCGATCTCTACAAGGACATCGATCACCGAGCCATCGACCCCTAGCCCAATCTAACCTACCGCGAGCTACCCATTAGCAACCTGGATCAAGAAGAGCGTCATACACGAGGCCACACCATCAAGTACTTCAAGCTCAATGGAGCACCACACAGAAGCAGAAGCAACATGAGGACTTGAAGACTAACCCAGATCCAAGTTTCTGTATCCCTTTCCGCGCCTAGTTTGGGAATCTCGGGGATGAGATTCTTGTAAGGGCACTACTAGGGAAAAGCCTATACACAGAATCTTAGCAGCAGCGCGGCTCAAAAAGGAGCACTGCTGCTAATTAGTAGTAGCGCGTGTGCGGGAAACTCGCTACTGACAAGTTTTTAGCAGTAGCGCGCTTGGTGTAAACCGCTCTGCTACAAATATCGACCGGCGGTGTCCACCAAACTCCATTTAGCAGCAGCGCGGTGCCGCGAGCCGCGCTACTGCTATGGCTGTAGTAGTAGCGTGCTTTTTCTGAGGTCGCTGCTGCTAAACTTCAAATTGGCACACTTTTGGTCCGGTTAGCGATGGCGCCGTTGCCCAAAGCGCTGCTACTACTTCCTTAGCAGCAGCGTTTAGCTCCAGCTCTGCTAATCCGCACCAACTCACCACCTTTTCCCCACCTGTCCCTCCCCCTCCCTCCTCTCTTCCCTTTCCCCTACCTCCCACATGCTCCCACTCTCACTCTTCTTCTTCCTCAATACTTCTCCCCCATTACTCTCCTTCTTCTATCTACCTTTCTCTCTCTTCATTACTCTTACCTAACTACACCACCTCCATTAATGCATCTCCTTTATCTTTTTCCTTCCCCCTCCACTAGTTGAAGTTGTCTCCTCCCAAATTAGGTAGCTAGATAGATGTAGGATTTAGTTAAGTGACCTATTTGCCCCCTAACTAGATCTATCTTTGTCAAGAAGAGCTTTGTGCACTTTTGATCTCCCTACAACATCATCTCCACCGTGTGCTTGATCTCGAGATAGAGGTGATTAAAATTTCATGCTTTTGCAAAATGGAAATATGTTTATGTGTGTGTGATATGTTTATGGAAATTGTGTGTGTGGCATGAGTTGACGCCAAATTGTGCTTTTGAGTTGCCTATGTTTTGCCGAAATGTCGATTTATTTCCGTTTCGGCGAATTCCGGGCAAACTCTAGATCCATGTATGTCCTGTTTTTAGGGAAGGTCATGCTGAATTTTTGTATGACATTGATGCATGCACGCATTTTTATAATCAATTTGTTTTATTATTATCGTGCGAGCGTTCATGATGGTCGATGGAGCGATGGTGGACAGGTGGTTGCGGTCGGCGGTCCGGGACATGAAAGAAAATAACCTATGAGGTTTTATGTCCGTGTCGAAAATGCAAAGGAATAGTTTGGCTCGACCCCTATGGCGATGGTGGTGTCGAGCGCACCTGCTCATGACTGGTTTCATGGATGGCTATACCGGTGGATAATCGAAGATGAGGATGACGATGTTGAGGATGCCGACGGGCAGGCAATGATGACAGGGGCAAGAAGAAGAGATGATCGATAATGGCGGCGGGAAGAGGCGGACATGGCGGCGAAGAAGGGCGGACATGGCGGAGGAGAAGGGCGGACATGGCGGCGGAGAGAGCGACATGGACTCCACGCAGAGTTAAATCGGTACTAAGTTCAATCATCGGGACCCTCATGTTCAAGCATTGCCAAGGAGGCAATCTTGAGAGAGCTGCTTCTAGAGAGGAGGCTAAGCTGGAGCAAGTGGTGGTAGACTCGAACACTCCATTGTATGATGGTTGCAATCCTAAGGTGACCGCTTGAGTTTCACGCTCCAACTCCACGAAGGCGAAGGCTAAAACAAATGGACCGACACTAGCCTTGATGAGCATCTCAAGTACCTAAAGGATGTTCTTCCGTGGGTAATCTATGTCCTACTAGTGTTGATGAGGCCAAGAAGATCGTGTGCCCTCTTGATCTACCACACGTTAGATACCATGCATGCATCAACGATTGCATAATTTATTGCAAGGAGCATGCGGAAAAAACAAGTTGTCCGGTGTGCAATGCTTCTCGATACAAGAAGGCCGGGAACAAATGTCCCCAGAAAGTTATATGGTACTTACGGTCCTCCCGTCTCGGGTATTTTGTAGATCCCAAGGAAGCAAAGCTAATGCGCTGGCACGCGGAGAGGAAGAAGCCCGACGATGGAGATGATCCGAAGCCGAGACACCTGAAGGATGGAAGCCAGTGGAGAGAGTTGAACATCTTCTATTGGTATGTGATGCAAGGAACATCGTGCTCGGCGTGTGTACCGATGGCATGAATCTGTTTGGCAACCAGAACAACAACCATAGCACATGGCCCGTGTTTGTATGGATGTACAACCTCCCCCCTGGTTGTGCATGAAATCGAAGTACATTCACATGAGCATGCTTATTCAAGGGCCAAAACAACCAGGAAATAATATTAATTTGTATCTGGGGCTACTTCAAGAGGAGTTAGACACGTTATGGAAAACACCGGCCAAGACATGGGAGGCCAGCAAAGGCGAGTATTTCAACATGAGAGCCGCGCTGATCACGACAGTGCATGACTATCTCGGTTACGGATATGTGCCAGGCCAGGTGTGCCATGGATATTGTGGATGCACGCGATGCATGGATGATCTGACGTCTCGGCAGCTAATGTCAAGGAAAGATGGCGGATGCAGGAAAATCGTGTACATGGGGCATCGAAGATGGCTTGAACAGGGCGACCGTGGAGAAACCGTGGAGATCTATTCAATGGTCACGCTGAGCATCGAAGACCTCAACTTAAGCGGGCGGTGCGAAATCGATGAGCTATTGAAAAGCTGGAAGGATTGCCCAGCGCAGGAAGAGCGATGAGAAAGGCGCGGAGCCGCTGCTGAAGGTATGGAAGGCGAGGTCGTGTTCTAGGACTTGGATCTTGGCACAAGCTCGATACACCTCATTGCCTTGATCAAATGCATATCTGTAAGAATGTCCTTGAGAGCTTGCTCGCAACAACGATGAACATGCGGATAAGACCAAGGATGGGCGAAGGCAAGAAAAGACTTGCAAGATTTGAAAATCAGGGAAGATCTGCGTGTCGCCCGTAAAATGTCGGGCGAGGCAGAGAGACGGAGACGAGGCACGAGAGAAGAAGGGCAAGAAAATAAAGAAAGAGGATTATTGCCCCCCTTCTTGCTTCACCTTAAGTCAGGCTGAGATCAATCAATTCTTTAAGTGCCTTACCGGAGCCAAAGTTAGTTCCGGTTACTATGGCAAGATAAGCAGATATCTAGACACAGACAAGAAAAGGTTCAGCGGGATGAAGTCTCATGACTGTCATGTGATGATAACGCAGATACTACCTGTTGCCCTTAGAGGGATAATGGACAAGCACGTCTGTGACACGCTTATTGGTCTCTGCAACTTTTTCGACGTCATCTCTCGAAAGTTGATCATTGTGAAGCAGCTCCAAAGGCTACATGAAGAGATCGTTGTGATACTGAATGAGCTTGAGATGTACTTCCCGCCCGCGTTCTTTGACGTGATGGTGCATCTATGTGTCCATATTGTGGATGACATAATAGACACAGGGGCCGTCATTCCTGCACAACATGATGCCATTTGAGAGGATGAATGGGATCATCAAAGGATTCGTTAAGTAACATGTCCCGTCCGGATGGAAGCATCGTCGGGGCTATTTGACACAAGAGTGCATCTCTTTACGTGAGAATTTTCTATATGGCGCAGACCAGCCGCTTTGGTGTTAGTGTTGGTTTGCCCGTTAACAAGAACAATGGGAGGCTCGAAGGAGATGGTCACTTGCAGCGGTCGTAGGGAACTGCCGTGGCATACTCAGATCGATGCAGCGACTTTGTGAGAACAAACTTGGTAGTGCTAGAACACCTAGGCGAGGTAGATCCTTTCGTGGCACTACACAAAGAAATTATCGCAAAGAAATATCGTGACCGGGGTATGCAGGGGCGAACACGAAGTTACTAGAGCACAACTCCACTTTCTGCATTGGTTCAAAGAGCATATTATTGCTAATCCCGGAGGAGGGCTCTAAGGACGGATTGCTCCTATCGCCTTAGCACATGGCCCTCGCCCAACCTCGTAACCTATCGGGCATATGATATCAATGGATACACGTTCTACGGAGGCCAAAGATATGGACGGTGATGATCAGAACTTAGGGGTGACGATGGAATGCATGACCGGCAGCGACAAAGGCGCAATCTGAGCGATTTTATGGAAGGTCGAGGAGATCAGGAGCTTGACTACTCGGATTGCACAACACGACGGTGTTCCGTGTCGGATGGGCTAAGAATGTCGAAAGAAAACGGATTTTCACTACCATGACTATGCCCGGCGCCAAGAGCGCTATCGTGAAAGCTATCGCAAAAAACGAGCCATGGGTACACACTAAGAACGTGACACAATGCTTCTTCATAACCGACCCATGCAATCCCAGTCGTGTTGTCGTGAGGAGAGGCAAAAGGAACATCATTGGAATGTATGGAGTCGCCAGCGAGGAAGACTATGATCGATCGACAACCCAATGAGGGAAGATGGCGATGATGATGAAGTATCGTCAAAGAAGAATCAATACTACATTACCTAAGAAAAATTGTACTCCATGGAAAAGGCAAAGTCACAATGAGGGGCTCAATTATTCTTCGACGAACAAGAAGGGAAAGAAGCTGACTTAAAAACGAAAACGTCAGCGCTAAGGAACCATGTGTTATCGGTCAAATGATGTAATATATATATGTTCCTATTTTGTATACACACTTAGCCATTATTATGCATGGGTCCAATTACGTAATATATATGTTCCTATTTTGCATACATATTTAATCGTCAAATGATGCAATATATATCGCCCTCCCTTTGTTCACTGCTCTCGGGAAATAAAAGTGGGAGAAAATAAAGGAAAGGAAAAAGGAAAACTGGCAGTAGCGAAGGTAGTAGCAGCGTGTTTTGTCTAAACCGCTACAGCTACTGAAGGTAGTAGTAGCGCATTTCGTATAAACCGGTACAGCTATGAAGGTAGTAGCAGCGCGTTTTTCGCAAACACGCTACTGCTACGTCCACTTCACCAAAAATTCTCACTCTCCCTGCTTCATCCCGCCTTTTCCCATAAATCCCCTCTCTCTTCCCCGTCCTTTGCCGCCTTGCCCTGACCCCAGCCTTCTGATTGACCAGCGCTTCGCCCCGACCCGACCCTCGCCCCGACCCGACCCAGCGCTCGCCCCGACCCAGCCCTCGCCCCGACCCGGTGTCGGCGCTCGCTTCAACCTGGCGCTCACCCCGACCCGTGCTGCGCCCGACCCGGCCCTCGCCCCGACCCGACCCGGCGCTGCCTCCTCGCCCTGCACCTCTGTAAACCCCCCTCTCTCTCTCTCTGCTAGGGTTCTTGGTTAATTTACTTAGGTTTTAGTTAGGGCAGTATGTTAATTAGGTTATCTATTTAGTTATGAATTTAGCTAGGTTTCAAAATTAGCTGAATTTATATGCAAATTTGAACTGGACATGTGATATGTGGATATGTCATGTTTTGGACATGTCATGTTTGGAAAATGATCCGAGTGGCCTATGTTACACCGGAATGTTGATTCATTTCCGTTCCGGTGAATTTCAGGCGCTCGATATGTCCATTTTTTAGCAAAGGTCATGGCGAAATTTCCCGTGAATAAAGGCATGATTTGTGCTCAATAGTTGGCATATTGAGTGCTTGCACATAGATTTCTTTTTTATGTCATTTCTCATTTATTCGTACTTTTAGAAATAAATGAGGACACTTAATCATAGGAAACATGTCGAACAACGAAGAAACTAGGCCTTCTGACCAAGATGCAGACGAGATGGATTATGAGGGTGAACAAGAGTACCTCGACTATTTGACTGCTAAGCAAGGTTTGCAGGTCAGCCTCGATGATGGTACTGACGCCGACATCGACACCGATGGCGCCGGCACTGATGGCGGTGCCGAGATCGGTGGGGAAGGTACCGGCGGGGAAGGTACCAGCCGCGATGCCGCTATCGAAAAGAGGAAGCATAAGAAGCAGAGGATACGAAAACCTAACAAACTAGGGATTGGACCACTTGTGATCACAAAGATGGCACCTGGCAAGTTTGAGCCATTAGAGCGAGAAGAACCTCGCAAGTGCTATGGGAACCAAGTAGGATGCATCCTCACGGGAATCTTGTGACATCAACGACGATGACTTAAGGAGTAAAGAACATTTGATGCAGTTGCTCCTAACGAAGTTGCACAAGAGATTCAAGTTCCCCGACTGGGATGATAACATAGAACAACCGTGGGATGATCCGAAGATGAAAAATATTAACAATCACGCCATGAGCATGTTCAGCAATGATTTCGCCTCCTGGAAAGGGAGGGTGAAACGAGCTATTGAGGCTGATGAACCCCTGTCCAAGATTGTGGAGGAAAATCCGACACTTACGGAAGAGGAGTTCGAAAAGTTCAAGGACACTTGCGCTACCGAGGCAGCCAAGGCTAAGGCTCTGAAATTCAAGAGCCTTGACCAAGGAAGGCAGGGGAAGCATCGCCTCGGAAGCCGTGGCTACCTCGGTAAAAGGCCCATATGGGATAAGGAGGGCCTTGAGCGTGAAGCCGCGGGTCTCCAGACCCTTCATAAAGTTCACCAACCCCTTGGGCGTGACTTCATCGAGGGCCCGCTACAAGTGGGACAAGGAGAAAAAGGTTTTTTACATGGACAAGATCACGAGGAAATTGATTAGACTACTGGAGAAGCAACACCAGCTTGCAGCCGAAAGCCCTACTTCTCCGATGAGGCCCAAGTGGGACACCCCTCTCAACAGGGCCTTGAACGAACTTAAGGGACTCCCTTTGGGCCAGCGGCCGCAATATGGTCGTGTGCACGGCGCTGGAGATGGCGCCACGTGGAAGGTGTTTTACAACGAGGGCCCGGAGGCCAAGAAGCAGAAAAAGAAGTTTAGTCAGGCAGACATCAACGTGAAGGTGAATCTTGCGGTCGAGAAAAAAGCAGCTGAGGACGCGAAAAAAGCAGCCGAGGACAAATATGAGTTGCTACAGCAGGTAGTCAATGCAGGTTGTATGTTGCCGGTGAAATGATTTCGCTACTAACTTGGTTCTGATATCATCAAGCTGGACGAAGGAAAATCCAGACAAGACGGTACATGATTTCCCGTTGCCACAACAACAACAACAACAACAACAACAACGACAACAACAACAACAACAACAACAACAACAACGACAACAACGACAACAACGACAACAACGACAACAACAACAACAACAACAACGACGACAACAACGACAACCACAACAACAACAACAACAACAACAACAACAACAACAACAACAACAACAACAACAACAACAACAACAACAACAACAACAACAACAACAACAACAACAACAACAACAACAACAACAACAACAACAACAACAACAACAACAACAACAACAACAACAACAACAACAACGACAAAAACAACAACAACAACAACAACGACAACGACAACAGTGCTCATCGGCAAGATCTGCACGAGCCTTCGCCACCCTCTGGTCAACCTCCTCCTGGATCTTGGCTTCACGTGCGGTGACGGCGTCCTCAGCCATGGTCACCTGGCGCTCTTTCGTCTCCAGCCACTCGAGCTCGAGGCTGCGCTCCAAGGCCTCCAGCATCAGCGCCTCCTCGTGTTTCTGGATCTCCTTCTCTTTGGAAGACGCTCCCCTCATTGACGCCAAGACGTCCTTACGCGCCTCAATCCGCTGTTCAAGGGTAGCGTTCAAGGCCAGGAGTTCTCGTTCGCGCTCCTAAGCAGCCTCACGGTGATGGTCGGCAGCCCTGGCCTCCTCCAAGGCCCGGGCGCAGGCCTCGCGTGAGGTCGCAAGGGACACCTCGGCCTTCGCATTGGCGTGTTCATGCTAAAGATGCCCGAGGTTGATGGCCACCTTCAACTAATATCATTCGCCCGCCAGCCAAAGGTCCTCCGTCTCAAGGCCGGCGTCGACGTCGACAAGCTCTTCTTCGAGCCGGCTCAGCGCGCCCATTGCCTCCCGGAATTGCTCGTGGCATACGACACCGCGCCCGCGCGCAACCTCCAGTGCATGGGCAAGTCCATCCTTCACGCCGGGGGTTGTTGGGGAACCTTGAGGTGGCCTGCCTACCACTGGTGGGGGGCTGTAGGCTGGTGTCGGTGTCAAAACCAGCGGATCTCGGGTAGGGGGTCCCGAACTATGCGTCTAAGGTCGATGGTAATAGGAGAAAAGGGACACAATGTTTACCCAGGTTCGGGCCCTCTCTATAGAGGTAATACCCTACTTCCTGCTTGATTGATCTTGATGAATATGAGTATTACAAGAGTTGATCGACCACAAGATCGTAATGGGTACACCATAGAAGTCTAGCCGGTATGACTATGGTAATGAATATCCCACCTTTCCGGAGTAAGTCCTCCGGTTTATATAGACACCGGGGAGATCTAGGGTTACACAAGGTTGGTTACAGAGAAAGGAATCAACATATCCGGTCGCCAAGCTTGCCTTCCACGCCAAGGAGAGTCCCATCCGGACACGAGTGCGGTCTTCGGTCTTCGTATCTTCACAGCCCATCAGTCCGGCCCGCGGCTAAAAGGCCGGATGCGCGAGGACCCCTTAGTCCAGGACTCCCTCAGTAGCCCCCGAACCAGGCTTCAATGATGAGGTGTTCGGCGCGTAGATTGTCTTGGCATTGCAAGGCGGGTTCCCCCTCCAACAGTTTCCAAGTCATGTGTTCGGCTTTTAATTCAATGCCACACCCTTCGACTTATGTGCTTCTATGTCTTCAACCTCCACGTGTCATGCGAATGCGGATGGTCAGGGTCTTTTTTGCAAATAACACCCTAGGCATGCAAGAAATAGCATCTATTTAAAGAGATTGGATCTCAGATCCATTCGGCACCACGTGGAAAAAATCCTCAGAGACTGCCAGGAGAGAGCACTCCAACATGGCCAACATTCCCAGCTCCTCTTCCTGTTCCAACCTAGAGAGAGGCGAGTCGGAGAGGTGCTCTGTATCCCAAAGCAAATTGGAGAAGCTGCAAACGTTGGGATTTCTCCCTCCTGCAGATCTGGTCCCTGTTCGAGCAGGATTGGCCTCCTTCAACGGCAAAACCCAGGCGAAGGATTTCCCCAATCCGTCTGCGGGAGAACGAGCGTGCTTCGTCCGCTATTTGCTGAGGGGCGTGGGATTTCCCATTCACCCATTCCTCCAAGGGCTTCTGGAGTATTATGGCCTCCAGCTGCACAACTTTACCATGGCCTCCATTCTGCACATCGCGGGTTATATTGCTTTATGCAAACTATTTCTGGGTATTGAGGCCCATTTTCAACTATGGAGAAAGTTGTTCTGCCTTGTCCCGCGCAACCACGAAGGATCAATATTTGAAGTGGGGGGTGCCGAAATATGGCACATTGCCGAGACCGGATACCTATCCGGCACGCCGAAGAAGGCGTCTGAAGAGTGGACCTCTGACCGGTTTTACATTGATGATGTCGTACTTCCAGATCCGGTCTAGAGAGGCCTCCCCGAGTTTGCGAGTGTTCCTCTGACGAAGCGCCACAGCTGGCGCCCCCGGAGTCCCGAGGAGGAAGATAGTGCGGAAGTTCGCCAACTCCCGAGCAAGATCAGGATGCTTGCCCAGTCCGGGTAATACAATAGTCAAAGTGATGGCGACCTCCATAGTATGTGGAGTTCAGCCACTCCAATACAGAGGTCTCTCCATGTGGAATTACAATGGGGAAGATGACACCTCCCGATGCGGCAGGAGAGGTCCGGATACCCCTGCCGCCCTAGCCAAAATATTGGCTGAACTGTTCAAGGGTGAGGAAGAGGAGTTCCTGCGCATCACGCACAGAGAAGGATATTCCATGTACAATCCTCCTAGCTGGGTGAGCCCCCAACCTTATTGCTCCACTCATTCCCCTCCCTGAGCTTTATTAACCCATCTATTTATAACAGCACTGGCGAAAGACTTTCGAGGGGCTCTACAGCCCTACCCCGCAGCCCGAGGGCCATAATCGGGACCTTGACCCTGGATTCGAAGAGAATCCAGATATATTTAATAGTCTTTGGAGAATGGCGTGTTTACCAGGCGAGGTGCAGCGGCACCGAAGTGGCCATCATCGCCGATTACCTGGTCTTCTCCCGCTTCACGTAAATAATCGGAGACATCTTCCCGAAAGGATTCCTCGTTCCGCCTCACCCACCGCCTTGTCTCGTGCTTGAAGGGAGGCTTCGACATCTGTGCTACTCGGGAGGCGACTCGAAGAGGCGGCTCCCTTGAGGGCAAGCCTTCGAAGAGGAAGGCAGGAGAAGACACGGTCGGGCCCTCGTCAAAGAGGTATGGGATATGTGTTAATAGTCACATACAACTGTGACTTTCATGCTCATTCCATATAGGAAAAGAGTCCGCCAGACTGTGTCCGGGGGTCTGGGCAGTAATACTCCCAGCAACCAGGATCCAACTCCAGCCGAGGGGACGGGGGCCGATATGGGGGTGACGCCGGACTGTCTTTCGGCCGAGGGCTCGGAAAATATGTCCGCCGCCAACTCGGAAGTGGAGAGCGCCATGAATCATCGGCGCTTGAGGGCCATTTTACGAGACCCCCGCTATTCGAAAGAGGTGTTTGATGCCTTTAGCTTGGCTGACGCGTATATCCGAGCTGATCGAGATGGGCTTGGCAAAGCCACAAAGCAGCATTTGATGGATGTGCAGGTAAGGTTTATTTTGTCCGAAAAGGATAAGGACATGCTAGTAGCCCCCGAGACTGAAAGCAGTTGGCACAAGTGATTTAAGGATCGATATATAACTAGGTCCTAATGGAGAGGAACAACCTGCTAGCTCAAGAGCTGGAGCAGTGTCGGACACACCTGAATGCTTCTACTGCCAAACTGAAAGAGTCCAAGAACACATCTTCTGGTAAGGTTCCCCTCCATCAAGGAATAACAATTATACAACAGTTGTGCTAATACTATTGCTTATTTCATAATAGGACCATCAGGTCAACTGGAAAAGAAATTGAGAACCGCTCAAGCGTGTCACAGCCCCAGATCAGCCCTAGCCTGATTTTCTTGCATCCATGCATCATGTCTAAATTTCCTTTGAAATTGAAATGGGGAATTGGAGAGCCTCAGAAATCATTTAAAATAAATGATCAACATTAAAAAAATTGCTTCAAATGTGTCCAAGAAAATGTTCCTCTTAGTCTCTAAAAATATTGCAAAGAGGTAAAACTCAAAACAATATTTTGGTATCTCGAGTTAATTATTTTGGGCCTTTGAATTAAATAAATAGCTATTTGCATTGGATATATATTTGTTAATTAATTAATATATGTCCAATAATTCTGATCTTTAATGAAGGGCTTTGGAATAATCCTACTAGTCCCTACCATAATTATCAGAAGCAATAAAAATGATTTAGTGTTCAAAACTAAATCAAAACATACTCTGAAAATAGAAAACAGAATATAATTAGAGAAGAGAGAGCTCACTGGCAGCCCACTTACAGGCGCCACGAACCGCCAGCTTCCCCCCCTCGCTGGCCCAGTTGGCCCAGCCACCAACCGCCTCGCCGCTCGTTGCCTACCTCTGCCAAGATGGCGAGAGGAGGGACTGGCGCCTGCCCGAGCTTCGCCACGCCTCCTCCTGCCCTTTGCCTCACCGAGGCGCCTCGCTACTACTCCACGGCGCCGCCTCGACACCTGGACCCCTCGATCTCTCCCTCTCCCTCGTTCCCTCCTCTGTCTCGCTCTCTCCCGAACCGAGCAGGCTCGCCCGGCGCCGATCGCCGTGCCAGCCACAGCCATCCCGAGCCTCCCGACATGCCCCGAGCTCCGCCTAGTCTCTCTTCCCCTCCTCACCGAGCCTCCCGACACGGAGGCGCCCGGCGCCGCCCGCCTTTTCCCCTTCTCGGACCCGCCGTGCCGTCGCCCGATCGTGGGACTCGGGCGCCCAGAGCCCGCTGACCACCTCTCCCTCTCCACGGTGAACTCCTCTCCCTCTCCCCTAGCTCTCGTGCTTATTTGACCTCCGTAGCCGCCGTCCCGCCTCACCGAAAACTCCCCTTGCCGTGCCTCGTCGCCGCCGTGGCTAGAGCCTGATGGCTCGGCAGACACACCACCGTGCTCCACACCTCACCGAGAGCACGTGGGCGCCTGCGCCTCCCCTAGCGCCTGCATCGCCTAACCCGACCCGCCCGAACTCCGGCCGCCGCCTTGGAGCTCGCCGCCGTTGATTCCGACCACGCAGCTGCTGCCGCCACCACCATTAGATCGCGAGTCTCCCAGCTCGCTGTAGCCGCAAACCCGAGCAAAATGGTGCACCGTGGCGAAACCGAGCCACTCCAGCGCTTTTCGCCCGTGGTTGGTCGCCGGCGATCCTGCGCCGGTGGTGATGGCGTGTACGTCATTAGCCACTAATGACCCCGCTAACCACCCACCTCCTTCACTGACATACGGGCCCCAGCGCCCATTTAGGCTAGCCTAATTTTTCTGTTTAGATAGTGCTAAGCATGAGGCCCCACGTGTCAGCTTGACTTTGACTTAGTCAAAGTTGACCGAACCCACCATCGGCGACTGACTAACCAGGCTCAGCGACCAATGGGTCCCTGGTCAGGTTGACCTGGCCGACCCAGTTGACTTGCTGACGTCACACCTATGTCATGCTGATGCCATAAATCATTTTCTGGATTTATAATAATTCAGGAAATTTCAGAAAATGCTCCAAACTTCAAATATTCATAACTTTTAATCTGTAACTCCAAATGAAATAATTTATATATGAAAAATGATCAAAAAAATATGAAGAATCTGTTTATGGCACTTTCATGCATGTTTGAACAAGTTAACCTCACTCAATAGGATGAATCATGATTAGGGCAAATTATGAAATAACATTTGGAGTTGGAATTTGTTCTTGTTTGAATTCCACTTCAATTAACTTGGCTAGATATTGCATTAGGTGAATTCAGTACCTTAACATGACATGCCATTCATGTGAATGTGCATTGCATTGATTGTGTTCTCTCCTGTTGCCGGTAACTGTCCCCTCTCGATGAGCGGCGTTAAAGCGATTGTTCGATGACACCGATGAAGAACTATATTATCTTTAGAAGTGCCAGGCAAGCAAAACCCCCTTGTTCATTCCGATATAATCCCACTCTCTCGCTCCTGCTCTATTTTACTGCATTAGGACAACAACGAATCATGTGTTACTTGCTGCGAGCTGAACCCCTTTATCCTCTGCATGACCTGTCATTCCATAGTAATTAGATGAAACCGACTAGCATGAGTAGGACTTGTTTGAGCCATGTTGTGCCTACTCATTTATGCTTGTTGTCATGCCTGCTACTGCTTAGAGTTGAGTCGGGTCTGATTCATTGGGAATGAATTGGAATTGTTATGAACATGTCCTATTGTGTGTGAGCTAAGTGTGTGAACACGATTTGGTAAAATAGCGGTGAGAGGCCATGTAGGAGTACATGGTGGGTTGTCCCATTGCAGCCGTCCTCGAGAACTGAGTTACGTGTTTGTGATCCATGATCTGATTACTACCACGCATTGGGCCCGAAACCAATGGACCCTCTCGGCTTCTTGACCACCCTTGTCCTCGGTCAGGAATTGCAAGTAGTTTACGGTGTTTGTAGCATCTTTGGGGCATACATATAGCGCTGACCTTAGGGGTGGGTTGTGTTGCGGTAGGCACCGTGGCCCGATGTGTGCAGTGCCCATTTGGTATCTCGGGAACCCTGCACACATCATTCGGGGCTGTCTGGGAAACCTCGGCCGACTCCTGCGGATGGAACCGAATAGGCGATAAACCTGGACTAGGGACTTGAGTGTTTAGGTAGGCTGTGGCCGACACCCACGTTGGGCTTCGCTTGAAGGTTGCAGAGTACATGTCGTGTAAACGGCGGTAAGTGGTGAAAGCATGTGTGAAGAAGTACACCCCTGCAGGGTTAATATGATCTATTCGAATAGCCGTGTCCACGGAAAAGGACTTCTGTGTTGCCTATATCAGTTCATAGACAAGTGGAAGTGGATACTCTAAAATCGCAAGATAAGCGTGAGTGCTATGGATGGCGTTCTCGTGGGAGGCAGGAGGCGGGTTCATAGTGGTGTATTGCTATGGTGAATATGTGGACTCGTGTGCGCCACCTCAAAAGAGTTACTTGCGATCGTAGTTCAGGATAGCCACCGAGTCAAAGCTGGCTTGCTGCGGTCAAACTCCACAACCCCTTTTGATAATGATGCATATGTAGTTAGATCGATGTAAGTCTTGCTGAGTACAATTGTACTCACGTTTGCTTATTTTATGTTTTGCGAGAGAGGCGTCGGTCTAGCTAGTAGTTCCACGTGGACTTGACGTTTAGCTTGTTACCTCAGCTACGATCTTGTGCCCTCGGCGGATCTGGTAGATAGTCGGGCTTCTCAGCCTTTTTCATTTATAGTTATCGTACCCGGACATGTTTAGCTTCGCTTGTGTTTTGACTTGTATGCTCTGAGTGTTGGGTCATGAGACCCATGTTTGTAATATCTCGCTCCTCGGGCCTAATGAATAAATATTTGAGTCGTAGAGTTATGTTGTGATGCCATGTTGTATCTACACATATTGAGCATATTGTGTGTATGTTTGAAATGCTTGGTATGTGTGGGATCCGACAAACTAGTTGTTTATCCTTGGCAGCCTCTCATATGGGGAAATGTAGTCTCGTGCTTACGGCGATAGTAGTCCGCTACTGCCGGTTCACGAGTCCTGCTAGCCCAGCACTCTGCTTGGACACTTGGTGGCGGCATGTGTTTCACCGTTCCTATATACATCCCTTGAGAAATGTCACGCGGTGATATTGAGTCCTTCTAACCTGCTACAGCCGGGATACGAGTCCTGTTAGCCAGTGCTACAGCCAATTTATATGTTGATGACCGACATGCTCGATGTGATTCATGTATGCCTGTCCCCATAGGTTAAGCGCCGCTTTGGGTTCACGACTAGCCATGTCGGCCGGGTTCTTGGTCATGTGGATGCTAGCGACACTATCATATCGTGAGCCAAAAGTCATAAGCGGTCCGGGCCATGGTAAGGCGACACCGTAGAATACCGTGCGTGAGGCCGCAAAGTGATATGAGGTGTTACCGGCTAGGTCGATGTGACTTGGAATCGGGGTCCTGACAGCGTTGGTATCAGAGCCTGACTGCCTGTAGGATTACCAAGCCAAACTGGTCGAAGTTGAGTCTAGAAATGCTTTAGTTATGTAAGGGAATTGATTGTGGAAGGGAACGTAAGGCTCTTTTACTCCTTATACCTCATGGCCTTCTGATCTGAGTCATCCTCTTCTCTTCTACGGGGTTAAGAACTAGGCCTTCTCATCTATCTATCAGGTTGACATGTTACTAATCCATAGACCTTTAAGATTGTTGGTTTTAATCCCCAGTTCAGTTCCTACTATTTTTGTATGATAACTGTGGATCTCGGAACCTTGGCATTGTGATGTTGAGTGGTTATGCCACCATTTTCTGCAGGATGTCTCAAATCATTTTGAACGTTTACAGCCGTTATGCTATCCGAGTCACCCCAGGTCTCTAAATAGTCTGATGCATTTGCAATCCTTTCCTTCCGTACCTGATGTCCCTTTGGTCAGAATAAGCACACTAACCGGTGCGTTGAGGTAATTTATTGCCTTGACATACATGTTGGAACTATTATTATGACCCTAGATGTTTAGGAAGTCACCTAGCAATTTAGCAATGCTTTTGTATCCCTAGTGTGATGATTCTAGCCATTATTCTTGAAAGCATCCCGTGATGCCATTTAGTAGTAGGTATTCTATTCCTGGGTTCTTGAACCCGAGATTCATCCTACTTTATGTTGTTAGTATTTGCTAGTGCCTTTAGGATATTAGTAACCTTTGCATTAGTCCTCGAGGTCCGTGGTATTTCCTTCTTCCAAATACTATGAACCTCTTATGGCAGAAGTTCCTTGTTGAACCAAAACATCACAATAAGAGTGCTCTTGAGGAGTACTCCATTCATATTGTGACTTTGCCAGTTCTACCTTCTCTGCATGGGTTATCCGGAAGAAATGTTGAGCTTTGCTCGACATACTAGTCTATGCATCCACAACTCAGAAAATTATATGTTCCTTTGAGTTGTTCTCTTAGATGTCTTCTGACCTTCATCTATCAATTGATAGCCAGGAGTAATTGTGCATTCGTGTTCATCGATGCCTATTATTCTTGTGGTCCGACAAGCCATTCTAATCCGGAATGACTAGGAGAAACAAACTCCAGTACCTCATCCATATCTAGGATTGGGTCAAAGTAATTGTATTCCGCAGATCAAAATGCCAATCCAGCTTCTGCTCTGCTCTACCTTGGAGTATTACTCTATTTATGCCAAGAATATCATAGGAATTGCACCATCTCTTATGGATTTTGGCGCGATGATACTTCTCACCATCATCATTCATTCCTCGGTCCTCGTCTTTGTTATAACGGAATGCCGACAAGTGAATTGTGATGTGTGAAATCAATATTCCGAGCAACTCGTTGCTTGGTAGTAAATGGACAATATTCTCATTCTTAGCGTGTTGGTTATTAAATCACCATCCTAAGAGTGATCGTGCTATCTAGTCCTTATTTCTGGTGCACACTTCGATTGATGAGATAGGACTGTGCCAATCCCTCACTCCCTTGATCTTATCATCTTGCCCTGAAAAGCAAGATTGTTCTCGAGCTTAGTAACATACCGGTGGTTCGTGATTTTCCAAATATCTTCTTGGAAGTGTTACCGGGTTGTTTCCTGACTGTTATGTTGAGCTCGTGATCAAGTTGGTTTTCCTCTAAACCACCCCTTCTCCAAGAATCTGTGTTGGGTACCCTTGAGCTAGTCGGTTAAGCTAGACAACAACTTGGAGAGTTGGAGGATAAAAGCTTGCCTAGCTAAGTTCGTCCAAAGGGATATTCTTGTGTAGTGTGTGTTGAAGAAAAATGATATCTTCACCGATTGGTCCCTGTGATCAGTTGTTGGATCTATTGCCTTGTCAAAACTTTGACTTGAGTATGGGCTATTGTCAAGTCGAATCAGAACCAACGATATTCGTGATGTTGTCTTACTCGTGGTTGATCCCTCGAGCATACCCCATTACATCTTTTGGTCTGACCAATGCTATCACCGTGTTCACATGATGGTGGAAGTCCAGTGATATGGAAATTTCGATGAGTTGCTGTTGAGCCCATCAGTAGCATTTTGTCTCCCCCATGAGTCATGTTGAACATCAACCTAGTGTTGGAAATTTGTGTAAGCATTTCTTCGTGTGCCGTTCATGAAGCCTATGCTTGGATGGAAGAAGTGACTTCCTCGAACTCACGTGCATTTGATGTAAGTTGCCGCCATGAATTCGAGAAAGCTTGTTTGCCTCCTGTGGAATCATCCCAAGTCAGTCATGCATGTGCAAAGTATTCTATGGTTTGATAGGTGATCATCTTCATTCCGTATGTATCCCTAGCCCACCAAGCCACTGATTGATTTGTTCAAGGAAAAGGAGCTGTTGTGTAATCCTAGGTTGTGCACAAGACTTCGATATCCTCGATGATGGTTCCCAACCTGAACTCGGTAGTGTTTTATTATAAGACTACTACGTGGTCATGCTTGTCTTGGACAGCGTGTTCACAGGTTTGTAGCGGAACCAGCTCATATTTTGGAGCTTGCTATCGTAATTCATATCGAGCATCTCTAGCGTCTTCTCGTCGGTTTTGTGTTGCAACCTTTCCTTTTCGGACATGCTGAGTCTGAAGTATCCTATCACCAATCGGATCTGAATCTCGGCAGATATGATGGTTGGAACATTCAACACTTGCATTTCGTTCCCAGCTTGCACCGTCCACTGTGCCATTTTCACTATGGGCTGCCCTCCTCGGCGGTTGTTATGCAGGATCATCCTCAAAAGTGGACTTACCATGGGTCCCATTCATCTCCGATGTTAAGCAAAAATCATCCATTGCGTTGTCTTCAACAAGGTAGTCTACATCATCCATTCTAGTCCGGGTGTACCATTCCTTTGCACTCCGTCAAACGATCATTGTGAATTGCCTTAGGCTGGTATAAACAGTTTCAATGATCTCTGTATCAAAAGTAATTCTTTTTTCCACTTAAGGGAATAGTTCGTTGCGTCACCTTTTTCGAGGTGCCCCGTTACGGGATCATGGTAAATATTTCCTCGCCACCTTGACACCATCCACCATCTCCCTAAGCGTGGAATTGTTGCCACCAATCAAACCCCGTCGTTTGTTCTTCCATCCCTCTCGATGTGTTTCGTGTCTCAACTCGAGATGTGTCACCATCCCAGTCCGTGAGTCGATCATGTTTATTTGATCTTCGTGAAGATCAAATCCTGTAGGGTTTCCCCCTTCTTTCTGTTGTCGTGTCGAGTGAAGATTTCGATAGCAAAGACGTCAAGACCAAGATGATGGAGTAAATTAACATCTTCGAGAAGGGCAAATGGATCATGAAGATTGTGATAGTTTGTGACTCCCCTTTTCCTCTTACCTCACGTCTTGAATCTCGGGGCGAGATTCTTGTTTAGTGGGGGTGAGCTGTCACAGCCCCAGATCAGCCCTAGCCTGATTTTCTTGCATCCATGCATCATGTCTAAATTTCCTTTGAAATTGAAATGGGGAATTGGAGAGCCTCAGAAATCATTTAAAATAAATGATCAACATTAAAAAAATTGCTTCAAATGTGTCCAAGAAAATGTTCCTCTCAGTCTCTAAAAATATTGCAAAGAGGTAAAACTCAAAACAATATTTTTGGTATCTCGAAGATAATTATTTTGGGCCTTTGAATTAAATAAATAGCTATTTGCATTGGATATATATTTGTTAATTAATTAATATATGTCCAATAATTCTGATCTTTGATGAAGGGCTTTGGAATAATCCTACTAGTCCCTACCATAATTATCGAAGCAATAAAAATGATTTAGTGTTCAAAACTAAATCAAAACATACTCTGAAAATAGAAAACAGAATATAATTAGAGAAAGAGAGAGCTCACTGGCAGCCCACTTACAGGCGCCACGAACCGCCCAGCTTCCCCCCTCGCTGGCCCAATTGGCCCAGCCACCAACCGCCTCGCCGCTCGTCGCCTACCTCTGCGATGGCGGAGAGGAGGAACCTGGCGCGATCGCCGAGCTCGCCACGCCTCCTCCTGCCCTTTGCCTCACCGAGGCGCCTCGCGCCTAGTCCACGGCGCCGCCTGACCCAGCTGGACCCCTCGATCTCTCCCTCTCCCTCGTTCCCTCCTCTGTCTCGCTCTCTCCCGAACCCGAGCAGGCTCGCCCGGCGCCGATAGCCGTGCCCGTGGCCACAGCCATCCCGAGCCTCCCGACATGCCCCGAGCTCCGCCTAGTCTCTCTTCCCCTCCTCACCGAGCCTCCCGACACGGAGGCGCCCGGGCGCCGCCCGCCCTTTCCCCTTCTCGGACCCGCGATCGCCGTCGCCCGATCGTGTCGGACTCGGGCGCCCAGAGCCGCTGACCACCTCTCCTCTCCACGGTGAACTCCTCCCTCTCCCCTAGCTCTCGTGCTTATTTCACCTCCGTGCCGCCGTCCCTGCCTCACCCGAAAACTCCCGCGCCGTGCCTCGTCGCCCGGCGTGGCTGAAACCCTGATGGCTCGGCCGGGCACACCACCGTGCTCCACACCTCACCAGAGCACGTGGGCGCCTCGCGCCTCCCTAGCGCCTGCATCGCCCTAACCCGACCCGCCCGAACTCCGGCCGCCGCCTTGGAGCTCGCCGCCGTTGATTCCGACCACCGCAGCTGCCGCCACCACCATTAAATGTGCGAGTCTCCCAGCTCGCCGTGCCATAAACCCGAGCAAAATGGTGCACCGTAGGCGAAACCGAGCCACTCCGGCGCACACCCGCCATGATTTGGTCGCCGGCGATCCTGCGCCGGTGGTGATGGCGTGTACGTCATTAGCCACTAATGACCCGCTAACCACCCACCTCCTTCAGCGACATACGGGCCCCGGCGCCCATTTAGGCTAGCCTAATTTTTACTGTTTAGATTAGTGCTAAGCATGAGGCCCCACGTGTCGACTTGACTTTGACTTAGTCAAAGTTGGCCGAACCCACACGGCGACAACTGACTAACCCAGGCTCACTGACCAATGGGTCCCGCAGGTCAGGTTTGACCTGGCCGACCCAGTTGACTTGCTGACGTCACACCTATGTCATGCTGACGCCATAAATCATTTTCTGGATTTATAATAATTCAGGAAATTTCAGAAAATGCCCCAAACTTCAAATATTCATAACTTTTAATCTGTAACTCCAAATGAAATAATTTATATATGAAAAATGATCAGAAAAATATGAAGAATCTGTTTATGGCACTTTCATGCATGTTTGAACAAGTTAACCTCACTGAATAGGATGAATCATGATTAGGGTAAATTATGAAATAACATTTGGAGTTGGAATTTGTTCTTGTTTGAATTGCACTTCAATTAACTTGGCTAGATATTGCATTAGGTGAATTCAGTACCTTAACATGACATGTCATTCATGTGAATGTGCATTGCATTGATTGTGTTCTCTCCTGTTGCGGTGCTTGTCCCCTCTCGATGAGCGGCGTTAGACGCGATTGTTCGATGACACCGATGAAGAACTATATTATCTTGAAGTGCCGGGCAAGCAAAACCCCTTGTTCATTCGATATAATCCCACTCTCTCGCTCCTGCTCTATTTTACTGCATTAGGACAACAACGAATCATGTGTTACTTACTGCGGTAGCTGAACCCCTTATCCTCTGCATGACTGTCATTCCACGATAATTAGATGAAACCCACTAGCATGAGTAGGAGTTGTTTGACCCATGTTGTGCCTACTCATTTATGCTTGTTGTCATGCACTCTTTGCTTAGAGTTGAGTCGGGTCTGATTCATCGGGAATGAATTGGAATTGTTATGAACATGTCCTATTGTGTGTGAGCTAAGTGTGTGAACATGATTTGGTAAAGGTAGCGGTGAGAGGCCATGTAGGAGTACATGGTGGGTTGTCCCATTGCAGCCGTCCTCGAGAACTGAGTTACGTGTTTGTGATCCATGATCTGATTACTACCACGCATTGGGCCCGAAACCAATGGACCCTCTCGGCTTCTTGACCACCCTTGTCCTCGGTCAAGGAATTGCAAGTAGTTTACGGTGTTTGTAGCATCTTTGGGGGCCGCATAGCGCTGACCTTAGGGGTGGGTTGTGTTGCGGTGGCACCGCCGTGTCGGTGTACAGAGTGCCCATTTGGTATCTCGGGAACCCTGCACACATCGTTCGGGGCTGTATGGGAAACCTCGGCGGACTCCTGCGGATGGAACCGAATAGGCGATAAACCTGGACTAGGGACTTGAGTGTTTAGGTAGGCTGTGGCCGACACCCACGTTGGGCTTCCGCTTGAAGGTTGCAGTACATGTCATGTAAGCGGTAAGTGGTGGCGTGTGTGAAGAAGTACACCCTGCAGGGGTTAATATGATCTATTGAATAGCCGTGTCCACGGAAAAGGACTTCGGGTTGCCTATATCGGTTCATAGACAAGTGGAAGTGGATACTCTAAAATCGCAAGATAAGCGTGAGTGCTATGGATGGCGTTCTCGTAGGGAGGCGGGGGCGGGTTCATAGTGGTGTATTGCTATGGTGAATATGTGGACTCGTGTGCGCCACCTCAAAAGAGTTACTTGCGATCGTAGTTCAGGGATAGCCACGAGTCAAAGCTGGCTTGCTGCGGTCAAACTCCACCACCCCCTTTTGATAATGATGCATATGTAGTTAGATCTGATGTAAGTCTTGTTGAGTACAATTGTACTCACGTTTTCTTATTTTATGTTTTGCAGAGAGACGTCAGTCTCGCTAGTAGTTCCACGTGGACTTCGACGTTTAGCTTGTTACCTCAGCTACGATCTTGTGCCCTCGGCGAGATCTGGTAGATAGTCAGGCTTCTCAGCCTTTTTCATTTATAGTTATGCGTACCCGGACATGTTTAGCTTCGCTTGTGTTTTGACTTGTATGCTCGAGTGTTGGGTCATGAGACCCATGTTTGTAATATCTCGCTCCTCGGGCCTAATGAATAAATATTTGAGTCGTAGAGTTATGTTGTGATGCCATGTTGTATCTACACATATTGAGCATATTGTGTGTATGTTTGAAATGCTTGGTATGTGTGGGATCCGACAAACTAGTTGTTTATCCTTGGCAGCCTCTCATATGGGGAAATGTAGTCTCGTGCTTACGGCGATAGTAGTCCGCTTCTGCCGGTTCACGAGTCCTGCTAGCCCACACTACTTCTTGGACACTTGATTGGCGGCATGTGTTTCACTTCGTTCCTATATACATCCCTTGAAATGTCACGCGGTGATATTGAGTCTGCCTAGCCTGCTACAGCCGGGATACGGAGTCCTGTTAGCCCGTGCTACAGCCGAATTTATCGTTGATGACCGACATGCTCGATGTGATTCATGTATGCATGTCCCCATAGGTTAGCGCCGCTTTGGGTTCACGACTAGCCATGTCGGCCGAGTTCTTGGTCATGTGGATGCTAGCGACACTATCATATCGTCGGCCAAAGGCATAAGCGGTCCGGGCCATGGTAAGGCGACACCCGTGGGAATACCGTGCGTGAGGCCGCAAAGTGATATGAGGTGTTACCGGCTAGGTCGATGTGACTTGGAATCGGGGTCCTGACAAAGCGGGAGAGAAATAGGCAAAAAGACTACACGCCGGAGGCGAACAGGTGTTGACCCGAGTCAGGCAGGAGAAAAACAAACTCCAAGATTCAAATACCAATCTGGGCGAAGAACTGAAAGATTTGCGAGCCCAGCTAGCCAACGCCGTGAAGGAGAACAAGAAGCTGCGAAGCGGCATATTCAGTACATGGCCGGATTTACCTTATAACAGTTTGGGGGTAAAAGTAGCTGATATAGCTGTGATTGCAGGTATGTTAACGGGCCGCCCCGAAGAGGAGGTGTCCAGATAATCAAGTAATCTCCAGCAAGGGCTATCGCAGTTGCACGAGCAAGCTCGGTAGGCAATGCGGAGTGTAGCCAAAGCCTTATGGCCATCCGACTCACCTCCAGGGAGTATGGAGAAGCTTGTAGAGCTGTTCAAGGGAGCGCGACGGCGTATCCGACTATGGAAGATATCGGCTTGCCGAGAGGGTGCGCGAGAAGCCTGGGCCATGATAAAAACATGATATACCAAGCTGGATCCGAATCACATGGCCTGGGTTCGAACGCTAGGGTCAAATGGGGAAGAAATTCCCGTTAGTTTAGTATATAACCAAGTAGAAGTAGCCGACAAGTATTCCAAGCAGGATTGTAAGTTAGATAGCCTGCTGGACGGCATAGCGGAGGAAATTTTTTGCGTCCAAGTGACTATGTACTTTCCTTTGCATATGTAGCTCTAGCTGAAAACGATTGTCATGGCGGACCTTTTCGCTTCAACCTCTCGACCCGAAGGTGCGGAGTGTTTCCGAATACTAGAACGGCCGAGTAGACCGGGTATGCATGGAAACCAGGCGTGGGGGTCATAGTTGCTTGAACAGACAATTATATGGCTAGTTATGTTATATTACATTAACAGTGTAAGAAACATCTTCCAGAGAGAATAGTTCCGTTAAGGGTTCCTTTCCCTGGGTGTGCATGCATCGATGTGCATGTCCGAACTGTGATGAAGAAATGACAATGTGTATAGCTTCTGGGGGTTCATGATGGGACGAATGCAAAAACATCTTTAGTTCACTAACCGAATATTCCCTTAAGAACGCTAGCTTTCGGATTCACCCAGTCTGAGGTACACATCCGGATGACCCGGCAGTAACAATTGCAGAGGTGCTCCCTTTATGCCCTAGCCGAACTAACGGGAATGTAGGGCATAAGCACAAGAGCCAGGCAACCAAGCTTGGCCAAAACTTAAGTCATACCGATGCATATAATGGCGAAGAAAAGGTACATATGGGAAAAAACGTATATCTGAGGAGCTTGATGCTCGGAAGATAACAATAGCAAGCTTCTGTCCAAGAAGCCCCCAGGTATAATAGACGTACATACTTCAAGACATATGCATCAGGGGTGTATGGTCTAACCGCACGAAAGTTTTTAAGCTAAAAATAAAAACGAAAAGAGAGAGAAAAAATAATGGAAAAATAGGGGGAAGGAAACGAACAAATATTTCCACGCTAGGCATAGAATCTTCGAAGTCTGGCCGCGTTCCAGGGGTTTCGCTCTAATCGATTGTCTGACGCATCACGCAGGCGGTACGCCCCTCCGATGAGAACTCCGTCGATGATGAAGGGACCCTCCCACTTAGGCTTGAGTTTATCCTTTTTCTTCTCCGGAAGAAGTAGAACTAGTTCGCCGACGTTGTAAGTTTTGGCCCGCACCTATGTGCTTTGATACATGTGAGCTGGCTGTTGATAAAATGTGGAACGGGCTTTTGCAACGTCGCGCTCCTCCTCCAGGGCATCTAAGCTGTCCTGCCAATCAAGCTTGGCCTCTCTCTCTTCATACATGCGCACTCGAGGTGAGTCATGAATAATGCCGCAGGGCAGTACTGCCTCTGCGCCGTACACCATGAAGAAAGGTGTGTATCCGGTAGTGTGATTGGGCGTGGTCCGCAGCCCCCAGAGTACGGGTCGAGCTCCTCAACCAGTGCTTGTCTGACTCTTTCAAAGACCGCACCAGCCTGGGCTCATTGCCGCTCATAGTAATACCATTAGCTCTTTCGACTTCACCATTTGTTTGTGGATGATATACAGAGGCGTAATCGAGCTTGATGCCCAGATTAGCGCACCAGGTTTTCACTTTGTCGGCTGCGAAATTGGAGCCGTTACCAGTGATGATGTTGTGCGGAACACCGTAACGGTGTACAACGCCGGATATAAAGTCTATTACTGGTTCGGACTCGGCCGTTTTAACTGGTTTAGCCTCTATCCACTTGGTGAATTTGTCCACCATGACTAGCAAATATTTCTTCTTATGGCTTCCTCCTTTAAGGGGTCCAACCATATCCAATCCCCAGAGCGAAAAGGCAAAGTGATGGGGATTGTTTGTAGGGCGGTGGGTGGTATATGGCTTTGGTTGGCGAAGAGTTGGCATCCAACGCAATGTTGGACAAGGTCCTGTGCATCCGCTCGGGCCGCCGGCCAATAAAATCCTGTACGGAAGGCCTTGCTAACGAGGGCCCGAGCTGCAGCGTGGTGCCCGACGCGACCGGCATGAATATCAGCCAGTAGCTGCCGCCCCTCCTCCTCGGAGATACATCTTTGAAGGACTCCGGTAGCGCTTTTCTTATAGAGCTCTCCATCGTGAACCTTGTAGGCCTTCGAACGCCGGACAATGCAACGGGCCTCATTCTGGTCCTCTAGAAGCTCCTTCCTGTTGAGGTAGGCCAGGAAGGGTTCAGTCCACGGGGCAATTACTGCCTTAATGAGATGCGCCGACGGTGTTGTTTCGGTGGCTGAGCCTCCGATGATGTCCGTATTTTTGGGATCTGGGGTTATGTTCGGATCTGGACTAGTGTTGCTTTTTTCCCCCTGCCACACCACGGATGGCTTAAAAAGCCTTTCCAGAAAGATATTAGGTGGGACGGGGTCGCACTTAGCACCGATACGAGCAAGAACGTCCGCCGCTTGATTACTCTCTTGAGCCACATGATGGAACTCGAGCCCCTCGAACCGAGCCGACATTTTTATGACGGTATTATGATAAGCCGCCATCTTAGGATCTTTGGCATCGAAGTCTCCATTTATTTGAGATATTGTGAGATTTGAGTCCCTGCACACTTCCAGGCGTTGTATGCCCATGGAGATAGCCATCCGGAGACCATGCAATAAGGCTTCGTATTTGACTGCGTTGTTGGAGTCTGTGTATAGTATTTGGAGTACGTACTGAACGACATCTCTAGTAGGGGACGTTAAAACGACGCCCGCTCCTAGGCCTGCCAGCATTTTGGAGCCATCGAAGTACATAACCCAATTGAATATGTGTCGTATTATTTAGGGAGCTCGGCCTCTGTCCATTCGGCGACGAAGTCAGCCAGTACTTGGGATTTGATAGCTTGACGTGGTTTGTATATAATATCAAATGGAAGGAGCTCAATGGCTCATTTGGCAATCCGGCCATGTGGCATCGCGGTTGTTTATTATGTCGTTGAGTGGTACTTCGGAAGCCACCATAATCGAACACACCTGGAAGTAGTGACGGAGCTTTCGGGATGCCATGAAGACCGCGTATGCTATCTTTTGATAATGGGGGTACCGGGATTTGCATGGTGTAAGGACAATGGATACGTAGTATACTGGCTTCTGAAGCGGGAATTTGTGTTCGTCCTGTTCTCGTTCAACGACGAGCATGGCGCTCACCACTTGATGTGTTGCCTATATGTATAATAACATCGGTTCACCGGCGTCTCGCGCGGCCAGGATTGGGTTGCTCGCCAGAAGGGTTTTTATTTCTTCCAGCCCGGCTATCGCCGTGTCCGTCCACTCGAAGTGATTGGTTCGCCGTAGAAGGCGATAAAGTGGCAGTGCCTTTTCTCCCAGTCTGGAGATAAAGCGGCTTAGAGCTGCCACGCAACCCGCGAGTTTTTGGATTTGTTTAAGGTCTGTTGGCGTAGCCAATTGTGACAGATCTCGGATTTTGGCTGGATTTGCTTCAATTCCTCTGTTGGAAACGATGAAGCCTAGAAGTTTTCCAGCGGGGACGTCAAAAACACACTTTTCTGGATTGAGCTTAATGTCATACGCGCGGAGGTTGTTTAATGTGAGACGTAAATCGTCTATTAGTGTCTCGACGTGCCTGGTTTTGATGACGACGTCGTCGACATAAGCTTCAACTGTCTTGCCGATCTGTTTGTCCAGGCATGTTTGGATCATGCGTTGGTATGTGGCGCCGGCGTTGTTAAGCCCGAAGGGCATGGTGTTGATGCAAAATGGCCCATATGGGGTAATGGATGCTGTTGCAGCTTGATCGGACTCCTTCATTTTGATTTGATGGTATCCGGAATATGCATCAAGGAAACACAGTGAGTCGTGTCCTGCGGTAGCATCAATGATTTGATCGATGCGGGGGAGAGGCAAGGGATCTTTAGGGCAAGCCTTGTTGAGGTCCTTGAAATCGACGCACAGGCACCAGGATTTGTCCTTCTTTGGTATCATCACCAAGTTTGCCAGCCAGTCCGGATGTTTTATTTCTCTAATGAGTCCGACCTCAATTAGCTTGGCTAACTCCTCTCCCATGGCTTTCTGTTTGGGTTCGGAAAAGTGCCGCAGTGCTTGTTTGACCGGTTTATATCCCTTTAATATATTGAGACTATGATTGGACAGTTTACATGGGATTCCAGGCATATCGGAAGGGTGCCAGGCAAATATATCCCAGTTTTCATGAAGGAAATCCCGTAGCGCGGCGTCGACCGTTGGGTCTAGTTGTGCTCCAATAGATGCTCTCTTCTTGGGGTCCGTTGGGTGGACCTGGAATTTGACTATTTCTTCTGCCGGCTTGAAGGAGGTGGATTTGGGTCATTTGTCTAAGATCACATCGTCTTTATCCACCGTAGAGCGCATTGCGGTTAATTCTTCTGCCGCGAGGGCTACAGATAATGCCTCAAGGGCCAGGGATGCGGTTTTGTTTTCGGTGCGGACTGCTATGTCAGGATCACTAACAAGAGTGATTATGCCGTTTGGTCCAGGCATTTTGAGCTTCATATACCCGTAATGAGGTATAGCATGGAAGCGTGTAAAAGCGTCCCGCCACAGCAGGGCGTGGTATCCGCTGCTGAAAGGAGCCACTTGGAAGGTGATCTCTTCAGATCGATAATTCTCCGGCGTGCTGAATACCACATCAAGTGTGGTTTTTCCCGCACACCGCGCCTCCCGGCTAGGAATGATTCCTCAGAAGGTCGTGCTGCTTTGCTTGATGCGGCTCTTGTCTATTTCCATTTTGTGGAGTGTATCCTCATAGATGAGGTTTAGTCCACTGCCGCCGTCCATGAGGACCTTGGTGAGTCTAAAGTTGTCCATGATGGGACTGAGGACTAATGCGGCCGGCGCTCGGACTGTCTTGTATTTCAGTTCGTCACCGGCATTAAAGGTTATAGCCGTGTCATTCCAAGGGTTTATCGCGGCAATTTGACAGACTTCGGCGAGATCGCGGAGTGCCCTTTTGCGCTTACTGTTTGAAGCGAATGTCTTGAAGACCATCAATACTCTGGGGTCGTCGTCTCCTGGAGGGTTTTGCTCTGGGACGTTTTTGGTAAGGATGTCCTCGCCGCTCTTGGCTACCCGCCAGAGTATCCAACATGCTCTAAGGCTGTGGGTCGGTATGGTGTCCGGTGTTGTGTGTATTTTGCATGGACCATCAAGCCATCCCTCCAGAACAGCTACATGCCGCGTAATGGATTTATGTTTCTTGGCTATTAGACTGGGTGTTTCACGGGAATGTGCCCTTTTCGCCTGGACCAGTGGTTGAGTTGGGACCGATGGCCCCTGAGGGAGTCCTGGATTAGGGGGTATCCGGACAGCCGGACTATATACATCGTCTGGACTATTGAAGCGTGAAGATACAAGACTCAAGACTTCGGCCCGTGTCCGGATGGGACTCTCCTTTGCGTGGAAGACAAGCTTGGCAATTCGGATATTGTGTTTCCTTCCTTGTAACCGACTCCATGTAAACCCTAGCCCTCTCCGGTGTCTATATAAACCGAAGAGGTTGGTCCTTAGAAGGCCGATCACAATTACAATCATACCATCATAGGCTAGCTCTTAGGGTTTAGCCTCTACGATCTCGTGGTAGATCTACTCTTGTACACTCATATCTTCAATATTAATCAAGCAGGAAGTAGGGTTTTACCTCCATCGAGAGGGCCCAAACCTGGGTAAACATTGTGTCCCTTGCTTCCTGTTACCATCAGCCTAGACGCACAGATCGGGACCCCCTACCCGAGATCCGCCGATTTTGACACCGACATTGGTGCTTTCATTGAGAGTTCCTTTCTGTCATCGCTGCAAGGCTTGATGGAGCCTTCAATCTTCATGAACAACACGGTCCAGGGTGAGGCTTTTCTCCCCGGACAGATCTTTGTGTTCGGTGGCATCGCACTGCGGGCCAATTCGCTTGGCCACCTGGAGCAGATCGACAGCTACGCCCCTGGCCATCAGATCCGGTTCGGAAACCTGAATTACACGGCGGACATTCGCGGAGACCTTATCTTCAATGGATTCGGGCCTATGCCAGGAGCACCAGACAGTCACGGTGAGCACGTCTTAGACCTGCAGTCGGACAAAGCTCGGGGTATCACCCCCGCAGTAACCTCGGATCTAAATCCAGAGCAGGCTGCGCTGCCTAAAGACGTAGGGTTGGACCCCGTCCAGAAGGCTGCACACTCATCGACGGTGGAGCCGAACACGGGTATCACCTCTGTGGTGGACTGTGACTTCGGACCCTCGGATTCACATCCGGATGTTGGTTCCTGTCTGCGCACTCCCGAGCCAGTCGAGCCAGGTTGGGCTCCAATAATGGAGTTCACCACTACGGATATCTTCCAGCACTCGCCCTTTGGCGACATGCTGAGTTCCTTAAAAGCTCTCTCTTTGACAGAAAATTCCGGGCAGAACTATGTCCGGCTCGAGTGGGAAGCAGGCGACGAAGAAATTCGTTACCCACCCACCACCCACTTCATAGCCACGGTTGATGATCTAACCGACGTGCTTGACTTCGAACCCGAAGGCATCAACGGTATGGACGACGATGCAGGAGAAGATTCAGAATCTATGGGGTGCCGGACTTCCGCCTCGTCACACGACATATACAATGTGGATACACCCAAGGAGGACGACGGTGACAATCCGGAAGATAAAACCCCCGGGCAAAAGCCAAAGCGATGGCGCAGACGTCGTTCCAAGTCCAGCAACAGTAAAAATAGCAGCAAGAGCGCCAGAAGGATCAATACTCCGGTCAACCCCGAAGGCAACAACGACCATCGGAACCAGCGATGGGCGGGGCGAGCGAGTCACGCCGAACACGATTCGGAGCAGGCCCGACGACAATGATCCGGAGGCGAGTTAATCAAACCGCCCGAGGACAAGAACACAGTCCAGACGATGATGCATTCATCATTCCGGAAGAACGCGTGGAACGAGATAACCTCCATAGGAAGCTTATGGCCACAGCGAGAAGTCCAAAGAGGCAGAAGCAATGGCTCAAAGCCGCATAGGAAACGCTCAATCGCAGATGGAATAAAGTGCTAGGCACTAAAGAAAGATATGGCGACGATCGCCATACAAAGAGCTATCCAAAGCGCAAGCTACTGCCAGAATTCGACGACGAAGCCGTTCCACCAAAGACTAATACGACCAGGAGGCCCAACGTACCGCTTCACAACCGCAATAGAACGGCTACCGACGCCGTGCACGATCTACATGAGCATCTGGAAAAGAATGTCGGCGCGGCCAGGTCCACCTATGGATCTAAAGGACACACCCCGGCGAGGGACTATGGTCACCAAAACGATCATACAAGTCAAATACCAGTTCGGAATAAACACCGGACACAACAACAGCCGACTGCATGCCACAACGCGTCCAGGTACAGAGGGGCTGCTCACCCCCGTGCTTCACCGAAGAAATCTTGGACCATGAATTCCCACGGTTTTAAACACAGTGAACATAGAGGCATCGATAGAGCAGCAGACCCGAAGTGCGGATCGAGGATTTCATCCTACATATTCACATGGCTCATGGGGATGACCTCCACGCCATCAAATACCTTCCCCTAAAGTTGAAGGGACCAGCTCGACACTGGTTGAAAAGCCTCCCCAAAAACTCAATTGGGAGTTGGGAGGAACTCAAGGACGCTTTCAGGGCCAATTTTCATGGGACTTATGTCCGGCCTCCGGATGCTGATGATTTAAGTCACATAATCCAACAGCCGAAGAGTCCTTGACAACTTTGGAACAAATTCCTCACTAAGAAGAATCAAATTGTCGATTGTCCGGACGCTTGAAGCCTTAGCGGCATTCAAGCGAGCATCCATGACGAGTGGCTCGCCGGACACCTCGGCCAAGAAAAGCCAAGGACAATGGCAGCCCTAACAAGCCTTATGACCGCTTTGCGCGGGTGAAGATAGCAGCTAGCCGTAAAGGCACCAACGACCCTAGCACATCCGGAATAAGGGATGGCAGGAAGCCACGGCGTAATAAAACAAGCGCCTAAACAAGGAAGAGAGCCGGATAACACAGCGGTCGATGTCGGATTCGGGGCTCTCGACCTGATCAGCAAAGAAGCCATCTAAAAGGCGGTAAAGAGGACTGTCCGGTGCGAGCGAGTCCTGGACAGACTATGCCAAATTCATGGCACCCCTGACAAACCTGCGAACCACACGCATAAAGAGTGTTGGGTCTTCAAGCAGGCCGGCAAATTAAATGCCGAACACAAGAGAAAGTACGCGAGCAGCGCATAGAGATGCGCGATATAAACCCATCGTACCCACACCTAACTCTTGGATATCTTATCCGATCACCTTCGATCACACAGGCGGCCGAACTAGTACTCGGCGCGAAGGATCGAGGCCTTGGTGCTTGACCCAATAATCGTGGATACCATCTCACCCACGTCCTCATGGGCGGCGCAGATCTCAATCTAATATATGAGGACACTATCCGCAGGATGGGGATAGACCCATCCGGAATTAGTCAAAGCAACACCATGTTTGAAGGGGTGATACCAGGCGTTGAAGCCTACAGCAGGGGCTCCGTCGTACTGGAGGTAACATTCGGCTCTCCAGGCAACTCCAGAAGTGAAGAACTACTCTTCATCATCGCACCCTTCCAAAGCGACTATCATGCATTGCTTGGAAGAACGGCCTTCGCCCGCTTCAACGCATTGCCGCACTATGGCTACCTTACACTCAAGATGCCTGGTCCACATGGCGTCATCACCGTTAACGGAATAACAGAGCGCTCTTCCGTGCAGAGGAACTCGCGACGGCCCTAGTGGCCGGACTATAAGCGGCCTCTAATATCAAAAAACATGACTGGTCATTAAGACCACATACTCGGTTAGACGAGTCCGGTAGCCCGGATAAAATCGAACAAGGCACCGTATATGTAATCCCATAGCGGACACCAGGGGCTATAAATATTTAATAAAGCCCCACACTTGGCTCAACCTTATTGGCAGGCCAACATCTTACACTTTTACTATCCATCGCATACTTACGTTGTACTCTCCTATGAGTTTTCTTTTCTCTGAGACAATGTTAGCGATACCCTTCGATTATCTGACTGCGGAGACAAAAGCGCAGGCGTGTAGCGAGGCCCGTTCAACAGGTTCCTTTTATATTAAGCCCTTGTGTAAACCTTTTCTATTGCCTCTTGTTGTTTAACCAACCCATGGGTTCCATACCCACGAGAGGATCTGCCGTTATTGGCATTTAGCCACGACAGTTAATGCGTGCACAGAAACACAGGGTTTATAATGAATGGGCATTCTTGAGCCCATAAATGCATTATAAAGTCGAATACCTTTGGGAGTGTTCAGCGTCACGAGTTTGGCCTTATATGCATCAGCTCTGAATCATGTCTCTGGTCAAATGTTGGGTTTGCCCGGCTCCTGGGTTTGCCGCCTTACGTTCCGTTATTATCGGCTAAGGTGGCCAAAGGAGAACTACTGCGATTGTGCCCTGGTTATTCCGGATGAGCACCTTAGTAGAGAAAGCCGAAAACTGACTGCCATGATACAGCGAGAGACTGATCAACCACTCGAAGAATCACCGGAATCTTTAGGATTCCTCCGCATTAACGAAGGGCCATTTCCCGGTCATGTACATACGCACCCGTATTCGGATGCACGCGAAGGTACCAGGGGCAACATTGTAGCCCCAACATTAGACTCCCATGGCTAAGCGAAAGTGTTACAGCTATATAGTCCGGTTGCCTAGTTCGACGTGTGATCACCTCCTTAATGGACCAAGACTTTGGATCAAGTGTGGTTAAGCATATTTTTCGCGAACACCCCCGCATTGTATGCGTGGGGGCTGAAGCCAACGACTGCTAACTTTCGGGTTACGTATATATATACACACACACACAATCATATTTCAAGGCAAACAGTATAAATATTGTCTCATAATCAAAATAAACATTGTTTTTACAATGATTCGATTCATCACTCGAACAAGACATTCTTGAAACCTGCGCCTCTATTAGGCGAGCAACCACGTGACCTGCGCCAAGTAGTGCTCGGCGGATATTATTTGCCCGCGGATCTGAGTGCGCTATAATGGTGGCCTCCATATCCGTCAATAGTCTTTAACGCGAGCAAGAGCCATTCTGGCACCCTCTATGCACACCAACCTCCTCATGGCGTCGATCTGAGGCACGACCCCAAGGAATTATTGCACCAAGCCAAATTAACTGTCGGCTTAGGCCCTTGACCAAAGATGGTCTATTACGAGCCGCATTGCAAGCCGGACAGCTGTGAAGCTCCTTCTGACAGCCATCTTGTCACTTAATGGCAGCGGGCGAGTGGGAGCATTGAATTGCGACCAGAAAAGCTTCTCCACTTCCTTATCACCCTGATCCTCGAAGAACTTGGCAGCGTCAGTTGTACTCTTCGCCAAATCCGCATCTGCGTCCGCGGAGACTCGGTGTCCATCGAGGGAGCATGCCGGATCGAAAAACTTCGTCTGCAGCAAGTAGGAGCCCCCAGCCGCGATTTTACCACCCTGTTGAATCTCCTCCCGCGCACCCCTGAGCTCGGCCCGTATCTCCTTGGTGGCATTCAGTGCCTTGTTCAGATCGGCCGAACTATCCTTATGCTCCTTTTTGAGGAGCTCATACCGGTCAGCGGCATTTTCTAACTCCAAACCCATTTCGGCTATCTTTTCCTCGCTTCGGCGATGAGCAGCCTGTTCGGCTCTCAATTCCTCGGCCGCGTTTAGGGCAGCTGCATTGCTAACCCGAGCTTGTTCCTTGGCCTGGGCAAGTTCCGCCCTCAGGGCTTCCACTGTAGCAGCACCGTCTGCAGTCCAAGCATATTGCATTAATATCATGCGGCCTTCATATTTTCCTATGCAAAGGAAGGCAGAGCACATACCTTGCGATTTGTTCAGCCGCTCGTTCACCAGCGTGATATCGGCATCAATCGACCCAATCTGCCTAGTTAGTTCGGCAACTTCAACGGACTGGTCGGCGGCCGGACCCACAGGTACATGCACATATTTGCAGCATAATCATTGGTTTATGATCCCCCGTTTGCGGCCGAGGGCGGGCAACCAGAGTCTCAGGGGCTACTATCTATATGGAGCACACCTAGCGCGTGCCTCACAGCCAAAAAATAGTGTATTCTTCACTACATACCTCAAAGCCTCTGAGCAGGCTTGTAAATGCTTCATTCAAGCCGCTTGTAGCGGATGAAATCTTCTTGAGCACCACGCTCATTAATGAGCGGTGCTCCTCCGAGAGCGCAGCTCGCTCTAGTAAGTCTGCAATACGTCTAGCCGGACATTGAATAGTGCCAGACCCTTACCATCGCCCCTCGTGGGAGCCAAACGCTCCGGGCTCAGGGCGGATGACGCATTGGCTTCCGGCTTTGGTAGATCCGGACTCCTCCGTGACAACACCTCGGTGTCGCCCGCTTCATGAGTCAGAGAGGCGGGTGGGGTCTCGCTCTCCATCATCTCTGGAGGAAGATCCCCCGAAGACGAACTCTGTTGAGAAGAGCTGCTAGCCGGACTGCAAAAGACGAATCCTGGTTATTGATCTAGGAGAAACATAGTACCTTCAAATTAACGATTGACTTACAGCTCGGTGGAGGGCTGGCCCGTTGGCGGGCATGACGTGGTGAGGGTGCCCGTTGGGGCAAGGCCCCCTGGGGATACCTTTTTCCCTGGTTTGGACATCTCCGCCTCCGAGTCTTTGGAGGCAGCCCTCTTCTTCCCGCGCAGGGAGGAGGCCTTAGCCTCCCCTTCCTGACTATCCTCCTTAGGGGAGGTAACAATTCCCCCAGTTTGGATGCGTAGCGTGTGGAGTTCAGTTTCTTCATTCTTCCCCTTGTCTTTCCCTGAGGGCATTCTGCTGAGTACCCGGTCAAGCATCTTGGCCATGGTGGGACCAGGCGAGCCTTCGGGAAGTGGCGCCGGACACCTGATTCTCTCCGCCTTGCTGAGCCATTCCTGGCCACGGATGATTTTCAGAATAAACAATTATGACAAATACAGAACAAGGTGTCCGGTATCAAGGTTACTTACTTGGGTATCTAGGCGATTGCAGCTTAGGCACGCATCCTTGATGGTGTCCGGACACTCTACTTTTGGTCCAAAAAATAATTTGCACATCCCTTCGAGCTTCAAGCCGAAGAAGTGCTTAACAGTCCGTGGACCCTCCGGATTGAACTCCCACATCCGGAGAGGCCTACATTGGCACGACAACATCCGTCGGATTAACATCACTTCCGTTATGCTGACAAGGTTAATGTCCTCTCAAGAAGCTCTCGGATACGGCTCTGCACATCTCCAGCGGGCCCCCAATTCCATCCTATGTCGGTCCAAGACGCTAGTTGTGATGGAGGGCCTGAGCGGAACTCGGGGGCGGCCACCCACTTTGTGCCTCTGGGAGCCGTGACATAAAACCACCTCCGTTGCCATACATCGGATACTTCTGGGAAAGAACCCTCTGGCCATGAGGCATCGGCGTTCCTGCTTATTACGGCACATCCGCACTCCGCATGTTGCCCCTCGATCATCTTCGGCTTCACATTGAAGGTCTTAATCCATAAGCCGAAGTGTGGGGTGACATGGAGGAAGGCCTCACACACTATAATGAATGACGAGATATGGAGGATGGTGTCCGGAGCCAGATCATGAAAATCCAACCCATAATAAAACATGAGCCCCCTCACAAAAGGATCGAGGGTGAGGCCCAAGCCACGGAGGAAGTGAGGAACAAACACAACGCACTCATTGGGCTCCGGTGTAGGGATGACCTGCCCTGGAGCAGGAAGCCTGTGCCGGATGTCGGCGGTCAGATATCCGACCTCCCTAAGCTTCGCAATGTCTTCCTCTTGGATCGAGGAGGCCACCCACCGGCCTTGAGGGTTGGATCCGGACATATTGGAGGATCTGGGGTGTTTGGGCTTAGGTATTGGGCGTTGGAGCTCGAGGTGCGAGAAGGTGCAAGGGAGGTGGAAAAGAGTCATAGGCCTCGACCCCTTTATAAAGGGGTGAATATCAAGATTCCTCAGCGTGACCGCTTGAGGCTTATCTAAAAACACACAGAGTCATACCAACGGTCATCGTGGGGTCACGCACGCCCATATTGATGAAAAATCATGTAATAAGAGGAACACGATCTGTGCTTTGACAGGATGTGCCAATGAAACCGCCTCGCAATGCGAGTCGAGGTGGGCCAAGAAACGCCAGTTCGTATTGGACCAGGCCATGATGCAAGGGCGCGACGTACGACGGTTACCAGCGGATCAAATTTACGCTATGTTCCCTACAATGGTGTGTGAACATCATCTTGCAGATTCGGACACAGTTTGAGTGTTTGATAACTACATTGGAGTATTCGGAGAAGGAACCCGCCTTGCAATGCCGAAGACAAGGCTGCGCGTCGGACTCATTGTCATTGAAGCCTGGTTCAGGGGCTACTGAGGGAGTCCTGGATTAGGGGGTATCCGGACAGCCGGGATATTAATCAAGCAGGAAGTAGGGTTTTACCTCCATCGAGAGGGCCCGAACCTGGGTAAACATTGTGTCCCTTGCTTCCTGTTACCATCAGCCTAGACGCACAGATTGGGACCCCCTACCCGAGATCCGCCAGTTTTGACATCGACAGCCCCCAACAAGCTGCATGATCCTTTCAATCGCTTTCCATTGTGCTGTACTTCTGTACGATATTTGCCAAGTCAGTGAAGTGTAGTATACGGCAGCGATTAATGGTGTTGAGGATTCTTTCGTTCGTGCTATTGTTGCAGAACGCAAATATCACGTCCTTGTCGCGGCAATCTTTAACTTTATCCTTGACAAGGAGGAACCTGGCCCAGGAGTGGTGGACCGTTTCCTGATACTGCTGTTGTATGCTCATGAGAGCGCTTATGTCTGGGTGGGTGGGTGGAATTGAATTCGGACCCTGACCCGGTCGATGATCCGGAGTTTGATAGTTTTCCGGGCTCGACAGTCCGGGCTCTGGAGTATCTTCTGGTTGCCTATGCCCGCCGTCCGATTCTATGTTCGGAAGGCCGATCACCCCTTTTTGCTGGTGGGTGTCCGGCCCTGCGGGTTCGGCGATCCGGACGTAGTCCGTCTTTAGTATAGAGGAAGAGTTGCTATCTTGCTCCTCGACTACTGCTATCTGGTGGGTGACCGGTGGAGATTTGATTTCTCTTTGGTCGGGTTTAAGCCCGATTCGATCGGAATCTGTGGCAATTCCCAGGGTGGCGATGTCATCAAGGAGCTCGTTTAAAGATGAAAACTCCGACAGATCCATCTGCTTGGAGTGTTTGGAGTCGATAACAAGGGGATTTTTGATGGCCCGAGAAGTCATCGTTTGCTTAATGGCCGAACGGGCGGTCATGGTAAGCCGCCCAGCTGGAGGGTTTGGCTTGGGGCCAATTCTCCTCCGGCGGTGATATTGTCTTTAAAGTCGAGGCGAGTCATCGATCCTGTCATCGACGGCACAGTGGAACTCTCAATGAAAGCACCAATGTCGGTGTCAAAACCGGCAGATCTCGGGTAGGGGGTCCCGAACTGTGTGTCTAAGGTCGATGGTAACAGGAGACACGGGACACGATGTTTACCCAGGTTCGGGCCCTGTCTATGGAGGTAATACCTTACTTGCTGCTTGATTGATCTTGATGAATATGAGTATTGCAAGATTTGATCTACCACGAGATCATAATGGCTAAATGCTACCTCTTGAGCACTGCGTTGGATTTCCCCGAAGAGGAGAGGATGATGCAGCAAAGTAGCGTAAGCATTTCCCTCAGTTTTTGAGAACCAAGGTATCAATCCAGTAGGAGGCTACGCAAAGTCCTCGTACCTGCACTAAGCGATAGCTACTCGCAACCAACGCGATTAGGGGTTGTCAATCCCTTCACGGTCACTTACGAGTGAGATCGATAGAGATAATATTTTGGTATTTTTGGTATAAAGATGCAAAGTAAAAGTAAAAGGAAAGCAAGTAAATAAAGTGATGGAGATTGATATGATGAGAATAGACCCGGGGGCCATAGATTTCACTAGTGGCTTCTCTCAAGAGCATAAGTATTCTACGGTGGGTGAACAAATTACTGTTGAGCAATTGACAGAATTGAGCAGAGTTATGAGGTTATCCAGGCAATGATCATGTATATAGGCATCACGTCCGTGACAAGTAGACCAAAGCGATTACTGCATCTACTACTATTACTCCACTCATCGACCGCTATCCAGCATGCATCTAGAGTATTAAGTTAAAAAGCAGAGTAATGCCTTAAGCAAGAAGACATGATGTAGAGGAATAAATTCATGCAATATGATAAATACCCCATCTTGTTATCCTCGATGGCAACAATACAATCGTGTCTTGCAACCCTTTACATCCTTTGGGTAAAGACAACGCAAGATTGAGCATAAAGCTAAGCACTTCTCCCATTGCAAGAACTACCAATCTAGTTGGCCAAACCAAGCGGATAATTGAAGAGACTTGCAAAGATAACTTAATCATACATAAAAGAATTCAGAGAAGATTCAAATATTTTCCATAGATAAGCTGGATCATAAACCCACAATTCATCGGTCTCAACAAACACACATAAAAAGAAGATTACATCAAATAGATCTCCACGAGAGAGGGGAGAACATTGTATTGAGATCCAAAAGAGAGAAGAAGCCATCTAGCTACTAACTATGGACCGAAGGTCTAAATAAACTACTCACACTTCATCGGAGGGCTATAGTGTTGATGTAGAAGCCCTCGTGGTAGATGCCCCCTCGTGGAGCTCAAAACAGGCCCCAAGATGGGATCTCGTGGATACAGGAAGGTACGGTGGTGGAATTAGGTTTTTGGCTCCGTCTCCGATCTGTTGGCGGTACGTAGGTATATATAGGAGGAAGGAGTATGTCGGTGGAGCGTCAGGGGGCCCAAGAGGCAGGGGGCGTGCCCAGGGGGGAGAGCGCGCGCCCCCACCCTCGTGACCGCCTCTGGCACTCCTTGGAGTAGGGTCCAAGTCTCCTGGATCACGTTCGGTGAGAAAATCACGTTCCCGAAGGTTTCATTCCGTTTGGACTCCGTTTGATATTCCGTTTCTTGAATCACTTGAAATAGGCAAAAAAACAACAATTACGGGCTGGGCCTCCGGTTAATAGGTTAGTCCCAAAAATAATATGAAAGTGGAAAATAAAGCCCATTATAGTCCAAAACAATAGATAAAGTAGCATGGAGCAATCAAAATTATAGATCGTTGGAGCGTATCGGGCATCCCAAGCTTTATTCCTCCTCGTCCTCGGTAGGTAAATGATAAAAGCGAATTCTTGATGTGGAGTGATACTTTGGCATAATTTCAATGTAAATCTTCTTAATTGTGATATGAATATTCAGATCCGAAATATTCAAGACAAAAGTTCATATTCACATAAAATAATAATACTTCAAGCATACTAATCAATATAATTATGTCATCTCAAAATAACATGGCCAAAGAAAGTTCATCCCTAAAAAATCATATAGTTAGGCTATGCTTCATTTTTGTCACACAAAGATTTTCCCAACTTCTATACCCCCGATGACAAGCCAAGCAATTGTTTCATACTTAAATAATCTCAAACTTTTTCAACCTTCACGCAATACATGAGCGTGAGCCATGGATATAGCACTATGGGTGGAATAGAATATGATGATGGGGATTGTGTGGAGAAGACAAAAAAGGAGAAAGTCTCACATTGACGAGGATAATCAACGGGCTATGAAGATGCCCATCAATTGATGTCAACATGAGGAGTAGGGATTGCCATGCAACGGATGCACTAGAGCTATGAATGCTCAACAAAAGAAAAACTAGTGGGTGTGCATCCAACTTGCTTGCTTATGAAGACCTAGGGCATTTGAGGAAGCCCATCGTAGGAATATACAAGCCAAGTTCTATAATGAAAAATTCCCACTAGTATATGAAAGTGATAACATATGAGACTCACTATATGAAAAACATGGTGCTACTTTGAAGCACAATATATGAGACTCACTACATGAAGAACGAGGTGCTACTTTGAAGCACAAAATATGAGACTCATTACATGAAGAACATGGTGCTACTTTGAAGCACAAGTGTGGAAAAAGAGATAGTAGCATTGCCCTTTTCTTTTTGTTTTCTTTTTTTGGGCCTTTTTTTGTCCTTTCTCTCTCTCTTTTTTATTTGGGCAATGCTCTAATAATGATGATCATCACACTTCCATTGATTACAACATAAGGATTACAACTCGAAACTAGAACAAGTTATGACTCTATATGAATGCCTCCGGCGGTGTACCGGGATTGTGCAATGAATCAAGAGTGACATGTATGAAAAATAATGCATGGTGGCTTTGCCACAAATACGATGTCAACTACATGATCATGCAATGGCAATATGGCAAAAGTAATGTATGTCATGATAATGATGAACGGAACGGTGGAAAGTTGCATGGCAATATATCTCGGAATGGCTATGGAAATGCCATAATAGGTAGGTATGGTGGCTGTTTTGAGGAAGATATAGGGAGGTTTATGTGTGATAGAGCATATCATATCACGGGGTTTGGATGCACCGGCGAAGTTTGCGCCAACTCTCAATGTGAGAAAGGGCAATGCACAGTACCGAAGAGGCTAGCAATGGCGGAAAGGTAAAAGTGCGAATAATCCATGGACTCAACATTAGTCAAAAGAACTCATATACTTATTGCAAAAATTTAGAAGTCATCAAAAATCAAGTACTACGCGCATGCTCCTAGGGGGATAGATTGGTAGGAAAATACCATCGCTCATCCCCGACCGCCACTCATAAGGATGCACAAGCCAGGTACACTTCATGCTTCAAATTTGTTACACAACTTTAACCATGCGTGCATGCTATGGGATTTAAAAACTTCAACACAAGCATTTTGTCACATCCCAGTTAGACCATGCATTAGGGTGTGCATCATGTTTAAATTTCATTTGAATTTGAAATGGGGAAGGCAGGAAACCCCCAGAACACCCCCTTAATTCAACTAGGGTTTACTAAAATTATTTCAATGAACCTGAAATGCCCTTCAAAATGCTCATCATCTTTGCTTTGGTTGAGCCTATGTCAAAAGTGGTGTATCATTTTCTAGGTCATCAAAGGTCCTTGAATTAATTCTTAAGTTTTTGAACTTGAGCATTTCAAATTATATAAAATATTTAAAATGTCCAAAAATTGCCAAACCAAAATGTTTCATGTTGGAAATATTCCAACAAGGGACCAGGAGCATTTTGGTGAATTTTAAAACTGTTTTGGTATTTTAGAAAACTCCACAAAGTTGCAGAAAATTAGAAAAAGATAAAAGCAGGAAAAGACTTACCTGGCGCCTCCCTACCCGGCCCACCTGCCGGCCCAGCCCAGCAGCAGCCATGTGGCTGCTTGGCTCGGCTTGACAGAGCAGCCAGTGCTTTCGGCGGGCACACGCATGGGTGCCACGCACCTGGTCGCCGCCTCGCCGCTCCTCTCGCCATTGCCGCGAGGATCGCCTCCTCTCTCTCCCGAACCCCTGGACACCTCCTCTCCTCCCGGTTCCTCTCCCTCGTGCTCCCCGCCTTGGCCGGCCTTGCCCTTCCGCCGCCTGTCGCCCGTAACCGTGCTCCCCACCGTCCGTGCTCCTCCTTACCTTGTCCGGGAGCTCCGCGCCTCCACTACCCCTAACCAGCCGAGCCTCGCTTGCTCAAGTGAACCGAGTCCACCCACCGACCTCGACCGAGTTCGCCGTCGCGGAGATCCCTTTCAGCGCCGCCGTCGCTCCGGTTCGTCCCGACCTCGGCGAGAGCTTCTCGCGTCGCCCGTGAGCCCATCTACCTCCCTTCCCTCTCTCTCGCCCTCGAGCAGCGTAGCAACCGAACCACGCTCACCCGCACCCGCCGCCGTGGAGCTCGTCGCCGACGTGCTCCCGGTCACTCTCCGGCCACCCCATGGTGTCCATCACACTCACCGCACCCCATGGGGTCTAACCATGCACTCCCCGCACCTCACCGACCCCTCTAGCCCCGAGTTCATCTTCGGCCGAACCCCGGCGGCCGCCTAGCTCGTCGCCGGCGCCAACTCCGGCCACCCCGACCCCAACCGGCTCCACCAACAGCCGCGGCTTGCTCCCAGCTATCCGTAGCCACCCTCCGCGACTCATTTGGTCACCGGAATCACCAAAAGCACTTCCTCCGCCGCGTCGGGCTCGCCGTGACTAGTCGCCAGTGCAGCCGGCGTGGACCTTGACCACGTGGGCCCTCGTTGACCCGACGAGTCAGCGGCGAGATGGGGCCCACCACGCTAACTAAATAGGTTTAGTTTTAATTAAACATTAGTTAAGCTAATTACCACGACACGCGGGACCCACTTGTCGGGTTTGACCTGGGCGTCTCTGTTGACCACGACGTCATCTTGGCCTATGGTGGCGCATTAATCTAATTTCTGGATTTATTCTAATACAGTAAATTCCATAATATAATTCAAATTTCAAATGCTTATAACTTTTAATCTGTAACTCCAAATGCAAAGATTTATATATGAAAAATGATCAGAAAAATCCATTCTATCCATTGGTACAGGTTTCATGCATGTTAAAACAAGTTAACCTTGCTGTTTAACCAGAATAGGATAATGCACCTTTAGGGCTATTTCAAATGAGCTATCATTTGAATCTTTGATTCAAATGAGTTCATCCCCTATTATTTCAGCTTGCATTAGGCCAATACACATCCATATTGCCATGTCATAGCATGCATCATATTGTTGCATATTGTCATGTGTGTTTACTTTCGGTATGCTTTTAAGTGATAGGTTACGCCCCGAGGATAACCTCGACTATCCATCGAAGGCGTTACTCTACCCCGTTCCATCGGGCAAGCAACTCATTGATCATTCGATACAAACCCATGTTCTAGCTTCTGCTCTCGTTTACTGCATTAAGACAACGCGATTCAAACTGTTGTGTGCTGCGGTAGTTGAACCCACTTCCTTTGCATGACCTGTCATTGCCACAGTAACTAGATGAAACCCACTAGTATGTGTAGGAGTTGATTGAGCCATGTTTGTGATTCCTACCATGCTATGCTTGCTATGCTTAGAGTTGTGTCAGTCGGCTCATCGGGATGATGAGCTGGAGTGAAAGGTTGTGTTGGTTCAAGAGTGAAAGTGTTGAACACGTTTTGGTAAAGGTATCGATGAGAGGCCATGTAGGAGTACATGGTGGGTTGTTTCATTGAAGCCGATCCTAGAACTGAGATCTGTGTTTGTGATCCATGAAGCAGTTACTACCACGCATTGGGATCCTAATTGACCCTCTCGGCTTCTTAACCACCCTGTTCTTAGTCAGGGAGTTGCAAGTAGTTTACGGTGTTTGTAGCATCTTTGGGGCATATATAGCATGACCTTAGGGGTGGGTTGTGTTGCGGTAGGCACGTGGCCCGTGTGTGAAAGTGCCGTTTGGTATCTCGGGAACCCTGCACACATCGTTCGGGGCTGTATGGGAAACCTCGGCGGACTCCTGCGGATGGAACCGAATAGGCGATAAACCTGGACTAGGGACTTGAGTGTTTAGGTAGGCTGTGGCCGACACCCACGTTGGGCTTCCGCTTGAAGGTTGCAGTACATGTCGTGTAAGCGGCGGTAAGTGGTGAGCGTGTGTGAAGAAGTACACCCTGCGGGGTTTAATATGATCTATTGAATAGCCGTGTCCACGGAGAAGGACTTCAGGGTTGCCTATATCGGTTCATAGACAAGTAAATGGATACTACTAAAAGCCTCAAGATAAGTGTGAGTATCGTGGATGGCCCTCTCGTGGGTTGACGAGAGAGGATCCACAGTGGAGTATTGTGATGGTGTTTAGTGGACTGGTGTGCGACAAATGCTTTACAAAGTGGTGTCACGTGGGATAGCTTAGCCAAGAGTCAAAGCTGGCTTCTGCAAATAACTCCACCACCTTCTTGAGAATGTGCATGTATGATAGGATTACGTGGTAAGACTTCTTGAGTACCTCCGTACTCATGTTTGTAATTAATGTTTTTGGAGGACAACACTACCCCTCGGATGGATTCTATGTAGATCTCGACTTGACAGTGAGCTAGCCACCGGTGGTGATCTCGGACTTGTGAAGGGCCATTGTAGATAGAAAGGCTCCAACAAGCTTTCTTTCTTTCTAGAGTCTGTACTCGAGACTAGTTTGCTTCGCATGTGCTTGTATGATTGTATGACTTGAGTGTTGGGTCATGTGACCCCTACCTATGACTATGTTATGTATGGCTCCTCGGGCCTTTTAAATAAAGTACTTGAGTTGTAGAGTTTTGTTGTGATGCCTTGTTGTATTTACTCATATCGGGCATATTAGCGTGTATGATTGAAATGCTTGGTATGAGTGGGATCCGACAAACTAGTTGTTTATCCTTGGCAGCCTCTCATATGGGAAATGTAGTCTCGTGCTTACGGCGATAGTAGTCCGCTTCTGCCCGGTTCACGAGTCCTGCTAGCCCAGCACTCTGCTTGGACACTTGGTGGCGGCATGTGTTTCGCCGTTCCTATATACGTCCCTTGAAATGTCACGCGGTGGTATTGAGTCCTGCCTAGCCTGCTACAGCCGGGATACGGAGTCTGTTAGCCAGTGCTACAGCCCGAATATACGTTGATGACCGACATGCTCGATGTGATTCATGTATGCTGTCCCCATAGGTTAAGCGCCGCTTTGGGTTCACGACTAGCCATGTCGGCCGGGTTCTTTGTCATGTGGATGCTAGCGACACTATCATATCGTGAGCCAAAAGGCATAAGCGGTCCCGGGCCATGGTAAGCGACACCGTGGGAATACCGTGCGTGAGGCCACAAAGTGATATGAGGTGTTACCGGCTAGGTCGATGTGACTTGGGATCGGGGTCTGACAGCGTTGGCATCGAGCGGGGCTGCTGTGGGTTCGCTAAGCCAAACTGGTGAAGTTGAGTCTAGAAATGCTTTAGTTATATGTAGGGGAATTGATTGTGGGAGGAGCGTAAGGCTCTTTTACTCCTTTACCTTATGCCCTCGATCTGGGTCATCCTCTTCTCATTCGGCGTGGGTATAGGACTAGGCTCTCTTCTCTCTATCGAGGTTCACGTGTTACTAATCCGTAGTAACTTATAGGATTGTTGGTTACATCCTCGATTCGGTGCTACTAAATTTTAGTATGCTATCGGTTGAACGAGAACCTTGATATGATGTTGTTGAGTGGTTTTACAATCTGATTTTGAATGTCTCAAATCTGATTTTGAGCATTCTGAGATGTTATGCTGCCGATTTTCCTAGAAATTCTAATGTCTTTGCATTGTGGCTGTGCTTTCGGATGGCCACCGTCCCCGAACCAAGTGGTTAAATCGACCCGTTGCATTGGTGTGTGTGGTCACGGCAATGCTGGTTAGTGATGATTGAGTCTGTTATCGATGGTATCCTGAATATACCGTCGAGGAGCAGTTTAGGGATTTCAACCAAAGCCAATATCTATGCGGTCGGTTTATCCATCTTATCCGAACTCTTGAACCACTTCACTTTCTTATGGGCTCGGAATCACTATTGGAATGTCCGTGCAAGATGCAGCCTATTCTATGATGACTATTATTGAGCGAACTGCCTTCTTTGGGCAACACGATTTTCGCTACATGCGGCATCCCTTCACAGGGCGCATGGCTACCTTGAGGTTTGTACAGCGATGCATCCCATGAGGACTCACTCCTTCGCACTACTCTTGAGATCTTTGGAAGACAAGGACCGTGAGAACCGGGCCTTGCGTATGGAGCTTTTAATGCCCATTCGATCCTTTGGGCTACTCGACTAGGTTTGCACCTGCCGTGCAAGCGGATATATGGACATGAGGACTTGTACCTGTGCGGGCTGGTCTGCGGACTTTATGGAGTGGCGTGAGGTTGGAGCATCACTCCTCCTCGTGGGCCTCGTCGCCACCGTTTGTTGGACCACGGCCACATCCAAGTCCTTATGGTCCACAGGCCCCACAGGATTATGCATTTCCGGATGATCATGTTCCACTTCGAGCTTGGGTGGTGACTTCTATGAGGACTACTATGGAGCTGCACTGAGTTAGTAGTAGTATTCCTAGTATGGTAATAGTTGTATCTCCACCGTCTGCGTGACTTGTGGAATATGACTTAGTGTGTATCGTTACGGAAGTGTAGAAAAATAATGTATAGGAGTTGGAATGCTTCCGATGAGATGTAACGCCTTTCCTTATAGTTGTACTCCGTCAGGCTTGTACTAAACTATGAATGGTGTGTATGACCGTTGGTACATATATGGCAGTTTTATATTACCATGTCATACGGATGAACATCTTTGCATTCCATGTTATCCATTACCTTCCGCACTTCCTTGTTAAATTCTGCCATCCTGGTTTAAACCTTTGCTTTGTCTCCTAGGATGGTCAACACCATAACAATCCTGCTGCTCGGGCGGGGAGAAGCTAGTGCAGCCAGGAATGTGAATCTGCGCAACCGCCATCTTTGGCGAGGTTATCTTTGAAGCGAGCATAATAAGCGTGAAACCAATAAACTTCTTTGGAGCGGATTGAGCAAAACACCGCCGCCAGCCAAGAAATGATGTGGTTTCACTCAATGACTTCGTCAAGCTGTATCCCCAAAGTTCAAATATTCCGTTGAGCCTCTCGGCGGATGATTAACCGCAGCATCCACCACAAGCTGCGTTCCGCCAGCGTGGCTGAGGCTGACAAGGTTACCTTTGCGCTTATCATCTTGAAGGCCCTGCTAGTCTCGGTGGGAGAATTATGAGGCTATCGTCCGGTTGGACAAGTTACAACTTGGGCTGAATTGATGCCGCCTTCCATGAGCATCATATCCCGAAGGTCTTATGGACCGCAAAGGGAGAATTCTGCAGTTTCACCCAAGGTAGGTGACGGTGGATGCCTACAGCCGTGAATTTGGGAGGTTAGCGCTATGCTCGAAGAAGTTTCTACCGGCGCCAAGAAGCGAGGCAAGGTTCCGCAAGGGACTTAGCCACGAGCTACGCCGAGACCTTCGTGCGCATGAGTGCACCTCTTTTCGAAGCTAGTCAATAAGGCTATCAACGCCAAACTGGGCGATCTGATTTTGAGGCTTCACGCAAGCACATCCGTGACTCGGATCTTCATCCGGCTCTGGATCCCGAAGCGCGGGTTTGGATTCAAATACTGCTCTACCACCTAGGTTCACCCGAGGCCATCCTTTGAGGCGCCTCGCCCCAACCAGCGATATGTTCCGCCCAAGACTTATGGAGGCCCCACTGCTAATGCTGCTCCACGCCCAAATGTGATAACTTGCTTCAAGTGTGGAGAGGCAGGCCACTATATCCGTGAGTGCCCCAAAACAACCCAGTCAAGTTGGAAAGTCATTGGCCGTGGCAAGCCAGCGGAAAGGTGCCCTATGCTAAACCAGTTGCCACCGCTCGTGGCCATGTCAACTATGTTTCTGCTGAAGAAACCTATGAGGATCTAGCGTCGTCCTCGATGCGCTCCTTGTTAATTGCCATCCGGCAACTGTTCTTTGATCTTGGAGCATCTCATTCATTTATTTACGAGAGCTATGCTCATTGCACAACACCACATTCGTGACATGCATACCTCCATGGAAATTCAAACTCCTGGTTCTAGATGGCAAACCTCTAGAATAAGTCATGGGAATGAAATTCTTGTCGACAGATTAGTCTTTCTTGCATCTCTAATAGCTCTTAAGTCCTCGGACATAAACATCATCTTGGGTATGGACTGGATGTCAGCCCATTATGCTAAGATTGATTGCTCTACTAGAACTGTTCAACTCACCCATCCCTCGGGCAAGACAGTGAATGTTTTAACCCGAGTGTCTAAGCGCCAGCTTTACTCCTTAAATGCCAACCCCCTTCCAGACCTCGAAGATATTCCGATAGTCCGCGATTTTCCGGATGTCTTTCGGAGGAACTGCCGGTGTTCCACAGCGGGGATGTCGAGTTAAGTGATAGATCTTGTTCCGGAACCGTCCCAATCTCTAGAAGACCTTATAAGATGGCACCCCTAGAACTAGCTGAACTTAAGAAACAACTCGATGAGTCCTTGCAAAAAGGTTTCATCCGTCCTAGTTCATCTCCATGGGCTTGCCCCGTCCTCTTCGTCAAGAAGAAGGATGATGCGGATCGGATGGTTGTAGATTACCGACCTTTCAATTTGGTCACCATCAAGAACAAGTATCCGCTCCCGGGATCAACGATCTGTATGATCAGCTCGCTGGATCCTCGATCTTCTCAAGATGGATTTGAGGTTGGGCTACCATCAAATCAAAATCAAAACGGGGACATTCCTAAAATGGCCTTTGTTACTCGTTATGGCCAATCTGAGTACACCGTCATGTCCTTCGGTTTAACCAATGCTCCAGCCACCTTCTCTCGGTTAATGAACTCAATCTTCATGGAGTATTTGGATAAATTAGTAAGTGGTATACCTCGATGATATACTCATCTACTCAAGAATGAAGAAGAGCATGCGAACATCTACGGCTAGTATTGATGAAACTTGAGAGCACCGCCTTTATGCCAAATTCTCTAAGTGTGAATTCTGGTTACAGTGACCTACCTAGGCCATGTAATCTCGGTAAGGGCATTGCTGTCAATCCCGGCGAGTTCAAGCCGTCCTTGATTGGACCCCACCTGAATCGGTCAAGCAAGTTCGGAGTTTCCTCGGTTTAGCGAGCTATTGCCGCCCGCTTCGTGAAATTTCTCTAAAGTTGCTAAACCTCTAACGAACTCCTCAAGAAAGATAAAAAGTTGAATGGGCGCCACAGTGCGAGTTCAGCTTTCGAGGCTGAAAAGATGCGACATCTGCTCCGTACTTGTTCCACCAGATTTTTCTAAGGACTTTATTATCTATTACGGCGCCTCGCGACAAGGACTAGGTTGCATACTCATGCAAGATCGTCATGTGATTGCCTCGCTTCTCGACGATTCGTCCACATGAGGATAACTACCCACACACGATCTAGAGCTTGCAGCGATGGTTCATGCACTCAAAACCTGGCGACATTACCTTCTTGGTAATCGTTGCGAAATCTACTTGATCACCAAAGTCTGAAATATATCTTCACCCAACGGTTTGAATCTCGAGCAAAGGCGTTGGGTCGAGTTGATTACAGATTACGACTTAGGAATATCTTACACCCGAGCAAAGCCAATGTCATGGCTGGCGCACTAAGTCGCAAATCTTATTGTAACAATCTGATGTTACAACAAAGTCAACCATTTCTCCACGAGGAATTTACGTAAGCTTAACCTCCACATTGTTCCTCGAGTTCCTTTCCACCACAGTGGCGAAACCTGACCTCACGGATCGAATCATAGCTGCTCAGGCGGTATGATAGAGGATATCTCGGATCAAGGAGAACATTGCTAGCGGAGCTGCTAAGTGTTTCTCCATAGATGAGCAGTGTTGTCTTCTTTGAAAATCGCTTGGTGGTTCCCAAGAAACAACAGCTCGACAATTGATCCTTAAGGAAGCTCATGACTCTCCTCTCACCATTCATCCCGGTAGTACTAAAATGTATCAAGACCTCGCCGGAGGTTTTGGTGGACTAGGATGAAGAGAAATCGCTCAATACATTGCTAATTGCGGCGTCGTCGTCGAGTTAAGCGAGCATCAACGACCTCTTGGTACCCTTCAACCTTTGGAAATTCCTGAATGGAAATGGGATAAAATCGGTATGGATTTCATTACGGGTTTCCCAGGACCAAGAGAGAAATAATGCTATCTTCGTTGTCATTGATCGTCTTTCCAAAGTAGCCCACTTCCTACCGTTAGTGAGAGTATAACCGCTAGCCAGCTAGCTGATTTGTACATCTCTCGAATAGTATCTCTTCATGGTGTTCCATTAGAGATTAACTCAGACCGTGGAAGTCTCTTCACCTCTCGATTTTGGGAAAGTTTCCAAAAGCGCTATGGAACTCGTCTCTCCTTTAGCACCGCTTTCCATCCTCAATCAAGTGGTCAAGTAGAGCGAGTCAATCAAATCCTAGAGGATATGCTTGAGCTTGTCATCTCCTTCGGCATGAATTGGGAGAAATGCCTTCCATTCGCCGAGTTAAACTTATAACAATAGTTATCAAGCCAGCTGGGCAAAGCCCTTTCGAAGTTCTTTATGGGCGGAAATGTCGAGCGCCTCTTAACTGGTCGAAACCGGGAGAGACAACTCTTTGGCCGGACATGATTCGAGGAAGCGAAGAGCAGGTTCGCGTTGTTCGTGAGAAATTGAAAACAGCCCAATCTCGTCAAAAGAGCCAATATGACCGCAAGCATAAGCCTATGACTTATGAAATTGGCGAGAAGGCTTACCTTGGGTTACTCCTTTGAAGGAACCCATCGATTGATATCAAAGGCAAGTTGGCTCCTCGTTACATTGGACCCTTTAGCATTCTTGCCAAGCGAGGAGAAGTTGCCTACCAATTGGAACTACCTCCGCATCTTTCCAGAGTCCATGATGTCTTCCACGTTTCCCAACTCAGGCGTTGCTTCTCGGATCCTATCCGTGGAGTGGACCACGAAACGCTTGATCTCCAAGATAACCTCACCTATCGAGAATATCCCATTCGTATTCTCGATCAAGCCGAGCGTACCACTCGACGTCGGAATATCAAGTTTCTAAAAGTTCAATGGTCAAACCATTCCGAGCAAGAAGCAACTTGGGAAAGGGAGGATCGTCTACGACTTGAGTATCCCACCTTCTTATAGCAGATCCTAAATCTCGGGGCGAGATTCTTTTGAGTGGGGTGAGTTGTCACATCCAGTTAGACCATGCATTAGGGTGTGCATCATGTTTAAATTTCATTTGAATTTGAAATGGGGAAGGCAGAAACCCCGAACACCCCCTTAATTCAACTAGGGTTTACTAAAATTATTTCAATGAACCTGAAATGCCCTTCAAAATGCTCATCATCTTTGCTTTGGTTGAGCCTATGTCAAAAGTGGTGTATCATTTTCTAGGTCATCAAAGGTCCTTGAATTAATTCTTAAGTTTTGAACTTGAGCATTTCAAATTATATAAAATATTTAAAATGTCCAAAAATTGCCAAACCAAAATGTTTCATGTTGGAAATATTCCAACAAGGGACCAGGAGCATTTTGGTGAATTTTAAAACTGTTTTGGTATTTTAGAAAACTCCACAAAGTTGCAGAAAATTAGAAAAAGATAAAAGCAGGAAAAGACTTACAGGCGCCTCCCTACCCGCCCACCTGCCCCAGCCCAGCCCGGCATGCTGCCAATGGCTGCTTGGCTCGGCTTGACAGCAGCCAGCTGCTTTCGGCGGCGGGCACCGCATGGGTGCCACGCACCTGGTCGCCGCCTCGCCGCTCCTCTCGCCAGCTGCCGCTGAGGATCGCCTCCTCTCTCTCCCCCGAACCCCCTGGACACCTCCTCTCCTCCCCGGTTCCTCTCCCTCGTGCTCCCCCGCCTTGGCCGGCGCCCGCCGCCCTGCCATCGCCAGTAAACGTGCTCCCCGCCGTCCATGCTCCTCCTTACCTTGTCCAGGAGCTCCGCCGCACTCCACTACCCCTAACCAGCTGAGCCTCGCCTTGCTCAAGTGAACCGAGTCCACCCACCGACCTCGGCCGAGTTCGCCGTCGCGGAGATCCCTTTCAACGCCGCCGTCGCTCCGGTTCGTCCCGACCTCGGCGAGAGCTTCTCTGCGTCGCCCGTGAGCCCATCTACCTCCCTTCCCTCTCTCTCGCGCCTCGAGCAGCGTAGCAACGAACCACGCTCACCCGCACCCGCCGCCGTGGAGCTCGTCGCCCGACGTGCTCCCGGTCACTCTCCGCCACCCATGGTGTCCATCACACTCACCGCACCCCATGGGGTCTAACCATGCACTCCCGCACCTCACCGACCCCTCTAGCCCCGAGTTCATCTTGGCCGAACCCGGCGGCCGCCTAGCTCGTCGCCGCGCCAACTCCGCCACCCGACCCCAACCGGCTCCACCAACAGCCGCGGCTTGCTCCGAGCTATCCGTAGCCACCCTCCGCGACTCCTTTGGTCACGGAATCACCAAAAGCACTTCCTCCGCCTGCGTCGGGCTCGCGGCGGCTAGTCGCCGATGCAGCCGGCGTGGACCTTGACCACGTGGGCCCTCGTTGACCCGACGAGTCAGCGGCAGATGGGGCCCGACCACGCTAACTAAATAGGTTTAGTTTTAATTAAACATTAGTTAAGCTAATTACCACGACACGCGGGACCCACTGTCGGGTTTGACTGGACGTCTCTGTTGACCCTGACGTCATGCTGACGCATGGCTGACGCATTAATCTAATTTCTGGATTTATTCTAATACAGTAAATTCCAGAATATAATTCAAATTTCAAATGCTTATAACTTTTAATCTGTAACTCCAAATGCAAAGATTTATATATGAAAAATGATCAGAAAAATCCATTCTATCCATTGGTACAGGTTTCATGCATGTTAAAACAAGTTAACCTTGCTGTTTAACCAGAATAGGATAATGCACCTTTAGGGCTATTTCAAATGAGCTATCATTTGAATCTTTGATTCAAATGAGTTCATCCCCTATTATTTCAGCTTGCATTAGGCCAATACACATCCATATTGCCATGTCATAGCATGCATCATATTGTTGCATATTGTCATGTGTGTTTACTTTCGGTATGCTTTTAGTGATAGGTTACTTTGAGGATAACCTCGACTATCCATCGAAGGGCGTTACTCTACCCCGTTCCATCGGGCAAGCAACTCATTGATCATTCGATACAAACCCATGTTCTAGCTTCGCTCTCGTTTCTGCATTAAGACAACGCGATTCAAACTGTTGTGTGTTGTGGTAGTTGAACCCACTTCCTTTGCATGACTGTCATTGCCACGATAACTAGATGAAACCCACTAGTATGTGTAGGAGTTGATTGAGCCATGTTTGTGATTCCTACCATGCTATGCTTGCTATGCTTAGAGTTGTGTCGTCGGCTCATCGGGATGATGAACTGGAGTGAAAGGTTGTGTTGGTTCGAGAGTGAAAGTGTTGAACACGTTTTGGTAAAGGTATCGATGAGAGGCCATGTAGGAGTACATGGTGGGTTGTTTCATTGAAGCCCATCCTAAGAACTGAGATCTGTGTTTGTGATCCATGAAACAGTTACTACCACGCATTGGGATCCTTAATCGACCCTCTCGGCTTCTTAACCACCCTTGTTCTTAGTCAGGGAGTTGCAAGTAGTTTACGGTGTTTGTAGCATCTTTGGGGCCGCATAGCGCTGACCTTAGGGGTGGGTTGTGTTGCGGTAGGCACGTGGCCGGTGTCTGATTGCCGTTTGGTATCTCGGAACCCTGCACACATCGTTCGGGCTGTATGGGAAACCTCGGCGGACTCCTGCGGATGGAACCGAATAGGCGATAAACCTGGACTAGGGACTTGAGTGTTTAGGTAGGCTGTGGCCGACACCCACGTTGGGCTTCCGCTTGAAGGTTGCAGTACATGTCGTGTAAACGGCGGTAAGTGGTGAGCGTGTGTGAAGAAGTACACCCTGCGGGGTTTAATATGATCTATTGAATAGCCGTGTCCACGGAGAAGGACTTCGGGTTGCCTATATCGGTTCATAGACAAGTAAATGGATACTACTAAAAGCCTCAAGATAAGTGTGAGTATCGTGGATGGCCCTCTCGTGGGATGACGAGAGAGGATCCACGGTGGAGTATTGTGATGGTGTTTAGTGGACTCGTGTGCGACAAATGCTTTACAAAGTGGTGTCACGTAGGATAGCTTAGCCAAGAGTCAAAGCTGGCTTGCTGCAAATAACTCCACCACCTTCTTGAGAATGTGCATGTATGATAGGATTCTGTGGTAAGACTTGCTGAGTACCTCCGTACTCATGTTTGTAATTAATGTTTTTAGAGGACAACACTACCCCTCCGATGGATTCTATGTAGATCTCGACTTGACGAGTGAGCTAGCCACCAGGTGGTGATCTCGGACTTGTGAAGGGCCATTGTAGATAGAAAGGCTCCAACAAGCTTTCTTTCTTTCTAGAGTCTGTACTCGAGACTAGTTTGCTTCCGCATGTGCTTGTATGATTGTATGACTTGAGTGTTGGGTCATGTGACCCCTACCTGTATGACTATGTTATGTATGGCTCCTCGGGCCTTTTAAATAAAGTACTTGAGTTGTAGAGTTTTGTTGTGATGCCTTGTTGTATTTACTCATATCGGGCATATTATGTGTATGATTGAAATGCTTGGTATGAGTGGGATCCGACAAACTAGTTGTTTATCCTTGGCAGCCTCTCATATGGGGAAATGTAGTCTCATGCTTCGGCGATAGTAGTCCGCTACTGCCCGGTTCACGAGTCCTGCTAGCCCAGCACTCTTGCTTGGACACTTGATGGCGGCATGTGTTTCACTTCGTTCCTATGTCCATCCCTTGAAAATGTCACGCGGTGGTATTGAGTCCTGCCTAGCCTGCTACAGCCGGGATACCGAGTCCTGTTAGCCAGTGCTACAGCCCGAATATACACGTTGATGACCGACATGCTCGATGTGATTCATGTATGCTGTCCCCATAGGTTAAGCGCCGCTTTGGGTTCACGACTAGCCATGTCGGCCCGGGTTCTTTGTCATGTGGATGCTAGCGACACTATCATATCGTGAGCCAAAAGACGCAAGCGGTCCGGGCCATGGTAAGCGACACCAGTAGAATACCGTGCGTGAGGCCACAAAGTGATATGAGGTGTTACCGGCTAGGTCGATGTGACTTGGGATCGGGGTCCTGACACATTTCTCAAATTCACAACTACTCAACTAGCATGACTTTGATATTATTACCTCCATATCTTAAAACAATTATCAAGCATCAAACTTATCATAGTATTCAACGCACTCAAAAGAAAGTTTCAAATATCTTGAACACCAAGTGTATTAACATTAAGCAAATTACCAAGCTATTAACGACTCTCAAAATAATCTAAGTGAAGCATGAGAGATCAAGTTTCTTTAAAACAAATCCACCACCGTGATCTAAAAGATCTAAGTGAAGCACTAGAGCAAAAATTATCACGCTCAAAAAGATATAAGTGAAGCACTATGAGCAAATTATTAAGCTCAAAAGATATAAGTGAAGCACATAGAGTATTCTATCAAATTCTAATTCATATATGGCTCTCTCAAAAGGTGTGTACAGCAAGGATGATTGTGGTAACTAACAAGAAAAGACTCAAATAATACAAGACGCTCCAAGCAAAACACATATCATGTTGGTGAATAAAAATATAGCTCCAAGTAAATTACCGATGGAAGTAGACGAAAGAGGGGATGCCTTCCGGGGCATCCCCAAGCTTTGAATTTTTGGTGTCCTTGGATTATCTTGGGGGTGCCATGGGCATCCCCAAGCTTAGGCTCTTGCCACTCCTTGTTCCATAATCCATCAAAATAATTCACCCAAAACATGAAAACTTCACAACACAAAACTCAATAGAAATCTCGTGAGCTCCTTTAGAGAAAGAAAACAAAAGACTACTTTAAGGTACTGTAATGAACTCATTATTTATTTATGTTTGTGTTAAACCTACTGTATTCCAACTTCTCTATGGACCATACACTATTTTATTAGCCATAGATTCATCAAAATAAGCAAACAACACACGCAAAACAGAATCTGTCAAAAACAGAACAGTCTGTAGTAATCTGCAACTAACGCAAACTTATGGAACCCAAAACATTCTACCAAAATTAGAAGACCTTGAAAATTTGTTTATTGATCATCAGCAATTAGAATCAGTATTTTATCACATTCTGGTGATTTTTAACAATTCGGGCACTGAGCACAAAGATTCTGGAAATTACAGCAAGATCAAATAACTATCATCCAATAAAATCCAATAGGTTCAACTTGGCACAAACACTAATTCAAAGATAAAACCACATCTACACAGAGGCTAGATGGATTATTTATTCCTAAACAGAACCAAAAACAAAAAACACAAAATAAAATTGGGTTGCCTCCCAACAAGCGCTATCGTTTAACGCCCCTAGCTAGGCATAAAAACAAGGATAGATCTAGGTATTGCCATCTTTGGTAGGCAATCCATAAGTGGCTCTCATGATAGATTCATATGGTAATTTTATTTTATTTCTAGGAAAGTGTTCCATGCCCTTCTTTAAAGGGAATTGGAATATAATATTTCCTTCATTCATATCAATAATTGTACCAATCGTTCTAAGGAAAGGTCTACCAAGAATAATAGGACATGAAGGATTGCAATCTATATCAAGAACGATAAAATCTACGGGCACATAATTCCTATTTGCAACAATAAGAACATCATTAATTCTTCCCATAGGCTTTTTAATAGTGGAATCTGCAAGATGCAAGTTTAGAGAGCAATCATCAAAATCACGGAAATCTAGCAAATCACACAAAGTTTTGGGAATAGTAGAGACACTAGCACCCAAATCACACAAAGCATGGAACTCATAATTTTTAATTTTAATTTTGATAGTAGGTTCCCACTCATCATGGATTTTCCTAGGGATAGAAATTTTCAAATCAATCTTTTCTTCATAAGATTGCATCAAGGCATCAACAATGTGTTCGGCAAAAGCCTTATTTTGACTATAAGCATGAGGAGAATTTAACACGGATTGCAACAAGGAAATACAATCAATTAAAGAGCAATTTTCATAATTAAATTCCTTGAGATCCAATATAGTGGGTTTAGCAACATCTAGATTTCTATTTCTTTCAATCCCACTTTTATCAATTTCATCATCAACATCTAAAAACTCCGAATTCTTAGAACACCTTCTAGGTAAAGGAAGATCATAATCAGTTTCATCAAGATTCATATTGCAAAACAAAGATTTAATAGGGGACGTATCAATAACTTTTAGATCTTCGTCTTGATTTTCATAGGAATTAGAAGAACAAGCTTTAATAAAGGCATCTTTGGAAGCACGCATCCTAGCGGTTCTTTCCTTGCACTCATCAATGGAAATTCTCATGGCTTTGAGAGACTCATTGATATCATTCTTAGGAGTAATAGATCTAAGCTTTAAAGAATCAACATCAAGAGAAATTCTATCAACGTTCCTAGCCAAATCATCAACTTTAAGCAATTTCTCTTCAAGCAAAGCATTAAAATTCTTTTGTGAATTCATAAACTCTTTGACACTACTCTCAAATTCAGAGGGCATCTTATTAAAATTTCCATAAGAGTTGTTGTAGGAATTTCCATAATTATTAGAAGGATTACTAGGATAAGGCCTAGGATTAAAATTCCCTCTATACACGTTGTTTCCAAAACTATTCCTACCAACAAAATTCACATCCATGGATTCATTATTATTCTCAATCAGGGTAGATAAAGGCATATCATTAGGATCAGAAAGAAACAATCTTAGTAAATAACTTCATAAGTTCATCCATCTTTCCACTCAATCAGGGTAGATAAAGGCATATCATTAGGATTACTAGGATAAGGCCTAGGATTTCTTCTATAGCATGCACTTTTTTATTAGTAGATCTTTTAGTATTCCGTTGAGAATAATTAACCATAATATTATCTAGGAGTTTAGTAGCATCTCCTAAAGTGATTTCCATAAAAGTGCCTCCCGCGGCCGAATCTAAAAGATTTCTAGAAGCAAAATTCAATCCGTCATAAATTTTTTGTATAATCATCCACAAGTTCAAACCATGAGTAGGACAATTACGTATCATTAATTTCATTCTTTCCCAAGCTTGTGCAACATGTTCATGGTCAAGTTGCTTAAAATTCATAATATCGTTCCTAAGAGAAATAATCTCAGCGGGAGGAAAATACTTAGAGATAAAAGCATCTTCGCACTTATTCCAAGAATCAATACTATTTTTAAGCAAAGATGAAAACCACGCTTTAGCACGATCTCTAAGCGAAAAAGGAAATAGCTTCAACTTAACGACATCATTATCGACATATTTTTTCTTTTGCATATCACATAAATCAACGAAGCTATTCAGATGAGTAGCGGCAACTTCACTAGGAAGGCCAGCGAATTGATCTTTCATAACAAGATTCAACAAAGCAGTATTAATTTCACAAGATTCAGTATTGGCAAAAGGAGCGATCGGAGTGCTAAGGAAATCATTATTATTGGTATTGGTGAAATCAAACAATTTGGTGGCATCTTGAGCCATCGCAACGAACGAGCAAACTAACACATGAGCAAACAAAAGGCAAAAGGGAAAAGAGGAGGAGATTGGGAAAGAGAGGGCGAATAAAATGGCAAAGGTGAAGTGGGGGTGAGGAAAACGAGAGGCAAATGGCAAATAATGTAATGTGAGAGATAGGGATTGTGATGGGTACTTGGTATGTTGACTATTTGCGTAAGCTTCCCCGGCAACGGCGCCAGAAATTCTTCTTGCTACCTCTTGAGCACTGCGTTGGATTTCCTCGAAGAGGAGAGGATGATGCAGCAAAGTAGCGTAAGTATTTCCCTCAGTTTTTGAGAACCAAGGTATCAATCCAGTAGGAGGCTACGCGCAAGTCCCTCGTACCTGCACAAAACGATAGCTAGTCGCAACCAACGCGATTAGGGGTTGTCAATCCCTTCACGGTCACTTACGAGAGTGAGATCTGATAGAGATAATAGTTTTGGTATTTTTGGTATAAAGATGCAAAGTAAAAGTAAAAGCAAAGCAAGTAAATAAAGTGATGGAGATTGATATGATGAGAATAAACCCGGGGGCCATAGGTTTCACTAGTGGCTTCTCTCAATAGCATAAGTATTCTACGGTGGGTGAACAAATTACTGTTGAGAAATTGACTGAATTGAGCATAGTTATGAGGTTATCCAGGCAATGATCATGTATATAGGCATCACGTCCGTGACAAGTAGACCGAAACGATTCTGCACCTACTACTATTACTCCACTCATCGACCGCTATCCAGCATGCATCTAGAGTATTAAGTTAAAAACAGAGTAATGCCTTAAGCAAGATGACATGATGTAGAGAAATAAATTCATGCAACACGATAAATACCCCATCTTGTTATCCTCGATGGCAACAATACAATACATGCCTTGCAACCCTTTACATCCTTGGGTAAGGACACATAAGATTGAATCCAAAGCTAAGCACTTCTCCCATTGCAAGAACTACCAATCTAGTTGGCCAAACCAAACGGATAATTCGAAGAGACTTGCTAAGATAACTTAATCATACATAAAAGAATTCAGAGAATAATCAAATATTTTCCATAGATAAGCTGGATCATAAACCCACAATTCATCGATCTCAACAAACACACCGCAAAAAGAAGATTACATCGAATAGAACTCCACGAGAGAGGGGGAGAACATTGTATTGAGATCCAAAAAGAGAGAAGAAGCCATCTAGCTACTAACTATGCACCCGAAGGTCTGAAGTAAACTACTCACACTTCATCGGAGGTGCTATGGTGTTGATGTAGAAGCCCTCCATGGTAGATGCCCCCTCCGGCGGAGCTCCGGAACAGGCCCCAAGATGGGATCTCGTGGATACAGGAAGGTACGATGGTGGAATTAGGTTTTTGGCTCCGTCTCCGATCTGTTGGGGGTATGTAGGTATATATAGGAGGAAGGAGTACGTCAGTGGAGTGTCAGGGGGCCCACGAGGCAGGGGGCGCGCCCCCCACCCTCGTGACCGCCTCTGGCACTCCTTGGAGTAGGGTCCAAGTCTCCTGGATCACGTTCGGTGAGAAAATCACCTTCCCGAAGGTTTCATTCTGTTTGGACTCCGTTTGATATTCCATTTCTTCGAAAGACTGAAATAGGCAAAAAACAGCAATTCTGGGCTGGGCCTCCGGTTAATACGTTAGTCCAAAAAAATAATATAAAGTGGAAAATAAAGCCCATTATAGTCCAAAACAATAGATAAAGTAGCATGGAGCAATCAAAAATTATAGATACGTTGGAGACGTATCACTAAACCCTAGAAGTCTAGCCTGTATGACTATGGTAATGAATATCCCCCTTTCCGGACTAAGTCCTCCGGTTTATATAGACACCGAGGAGATCTAGGGTTACACAAGGTCGGTTACAGAGAAACGAATCTACATATCCGGTCGCCTAGCTTGCCTTCCACGCCAAGGAGAGTCCCATCCGGACACGAGTGCGGTCTTCAGTCTTCGTATCTTCATAGCCCATCAGTCCGGCCCGTGGCTAACAGGCCGGACGCCCGAGGACCGCTTAGTCCAGGACTCCCTTAGGTGGCGCCTTTCTCGCCACCCTCCGGTCCTCGGCGGAAGCGCCGGATGGTGGGCCTCGCTACTCGAAGATGAAGCCAAGGCTGGGATCGCCCAACCACCGGTGATGACCAACGGACGAGCCCTCGGCATGCCTTCTGCACCACAGGGGGGGCCATGAAGGAGGGCTGACAGGAACGCAGGATCAAGGCCCCTCGTCGGCACGTCCGCCTCCAGGAGGGGCCCTGCAGCACGCACGGTGGTCCAGTAGGGGGAGCTCGAGACCAGGGCGAGCCGAGGACAGGTGGAGGCCGCTCCTCGGGAGATCTTGTTGCCGCAGATGAAGGGATCCTGAAGGGCCACTATCAGGGGAGGATGCAACATGCAGAAAATCGCAAAGAAGAGGTACTTACTCGTCTATGGCTATGTACTTCCTCTCCTTCAGCGGCCAGTAGGCGTCGCTACTTTAGCAGGGAGGCCCCTTTCTCTTGCGAAGTGCCTCGAAGTTCAGGCGCAGCTAGCCGAAGCCTGGGGCGCTGCCGTCAGCATTTGGGGCTGGCTGCGGAGACCCTGGAGGGGTGACCTCAGGAGCCCTGGGCTGCGTCAGCTCTCCGGCCACCACCTCTGGACTGCTTCCCCGAGCTTCAAGGGTGGTGACCTCGGGAGCCTCGGATCGTGCCAGGACTTTGGTCGCCCCACAGGACGACTCACCTGAGCCTCGGGGGCTGGGATCTCAGGAGCATCGGGCTGCGCTACTTCGTCAGCAGCCGCCTCGACAGCAACCGGTGGCGCCCCCCAGGCGTCCACCTCCGGGGCGTGCGCCGAGGGGATGACAGGTAGATGAACCACAAGGACAGGGTTCTCGCGGGTCCTGTCAAGTCCGACCGGGCGCAGCCCCCACTCGTGGAAGAGGAGTGTCGGTGTCAAAACCGGCGGATCTGGGGTAGGGGTCCCAGGCTGCGTCTAGGCGGATGGTAAAGGAGACAAGGGACACGATGTTTTACCTGGTTGGGCCCTCTCGATGGAGGTAAACCCTACTCCCGCTCGATTAATATTGATGATATGGGTAGTACAAGAGTAGATCTACCACGAGATCAGAGAGGCTAAACCCTAGAAGCTAGCCTATGGTATGATTGTTCTTCATCCTACGGACTAAAACCCTCCAGTTTATATACACACCGGAGAGGTCTAGGGTTACACAGAGTCGGTTACAATGGGAGGAGATCTACATATCCGTATCACCAAGCTTGCCTTCCACGCCAAGGAAAGTCCCATCCAGAAACGGGATGAAGTCTTAAATCTTGTATCTTCATAGTCCAGGAGTCCGGCCAAAGGTTATAGTCCGGCTATCCGAACACCCCCTAATCCAGGACTCCCTCAGTAGCCCCTGAACCAGGCTTCAATGACGACGAGTCCGGCACGCAGATTGTCTTCGGCATTGCAAGGCGGGTTCCTCCTCCGAATACTTCATAGAAGATTTTGAACACAAGGATAGTGTCTGGCTCTGCAAAATAAGTTCCACATACCACCTAGAGAGAATAATATTTACACAAATCCAATCTGCTGACGTATTCCGCAGCATGACACCATCCGCATGCCAAGCCTTTATTGAATCGTTTCTTGTCCTACCTCGGTAGCGTTTAGCGGGCGGTTTCCTTGGCACGTCTTGTCGAGCGAGATCGTGTACCCTTATTCAGGATTCTCATCGATCTGGCGTGGGTAACCCAACCGTGCCATTAATTTATGGTGCTTGGGAGATAAGCGAGTTTTACCAGGCTGGTGGGGGCACATAGTTTCATCCGCCCATATAAGGGGATAAGGATCCACCTTTTTCATCTACGCCTTCTTCCTCCTTTGCTTATCTATTTTCGCGCACTCGAGCTCCAGTGCCCAAGTCCGCACATCCCACCTCAACCTTCTCCATCCATGTCCGGAGCTGGAGGCAAGTGGATGGTCTCCTCCGTTACGGAGGGGCACATCAAAAAGCTGAGGAAAGCCGGATGCTTGTCCAACGACATCGCGCACCGGCTCCCAGATGAGGGGCAGCTCATCCCCACACCCAGGCTCCATGAGAGGGTGGTGTTCCTCACCCATTTCCTCCGCGGACTAGGTTTCCCACTTCACCCATTTGTCCGGGGGCTCATGTTCTACTACGGCCTGGATTTCCATGATCTGGCCCCGAACTTCATCCTCAACATCTCGGCGTTCATTGTCGTGTGCGAGGCCTTCCTCTGCATCCAGCCCCACTTCGGCTTATGGCTGAAGACCTTCAATGTCAAGCCGAAGGTAGTGGGCGGCCGCCAAGCGGAGTGCGGAGGTGCCATGGTGGGCAAGATGCCTAATGTCCTATGGCTCGAGGGCTCCTTCGTAGACACCATAAAGGGGTGGCAATCGGGGTGGTTCTACATCACCAAGCCGTGTGACCCTGAATGGGCAGCGGCCCCTGAATTCCGATCTGGCATTCCCACGCGGCTCACTTCCTGGAAAGAGAAGGGCCTGTCGTGGGGTAATTCGGAAGAGCTGACCGGACTCCAAACCTGCGTCCAAAACCTGGTGAGCAAGAAGCTCAAACTCGTCAACGTAGTCTAGGTCATGCTCATCCGCCGGATCCTCCCGTGCCAACAACGGGCTTTCAGCTTGTGGGAGTTTAATCCGGCACAACACCGAACCCTGAGTAGGCTCTTCGACACTACGTAAGAAGACGCCTGGAAGGTGCTGTTCAAGGGTGCCGAGGCTCCCGCATCCGCTACCGAGGATCGCAGATTCAGCACGCAGCATCAAGCCAACGCGGTAAGCTATTTTACCCTTTACGGGATACTTGTTTTTCATAGTTTGACTCTATGCGGGATCTAAACTTACTTACCTTTGACAGGATTGGTAGAAGACGTCCGGGCAGATCAACTGTCCGACTCCCTTGCCCGAAGACCCAGCGGACGCCCGCTTGATGGGGCTGCTAGTTCCGGCACCTTACGTGGTGCCGGAGAAGAAGGCCAAGAAGAAGGCCACGGGAACTCGGAAGAGTTCCCGACGCCTGGTGGTGTTGGACTCATCGTCCGATGACTCCGAGGCGGACTCCTCCCACGAAAATGAGGAGAAGGAAAGAGAGGTCTCTCCCCAAGCGGCGGAAGAGAAGAAAAGGAAGGCCGCCCCAACTGGGGGGGCCGGAGGGTCCAAGAAGGGAAGGACCCTTCCTCCAGACTACTCCACAAATGCCGACAACGGCGAAGAGGAGTGGCCATCTAGGGCCAAGCCCCTAGCAAGATCGTAAGTAACCGGATACCAGAATAACTCATGGCGTTCCTTTGTTGCACAGTATCTTCTAACGCCGAATATAATCATGCAGTCCGCCCCGAGCCCAGGTCGGCGTGTCGTCGAGCGGCTCCTTAAGCTCGTCGGATGTGAATAGCACTTCACTTCCGGCCGCCTCCTCCCCTCGCACTGCGGATGATGCCGAGGTGGAGTCCCAAAAGGGTCCAAGCCAGGAGGAGGTGGTCCTGGAGGCGCCGCAAGGCGACCTCCCGGACTCCAGGCGCAAAGGGGACAAAACCCCCAAGGGCTCCAAGTCCGGCCCTGGGCCGGACACTGCACCGGAACCTTCAGTGGTTCCAAAGTCTGGCAGGCTCCCCCCCAGTAAGAAGGAGAAGCCTACAACGCCGGTGACCTCCATCCAACCAGAGGCACCGGATAATCTGCTGGAGGTGCTGAACGGCGCCTCCATCGACAAGGAGCACCGCACTATTATGAGTGCGGTGATCCAGAAGGTTCAGTCTGACAAGAGCGGGCTGACTGAAGCCTGTGCCAGCCTTCTAACAGGCTTCGAGGGATGTATTTAAGATATGTAAAAATATTACCGCATAGGCAGTAGCCCCGATGCTCGGTTTGGTGTTCGGAAAGAAAAGCCGAACCGAGGATCTAAAAGATATCTGAGGAGTCTAACATAAGTATGTCAATATGGGAATGCAGGCCGCGCTGCGACATCCGTGCCTTGGCTGGAGGTCGATGCATTGAAGCGAGCCTCGGCGGTCCGAGAACAAGCTCGGCCTTGCCAAGAAGCAGCTCGAGGACAAGGAAGGTAAGTAATACCTTATGTAAATATATAAAAAGATGTGGTTGCAGAAAATGACAGGACCAACGTGAGTATTACAGGGTCCACAACCTGTGGCAACCACGAAGAAAGCGCTGTCAAGGCAAGAAAATGCGGCCGTGGAGCGCATCGGCGAGAAAAGCAGGAGGCGCGGGTGGCGGCGGTGCAGCAATAGCTCAGGCTCGTGAAAAAACACGAGTTTGGAGCTTGACTCAAAGACTCGAGAGTCGAGCTTGCCTCTACCCTTGAGGCGCCAAATCTGCCAAGGCCAAGCCCAAAAGCCCTCCGAAATTGAGGCGATGAAGAAGATAGAGGCGGTAAGGCATTCTTTCTGCAAAGCAAGCACATGAAAGTGAATTACTTGTTACTTACCCGAGTCCGGAGCTCTCCAGGAGCATTCGCAGATCTGCCCTGCAGTGTGTCCGACGCTGCCGCCTACTATCGGGCCGAGGAGGGAGCTCGACGGAGAAGGTGTTCTGGTCTCGAGATCTTTGAGGCGGACACCCAGTGCTTTGAGCGACCAGTGAAGCAGCTGGTCGAGCTCCATAAGGTGGCGAACAGGCCATGAAGGGCCTTATAGTCCGGCTATGGCCTGGGGAGGTCATGCCTGGGAGCTACATTGGGCTGGTGAGGCGGCTGGCGGATGCCTATCCACGACTTGAAGTTATCAAGCGCTCCGTATGCATTTAAGGCGCCCGTAGGGCCCTTGCCCGTGTTAAATTGCACTGGGGCAAGATGGATGCTGAGAAGCTGGTGACAGATGGGCCACCGCAGCGCAAGGAGCATCGCAAGCCCAAGATGTATTATGAGGGCGTCCTGAAGGGTGCCCGCCTTGTGGCGGATGAATGTTCCAAGGATGTAATTGATGAGTAAACTCGCTCATGTTATCCCGTGCGCTGAAAACTTGTTCATATGCGCTAAGCAACGCTTTTTGAATTTAAAATATTACCTTCTGTGCGGCCGTTTATTAAATCTAAGAGATGGCAAGTCGTCGGCTTCTGCCCCCATGCCACGAGTGCTGGGGTGTTCGGGATAAACCTGAGCGCTCTTGTTTCCATTCTTGGGTCCTTCGAGGGAGGCGCTCAGCACAATGAACAAGGCAATCAGACTATAATGCTTTATCACTCTCACTTAGCCATAGAATTCTATAATTTTAAATTTTGGCGAAGCCCCTAGTATTCGGAAGACCGAGTTCGGGGCGCTATCCACGCCTAGGCCGTACAAAGATTGCTCCTCGCTCTAAGCGGCATAAGTCTTTAGGGACTCGAAACCTCTCAAACAGCAACCAGCTCTCGCCCTATCATGACGGTCAGTTTTAGCTTTCTCTACTGAGGTGCTTAACCCAGCTCAACCGGGGCACAATCACAGTAGTTCTCCCAACGCTACCATAGCCGATATAACGGAACGTAAGGTACCAAAACATGGGAGCCGGGCAAACCCAACTATTGACCCAAAGACATGATTCGGAGCCGATGCATATAATGCTATAAGTTTGGGGTGCCGCACTCGTGTGAGTGTTCAGACTTCTCACACCATATTCTGGGGTACTTAAGCCCCTGGTGTATTGGCTGTACCAAAGTGTACAGTTGCATAATGTCATAACTGATCATATTCACATAAAAAAGGAATGCAATAATAGACAAAAGCTATGTATTGTTTATTCGAAAAGGCTGCGGCAAAAGCAGAACGATACAAATAGTGCGATAAGCAAGAGATGGGACTATTTGACATGTCCCCCTCCAGGGGCGAGCTACGGGATGGTATGTAAGACAGGTATTTAGCTCGTTATAGAGACCACCTTGACATTCGACGTAGCTTTCTGCCTCCCTGGCTGTTGCATCGTGTGTTCGGCGATTGTATTGCGGACAGGCCTTCCGAGAGTGGAGTCTGAAAGTAAGAAAAAGAATGACAAAATCGGGGAGCCCCTAGTGCGATTGAGATGCATTTGGGCATGCCGTGGTCGCGCCTCCTCTATGCCCATGGTATTTCCAGGCGTAATTATGTCGCGTAGTACTGGTTTGCAATTTCGTGAGGGATGGGGTTGGGGCCGCATTGCTCTGGCGATGCTCGGAACGTGCAGGCGGTCTTGTTGTAGGTTACTCGGGCGCGCTGAGCGGTGTCGGGCGTTTAATAGCCGGATGGAGAATTTCATTGAGAGGCTACTTTGTACTTCCGCCGAGAGGGTCGCCGTATGCTCCTCCGTTCGGTGAGGCGTTCGGTGTTTCCATTGACCGTAATGACTCCTCGAGTCGGCATCTTGAGCTTGAGGTATGCATAGTGCGGCACCGCATTAAACTTTACCGTCACGGTTCGTCCGAGCAAAGGCGTGATAGCCATCTGCGAACGGGACTATGTCGAAGATTAACTCCTCGCTTCGAAATTATACGGGATCCAAGACCACCTCAAGTGTAATCGAGCACGAACAGTTGGCCTCTACACCTGGTATGGCGCCTTTAAAGGTCGTCTTTGTGGGTTTAATCCTTGAGGGATCTATGCCCATTTTTCGCACTGTATCCTGATAAAGCAGGTTCAGGCTGCTGCCGCCGTCCATAAGGACTCTGGTGAGGTGAAATCCGTCAATGATTGGGTCTATAACCAATGCGGTGAATCCGCCATGGCGGATGCTAGTGGGGTGGTCCCTTCGATCAAAGGTGATCGGGCAGGAGGACCATGGGTTGAACTTTGGGGCGACTGGCTCCAACGCATATACATCCCTGAGTGCATGCTTCCGCTCCCTTTTGGGTATGTGGGTTGCGTATATCATGTTCACCGTCCGCACTTGTGGGAGGAAGCCCTTCTGTCCCCTATTTTTCGGCGGCCGGGGCTCCTCCTCGTCACCGCCCTGAACTCGCTGACACCCCATTCTTTCCCCTGGCTCTCTCCCTCGCCCTCTCCCCGCCATGGCCGACGAAGCCGCGCACATGCCGCTTCAGAAACCGCAGCCACCGTCGCCCCCCTCGTCGCCCTGACGTGCCCCCGAGCTCCGCCGTCGTCCACTTCACCGAACTAGCTGAGCCCAGAGCACTCACACGCCCCGGAGACGCCTCCTCGACCTCATCTTCACCGCCCGTCACCGGAGATCCACCTTGCCGTCTTGCTCAGCTATGACAGCCCCCGACCTTGTCGTCTGCTCCGCTGAGATCCCCGTGAGCCCTGCTCCGTCCTAACCCTCCCCGTTCTCGCTCTCGTGCACCATAGCGACCGCATGAAGCTCTCCCGTGCGCACCGCGCCTAAGTTCATCGCCGACGTGGCTCCGGCCATGCAATGGCCTCACCACCGTGCCCAACGCACTCACCGCACAACATAGGCCACGTAGGAGCTGGCCTCGTGCCTCCAGGACCATAGCAACGATGAGTTCGAGCTCGCACGAACTCCGGCAGCCGCCAAACTCGTCGCAGGCGTCGTTTCCGACGACCCCTAGCCCAACCACCACCACCACCACCCGACGCAGCCCGCCTCCAGCTACGCGTAGATGCCCTCCGCCGCCCGTTTGGTCGCCGAAGTGCGAAACCCGCACCCCTCGGCCGCATCTGGTCGTCACCTGCGGCTAAACGCCGGTGATTCGACCCAGTTGACCAGGGATTTGACCCCCCTAGGTGACTGACATGTGGGCCCCGCCCCTGGTCAAACCTAGTTTAATATTTTTTGACTGTACACAGTAGGGCGAAGCCCCACTGCAATTTTTATATTAATTTAAGTAAAACAAAGGTCCAACAGTACAAAGGCTTGAGGTAAGCCAGAAAGAAAGAAAAATAAGAAGAAACAGAAGAAAAACAAAATAAATTACAGTACAAGGTTATCAAGCCAAGTACAAAAGGCTCTGGCATAGCTCTTTTTCACTCTATATCTCAGGAGGTTAAGCTCATCAAGGAAAGTGAATTTCCACCTATGGATGGAAGGTTGAATGGCTTGAAAGATCAGATTATTTCTTGAGATCAATATGGCCCAAGAGGCTAGAATGATGATTTCCATGAAGGATGGAACATGAATTTTCTGCCTGATATCTTCAAAAGCTTCAAGCACAGACACATTAAGTTGCCTGGAAGGACAAATAATATCCCAACACTGAGCTGCAAAAGGGCATGTCCAGAAGAGATGGTGTAAGGTTTCCTCCTGAGGACAATTATTGACAGCACAATTGTAGCTGGCCAACTGGAAAGTTTTCCTGCGAAGAAGATTCCTAGTATTGAGCCTGTCATGAAGTAATCTCCAAAAAAACACCTTGTGCTTCGGCTGACAAGAGCTATTCCAAATCCAATTGAACTGTTGGGGCACTATTTTAACTCCCATCATTACTTTATATGCCTTAGCAACTGAGAATTGCTCATTGCCCCAAATGTAGCTCAAGTGTCGATGCAATCCAGGAGTCAATTCCTAAGAGCAAAACAAATATCTTCCATACTTTCAAATTCACGGAAGGCTTGCACAATGAGAGGAAGTTGAAATAGATCCTCAGTATTCAAGATGAATAATGGTGTGCCTGATAGTGTTCGGTCCTTCACAAATGAGAAGAGGTGAGGGAACAAGTCCTGTAAACAAGCTGAATGCCATAGATCAGACTAGAATAGAGCACTTTTACTGTCCCCTATGTGACATATGGCCAAGGATTTGAAATTATGAATGAGTTTGAGATTTGCCTTCCACCAAAAAGAACCAACCCAATTGCTGCCAGGCAACAAATTATTTGCATAATAAGTTTCCCATATCAAGTTAACCCATGGAATGTTGTGCCTATTATAGAACTTATGCAAGTTTTTGAGAAGCAAAGCTTTGTTTTGGACAAAGATATCCATCACCCCCAGTCCTCCTTGGGCCTTAGGTATACAAACAGTGCTCCAAGCCACCATGGCAGGCCTGTGATCCTCAAGGTCAGGTACTCTCCAGAGACAGTGCCTCAACAACTTGATAGCTTGTAATTTGATGGTGACAGGCATATCAAGGCATCCCATTAGGTAAATCAACAGAGAGTTTAAAACAGATTTTACCAGCAACAGTCTCCCAGCCATTGTCATGAATGTGGATAAACCCACAAGCTTTTTCTGCAGTCTTGTGACAAGAGGAAAGCATTGCTCCACAGTAGGCTTATCAAGACCCAATGGTGTTCCCAAATACTGAATGGGGAAAGATTCTCTTTTGCAATGAAATATATTTGTCAAAATTTCCACCTTGTCCTCAGGCACATTGATTGGGATAAGACTTGATTTTTTTATAATTCACTTTAAGGCCAGTAGCATCTGCAAAAGTATTTAGAAGTTCTTTGAGGCAATGAAGTTGCTTTGCATCAGCTTGGAGAAGAACCAAAGTGTCATGAGCATACTGGACAATGGGAAAGTCAAGACATGATTGCACTTGCAGAGGTGAAGAAAGAATACCCAGGTGCATGGCCTTGTTAAGAATTGACTGAAGCAAGTCTGCAGCAAGCACAAATAATAGAGGTGATAGAGGATCTCCCTAACTGACCCCCCTGAGACAATAAAACTTCTTGCCAGGAACCCCATTAAGCATTACCGCAGATGATGCAGAGGTGAACAACATTTTAATCCAGTTGATCCATCTGTCTCCAAAACCTTTGGCCTTTAAGATGTCCTGAATTGCTTGGTGCTCAATGGTGTCAAAAGCCTTTTCAAAATCTATTTTAAGCACAACAATTTCCTTTTTTGACTTATGGCATTGATGCAGATACTCATATGCCCAACCCAAACAGTCATGAATGGACCTTTCCTTGAGGAAACCATATTGGTTGATGTGCACTAGTTTTAGAATTACCTTCTGCAGCCTGTTAGCCAACAACTTAGTGACAAGTTTAAGACAACAATTAAGGAGAGAGATAGGCCTGAAGTCATTTGCTGTCATTGGTGTGCTTCCTTTAGGAATTAGGGTGATGTAAGAGGTGTTTAAGCTCTCAATTGAGATTTGCCCAGCATGAAAATCTTGAATAAATCTAAGCACATCCCCTTTTATAATATCCCAGCAGGATTTCAAAACTTCATTGTTGAAACAATCTGGACCTGGTGATTTATCTGGTGGAAGATCCTTGACAACATCATTAACCTAGTTTAATATTTAAACTAACCTTAATTAGCTAATTAACTAACTCTGACACTGACCAGTGGATCCCACTGGTCAGGTTTGACCTGGACCACCCTAGTGGCCCTTCTGACGCAGTGCTAACGCAGTAACTTATTTTCTGGATTTATTCTTATTCAGGAATTTTTAGAAAAAAGTGCTAACTTCTAAAATCCATAGAAATTAATCTGTAACTCCAAATGCAAAGTGTTATATATGAAAAATGATGAGAAAAATCCAATCTATCCATCTGTACCGGATTCATGCATGAAACATGATAAAGCACTATTTAAGATCACATATGAGTTTGAACTTTGAATCTTTGGTTCAAAATGACCCAAACCCCTCTGGTTTTAGTTGCATTAGCTCAAAACACGGCATATTGACATGTCATGATCATGCATCATATTGTGCATTGCATTGATTGTGTTTTCCTTCTCTATTGCCGGTATTTGTCCCCTCTCAGTAGACGTGGTTCCGACGGTGAGATCGATGACATAGATGAAGAACTATACTATCTTTAGAAGTGCCAGGCAAGCAAAAACCCCTTGTTCATTCTGATACAATCCCACTCTCTCGCTCCTGCTCTCTTTTACTGCATTAGGACAACAACGATTCAACTGTTACATGCTGCGGTAGTTGAACCCCTTTCCTCTGCATGACCTGTCATTGCCACAGTAAATAGATGAAACCCACTAGCATGAGTAGGAGTTGTTTGAGCCCTGATGTGCCTACAAATTCATGTTTGTTGTCATGCCTGCTACTGCTTAGAGTTGAGTCAGGTCTAATTCAACGAGGATGAATTGGAGGTGTGTGAACATGTTCTACTATTGAGAGCTAAGTGTGTGAACACAATTTGGTAAAGGTAGCGGTGAGAGGCCATGTTGGAGTACATGGTGGGTTGTCTCATTGAAACCGTCATCAGGAACTGAGTTCTGGGTTTGTGATCCATGAACAGCTACTACCACGCGTTGGGCCCGAAACCAATGGACCCTCTCGACTTATTAATCGCCTTGATATCTGTCAAGGAGTTACAACTAGTTTCTCGTGTTTGTAGGATATGTGTTGGAAGCCGTGCGTAGCGCTGACCCTAGGGGTGGGCTATGATGTGGTAGATACACCATGGCATGGTGTACCGGGCGCCCGTTTGGTGTCTCGGGAACCCTGCACACATCGTTTGGGGTTGTCAGCGAAACCCCGGCCGGGTCTCCTCGTGGATGGAACCTGAATAGGCGATAAACCTGGACTAGGAATTGTGTGGTTAGTCAGGTTGTGGCCGACACCCTCGCTGGGCTTCCGCTTGAAGGTTGCCAAGTACATGTCGTGTAAATGGTGATAAGTGGTGAAAGTGTGTGTGAAGAAGTACACCCTGCAGGGTTAACATCATCTATTCGAATAGCCGCGTCCGCGGTAAAGGACCTCTGGGTTGCCTACACAGTTCATAGACAAGTGAAAGTGGATACTCTAAAATGCGCAAGATAAGCGTGAGTGCTATGGATGGCGTTCTCGTTGGGAGACGGGAGCGGATCCATAGTGGTGTATTGATATGGTGAATATGTCGACTCGTGTGTGCCACCTCAAGAGTTACTTGCAGTCATAGTATAGGATAGCCACTGAGTCAAAGCTGGCTTGCTGCAGTTAAACTCCACCTCCCCCTTTGTTGATACTGATGCATATGTAGATAGTTCTGATGTAAGTCTTGTTGGGGAGACATTTGTACTCACGTTTTCCTAATTTATGTTTTTGGAGAGAGACTTCAGTCTCGCTAGTAGTTCCGGACTTTGACGTTAGCTTGTTACCTCAGCTACGATCTTGTGCCCTCGGCAGGGTCTTGTAGTTAGTCAGGCTTCTCAGCCTTTTTCATTTGTAGTTGTCTGTACTCAAAAAAGATAAGCTTCCACATGTGCTATTGCTTGTATGACTTGATGCTGGGTCATGAGACCCATGTTTGTAATATCTGACTCTTCGGAGTCTTATGAATAAATACTTTGAGTCGTAGAGTTTTGTTGTGATGCCATGTTGTATTTACACATATCGAGCATAATGTAGTTTTTCCACCCCATTTACATATAAAGTTTAACTAATTTGGAGCTACGGTTATTTAGTTATGAAATAAAACATTTTAGCATGTTATTTAAACAAATTAATGCAAGCAGCAATTTAAACATTTTAAACATGTATGAAAGTTGGATATTGTGAAACTAGATGAAATTCTAAGCATTTGATATATATAGTTTGTTTAGTTTGGATGCATGCATATTTAAATATGAGCAATGCAAAACAATGGCAGTTCTGAAAATATGCAGGTGCTGGATATGACAAAAATCACAGACTGGAAAAAATATAACATCGGGCCGAATCTGAAACAGTGGCAGCGGCACAGGAGGATATGGCCCAAGTGACAGTGAGAGTGTGCAAAAATAACAGGAAAACAAAGCAAAAATAGGGGCGGCTGGGACTCGAACCCCAGACCCCTGGTATGGATAGTGGCTGCGGTAGCCACTGGACTAGCTATGTGACCATGGTACAAATGGAGATCGACAGAAGATAACACATATGGCCATCGCGACCAGGACCAAAACTAAAACGTGCACATGGGGACTCGACGGCGACGGGAGCCAGCAGCAACCGCTGCTGTGGTTGCAGAGGACCGGCGGGGGTGCGGAAACGTGCCAGGGTGCACTGTGAGGTGGTATCATGCAAAAGGCTCAGGTGCGCGGGAAGGCTCGAGGTCGCCTTGGCCATGGCGGCGGCAAGACGAAGTAGGGCAAGCAGCAGCAGGAACCTGCTCGAGCACGAGCATGGCTCGGCTCGTGCGACGGCAACGCGAGGCAATCGACAAAGCTGCCGGGTGCGGCGGCGAGTGTGAGCGCGGTGCGGTGGAGCGTGAGGGGCTCGGGTGTTGGGTGTGTGCGTGTGCGTGGAACAACGAGCAGAGCAACGGCCTGAACATGGAAGCAAGCGGTCGCGAGTGCACGCAAGAAGCAGAGAAGAACAAGGCGGGCCGGCAGAACAACGGGCGAGCTCGTCGGAGGAACTCCGGTGACCAAAACTCGCAGAGGAGGGCACCAAAAGATGCTGCGCTACAAGGCTATCCTAAAGGTGCTACGGATGCATCGAAACACGGATAGGAACCTCGCCGGCGTTGAGGTCCCGCGGGTGCGCGCGAAAAACGGCAACGATGGCAACGGAGTATGACGGGGAAGGAGATAGGAAAGAGCAGCGGCTCACCATGGGGGTGCTGCTGGAGTCGGCGGACTCGTCGGGGAAGCAAAGGAGCCGGCGTGCGGCTGCGCTGATTGAGGTGGTGCTCGGCTCCGTGAAGAAGAGGAAGCAGGGAAGAAGACGGCGACGATGGCGCTGGCTTGGCGTCTGAGGGAGTCCCGGATTAGGGGGTGTCCGGATAGCCGAACTATCATCTTTGGCCGGACTCCTAGACTATGAAGATACAGGATTGAAGACTTCGTCCCGTGTCCGGATGGGACTTTCCTTGGCGTGGAAGGCAAGCTTGGCGATACGGATATGTAGATCTCCTACCATTGTAACCGACTCTGTGTAACCCTAACCCTATTCGGTGTCTATATAAACCGAAGGGTTTTAGTCCGTAGGACGAACAACAATCATACCATAGGCTAGCTTCTAGGGTTTAGCCTCCTTGATCTCGTGGTAGATCTACTCTTGTACTACCCATATCATCAATATTAATCAAGCAGGAGTAGGGTATTACCTCCATCGAGAGGGCCCGAACCTGGGTAAAAACATCGTGTCCCTTGTCTCCTGTTACCATCTGCCTAGACGCACAGTTCGGGACCCCCTACCCGAGATCTGCCGGTTTTGACACCAACATTGGTGCTTTCATTGAGAGTTCCTCTGTGTCGTCACCTATAGGCCCGATGGCTCCTTCGATCATCAACAACGACGCGGTCCAGGTTGAGACTTTTCTCCCCGGATAGATCTTCATATTCGGCGGCTTTGCACTGCGGGCCAATTCACTTGGCCATCTGGAGCAGATTGAAAGCTATGCCCTGGCCATCAGGTCAGATTTGGGAGTTTGAACTACACGGCCGATATCCGCGGAGACTTGATCTTTGACGGATTCGAGCAACAGCCAAGTGCGCAGCACTGTCTCGATGGGCACGATGTAGCTCTGCCGCTGAACAGTGTCCTGGAGGCCGCACCAGCGTCCGCTCCGACCCTTAGCTCGGAGCTGACTCCCCCGATCGAGGACGAGTGGTTGGACACCGCCTCGGGGGCTACGATCTCAACAGCGATTGAGCCAACTCCATCCCTGTCGCTGCGAAGTCTCAGACTCCAAGGTGCGGACTCCTCTCCGGACTCCGAACCTCCACGCCCCGCCAATCGAATCCGATTGGGCGCGGTCATGGAGTTCACCGCGCGGACATCTTTCAAAGACACGCCTTTGGTGACATCTTGAATTCACTAAAGTCTCTCTCTTATCGAGAGCCTGGCGGACTATGGTCGGGAAGGTTGGGATGGGGACGATGAAGAAATTCAACACCCACCCACCACCCACTTTGTAGCCACTGTCGATGATTTAACCGACATGCCGACTTCGACTCAAGACATCGACGGTATGGACGACGATTCGGAGATTTACCAAGACCCAGCGCCTCTGAGGCACTTTGGAAGGCCACCTCGTCATATGACATATACATGGTGGACATCCCAAAAGATGGGAATGGCGATGGAACGGCGGAGGATGACCCCTCCAAGAAACAACCCAAGCGCCGACGTCAGCGGCACCGTTCTAAATCCTGCCACAGTAAAAACGGTGATTCCGGCACGGGAGACAATAATACCCCGGACAGTGCCGAAGACGACCCCTCCAGCAGGACTCAGTGCAGGAGGAGGGAGAAGCAAGACCGCATGATAGTGCGGCAGAAAGAGAGGTAGAGGACGATAATTATGCTCCCCCCTCCAAAGATGAGGCAAGCCTCGACGACGACGAATTTGTCGTGCCTGAGGATCCCGCCGAACAGGAGCGTTTCAAACGCAGGCTTATGGCCACGGCAAGCAGCCTCAAGAAAAAGCAGCAGCAGCTTAGAGCTGACCAAGACTTGCTAGCTGACAGATGGACTGAATTCCTTGCAGTCGAAGAGTATGAACTCGAACGCCCCTCCAAGAGATACCCAGAACGCAGGCTGCTACCCCAATTAGAGGAAGCAACACCCAAACCTACATCACCAGCGCATGATGTGGCCGACCGGCCACCCCGTGGCCGCGACAGAGAGGCCTCTAGACCCTCCATTCAAGCCGCACCCCGGCTCGCTCGACCAAGGCACGGGGAAACGCGCCGGACCTGCGAAACATATTGGAAGACAAGGCAAGGCAAACAAGATGGATCTACGGATCGCGTGGCGCCCCACAACACATGATGATAACCGTCACGCCGGATACAGCAATTCCGGCCGGGCCGAACAAAGTAGACAAAGCTCATTTGAGCTGCGTCATGATATAGCCCAATACAGAGGCGCCACACACCCACTATGCTTCACAGACGAAGTGATGGATCATCAAATCCCCGAGGGTTTCAAACCCGTAAACATCGAATCATACGATGGCACAACAGATCCTGCGGTTTGGATCGAGGACTACGTCCTCCATATCCACATGGCCCGCGGTGATGATCTACACGCCATCAAATACCTCCCACTCAAGCTTAAAGGACCAGCTCGGCATTGGCTTAACAGCTTGCCAGCAGAATCAATTGGTTATTGGGAGGACCTGGAAGCCGCATTCCTTGATAACTTCCAGGGAACATATGTGCGACCACCAGACGCCGATGACCTTAGCCATATAATTCAGCAGCCAGAAGAATCGGCCAGACAATTATGGACGCGGTTCCTAACAAAGAAAAATCAGATCATCGACTGTCCGGATGCAGAGGCGCTAGCAGCCTTCAAACACAACATCCGCGACGAGTGGCTAGCCCGCACCTAGGACAGAAAAGCCGAAATCCATGGCAGCCCTCACCACACTCATGACCCGCTTTTGCGGGGAGAGGACAGCTGGCTAGCTCGAAGCAACAACTTGGCCAAACACCACGGTAGTTCGGATACCAAGGACAGCAATGGCGGTCGCATCGCAGCAAGAACAAGCGCCGCATTAACGGCGATAATGCTGAAGATACGGCAGTCAATGCCGGATTCAGAGGCTCTAAACCCGGTCAGCGGAAGAAGCCATTCAAAAGAAATACCCAGGGCCCGTCCAACTTGGACCGAATACTCGATCGCCTGTGCCAGATACATGGCACTACCGAAAAACCAGCCAACCACACCAATTGGGATTGTTGGGTGTTCAAGCAAGCAGGCAAGTTAAGTGCCAAATTCAGTGACAAGGGGCTGCATAGCAATGACGAGGAAGAGCCCTGACCGCCGAACAATAGAGGACAGAAGGGCTTTCCCACACAAGTGCGGACGGTGAACATGTTATACGCAACCCACATACCCAAAAGGGAGCGGAAGCGTGCACAAAGGGACGTATATGCGATGGAGCCAGTCGCCCCAAAGTTCAACCCATGGTCTTCCTGCCCGATCACCTTCGATCGAACGGACCACTCCACTAGCATTCGTCATGGCGGTTTTGCCGCATTGGTTCTTGACCCAATTATTGACGGATTCACCTCACCAGAGTCCTGATGGACGGCGGTAGCAGCCTGAACCTGCTTTATCAGGATACAGTGCGCAAAATGGGCATAGACCCCTCAAGGATTAAACCTACGAAGACGGCCTTTAAAGGCGTTATACCGGGTGTAGAGGCTCAGTTACACTCGAAGTGGTCTTCGGATCCCCGGATAACTTCCGAAGCAAAGAGTTAATCTTCGACATAGTGCCGTTCCGCAGCGGCTATCATGCACTGCTTGGACGAACCGCATTTGCAAAGTTCAATGCGGTGCCGCACTATGCATACCTCAAGCTCAAGATGCCAGGCCCTCGAGGAGTAATCACGGTCAATGGAAACACCGAACGCTCTCTCCGAACGGAGGAGCACATGGCGGCCCTCGCGGCGGAGGTGCAAAGCAGCCTCTCACAGCAATTCTCGAGTCCGGCCACTAAACGTCCGGACACTGTCAAGCGCGCCCGGAGTAACCTACAACAAGACCGCCTGGCACGATCCAAGCACGCGTAGCAATCCGGCCCCAACCCCAGCCCTCGCGAAATTGCGAAGCCAAACTACGCGTACATAACTACGCTCTGGAGAAACCATGGGCATAAGGGAGGGCACGACCACATGCGCCAGAATGCGGCTCAACCGCACTGAGGGCTCCGATTGTGTCATTCTTTTTCTTTTCTTTCTTTTTTACTTTCGTGACTCCGTTTTCCGAAGTCCTGTCCGCACTAGAATTGCGAACTCACGATGCAACAGCCGGGGAAGCGTAAAGTTCGTCGAGTGTCGGTGGTCTCTACTACGAGCATTATACCTGTTTTACATACCATCCCGCAGCTTACCCCTGGAGGGGGACATGTTAAATAGTCCCATACCTTGCTTACCGCATAATTTGTATCGCTACGCTTTTATTTGCAGTTTCTTTTGAATAAACAATACATAGCTTTTGCCTATTATTGCACTCATTTCTTTATCTATATATATGTTCATTTCATGACATGTTGCACCCGTACACTTTGGTACGGCCAATACACCAAGGGCTTAAGTACCCCAAAAGCATGGTGTGAGAAGTCCGAACACTTTCACAAGTCGGCACCCTAACTTATAGCATTATATGCATCGGCTCGAATCATGTCTTGGTTCAATAGTTGGGTTTGCCCGGCTCCCATGTTTTGGTACCTTACGTTCCGTTTATCGGCTAAGGTAGGCTGGGAGAACCACCGCGATTTTGCCCGGTTGAGTTGGGTTGAGCACCACGGTGGAAAAGCTAAACTGACCGTCATGATAAGGCGAGAGCCGATCGCTGTTCGAGAGGTTTTTCGGTCCCTAAAGACTTATGCCGCTCGAGCGAGGAGTCGGCATTTTCCGCCAAGGCGTGGATAGCGCCCGAACTCGGTCTTCGAATACTAGGGGCTTCACGAAATTTAAAATTATAGAATTCTATGGCTAAGTGAGAGTGTTCAAGCACTATAAGTCCGGTTGCCTTGTTCGTTATGTTGGCGCCTCCTCGATGGACCCAAGAATGGGAACAAGAGCTCAAGTTTATCCCGAACACCCCAAACTTCGTGGCATGGGGGCTGAAGCCAACGACTTGCCATCTCTCAAATTTGATAAACGGCCGCACAAAAGGTAATATTTTAAATTAACAAGCGTTGCTTAGCGCATATGAACAAGTTTTCAGCGTCAGGGATAACAAATGCGAGTCTATTCAAAATTACATCTTTGGAGCACTCATCCGCTATCTGGCGGGCACCCTTGTAACGCCCTCATAGTACATTTCGGGCTTGCGATGATCCTTGCCCTTGGTGGCCCGTCCGTCACAAGCTTCTCCGTATCCAGCTTGCCCCAAAGCACTTTAGCACGGGCAAGGCCCGACGGGCACCTTCAATGCGGACGGAGCGCTTGATGACTTCAATCCATGGACAAAGTCCACCAGCCGCTGCACTAACCCGAAATAGCTCCTGGCATGGCTTCCAATGGCCACAGCCAACTGTGAGGCCCTTCATGGCCTGTTCGGCGACCTTGTGAGCTCGACCAGCTGCTTCAGCTGGTCGCTCGAGGGCACCGGACGGTCGGCCTCGAAGATCTTGAGACCGTAACACCTTCTCCGTCGAGCTCCCTCCTTGGCGCGTAGAACGCGACAAAGATTAGACACACCACGGGCAGATCTATGAACGCTCCCGGAGAGCTCCGGATTCGGGTAAGTACTAGATAATTGACTTTTACATTCTTGCTCGCATAAAGAATGCCTTACCCGCCGCGATCTTCTTTATTGCCTCAATCTCCTGGAGGGCTTTCTGGGCCTCGGCCTTAGCAGCTTTGGCACTCTCAAGAGCTGAGGCAAGCTTGGACTCTCGGGTCTTCGAGTCACGCTCCAAACCCTCGTGTTTTTCCACGAGCCTGCAGCTCTTGCCGCACCTCCGCCAGCTGCGCCTCCCCTTCTCTCGCTGGTGTGCTCCGCAGCCGCTTTGTTTCGGCATGGACATCGCCTCCTTCAGTGGTCGCCACCTCGCCAGGGTGGCCCTACAGCACCCATGTTATTCCTGTTATCTTTGCAACCAAATCCTTTCTATAAGGTATTTCTTTAATAAGGTACTACTTACCTTCCTTGTCCTCGAGCTGCTTCTTGGCAAGGTCGAGCTCGTTCTCGGACCGCTCGAGGCTCTGCTTCAATGCATTGACCTCCGCATCAATGCGGGCGAGAGGTTAGCAGCGCACCTGCATTCCCATATTGACATACTTATGTTAGACTCCTGCGTATATCTTTTAGATCCTTAGTCGGGCTTTTCTTTCCAACACCAACTAAGCATCAAGGGCTACTGCCTATGCGGTAATATTTTTACATATTCTAAACTTACCTCAAAGCCCGTTAGAAGGCTGGTACAGGCTTCAGTCAGCCCGCTCTTGGCGGATCGAACTTTCGGATCACCACACTCATAACAATGCGGTGCTCCTCATCGATGGAGGCGCTGTTAAGCGCCTCAATGAGCTATCCGGTGCCTCCGTTGGGACGGAGGACACCGTGTCTTACCTTCCTACGAAGGGACCGCTTGCCGGACTTCGGAACCGCTGAAGGTTCCGGTATGGAGTCCGGACAAGGGTCGGGCTTAGAGCCCCTGGGGGTCTCGCTCCCCTCGCGCCTGGAGTCCGAGAGGCTGCCTTGCGGCGCCTCCTGCGCCACCTCCTCTTGACCAGGCCCCCCTCGGGGCCCCACCTCGGCGTCGTCCGCAGCGTGAGGTGAGGAGGCGGCCGGAAGTGAAGTACTCTCCACTTCCGACAAATTCAGGGACCTGCTCGACGAAGCGGCGAGCTCGCCCTTGGGCGGGCTGCATGATTGTTCGGCATTAGAGAACACTATGCAATGAAAAAAAGCCATGGGTATCCGGACACTTACGATCTCGCCAGGGGCTTGGCCCTTGTTGGCCACTCCTCCTCGTCGCTGTCGGCGTTGGCGGAGAAGTCCGGAGGAAGGGTCCTTCCCTTCTTGGACCCTCCGGCCTCCCCAGTTTGGGCAGCCTTCCTTTTCTCCTCTCCCCCCGCTGGGGGAGAGGCTTCTTTTTCCTCCTCCTCTTCCTCATAGGAGGATTCCGCCTCAGGGTTGTCGGGCGATGAGTCCGACAGCACCTGGCGTCGGGAGCTCCTTCGAGTTCAGGTGGCCTCCTTCTTGGCCTTCTTCTCCGGCACCACGTGAGGGGCCGGAGCTAGCAGCCCCGTCAATCGGGCGTCCGCTGGATCTTCTGGCAAAGGGGCCGGACAGTTAATCTGTTCGGACGTCTTCAGCCAGTCCTGTCAAAGGTTAGGAAGTTTTAGATCCCACATAGAGTCAATCTGTGAAAAACAAGAGCCCCATAAAGGGTAAAATAACTTACCTCGCTGGCTTGAAGCTGCGAGCTGAATCCGCGATCTTCGGTAGCGGATGTGGGAGCCTCGGCGCCCTTGAACAGCACCTTCCAGGCATCTTCGTGACGCAGAGTGTCAAGAGCCTTTTCGAGTTGGGTGCTGTGCGGATCGAACTCCCACAATTTGAAGGCCCGTTGTTGGCATGGGTGAATCCGGTGGATGAGCATCACCTGGATAACATTGACAAGCCTGAGATTCTTGTCCACCAGGTTTCAGACGCAGATTTGGAGTTCGGACAGCTCGTCCGAATCCCCCCACGTCAGGCCCGTCTCTTTCCATGATGTGAGCCGTGTGGGAAGCCAGATCGGAATTCGGGGGCCGCCGCCCATTGAGAGTCGCGCGGCTCGGTGACGTAGAACCACCCCGATTGCCACCCCTTTATGGTCTCCACAAAGGAGCCCTCGAGCCATAGGACTTTGGCCATCTTGCCAACCATGGCGCCTCCGCACTCCGCTTGGCGGCCGCCCACTACCTTCGGCCTGACATTGAAGATCTTCAGCCATAAGCGAAGTGGGGCTGGATGCAGGAAGGCCTCGCACACGACGATGAACGCCGAGATGTTGAGGATGAAATTGGGGCGGATCGTGGAAGTCCAGCCGTAGTAGAACATGAGCCCCGGACAAATGGGTGAAGTGGAAAACCTAATCCAGCGGAGGAAGTGGGGAGAAACACCACCCTCTCATGGGGCCTGGGGTTGGAATGAGCTGCCCTCGTCGGGTAGCCGTGCACGATGTTGCTTTGGACAAGTATCCGCCTCCCGCAGCTTTTCGATGTGCCCCTCCGTGACGGAGGAGGCCATCCACCTGCCTCCCGCTCCGGACATAGTTGGAGAAGGTTGAGGTGGGATGTGACGACTTGGGCGCTGGAGCTCGAAAAGCTTGGAAATGGATGAGCAAAGGAGGAAGAAGGCGTGGGTGAAAAGGTGGATCCTTATCCCCTTATATGGACGGACGAAGTTATGCGTCCCCCGCCAGCCTGGTAAAACTCGCTTATCTCCCAAGCACCGTAATCAATGGCGCAGATGGGTTACCCACGTCCGTATTGATGGGAATCCCGGAATAAGGGGGCACGATCTCCGCTTTGATAAGACGTGCCAAAACTGCCGCGCTAAACGCTACCGAGGCGGGACAAGAAAACGATTCGAATAAAAGCTTGGCCGTGGTGTGATGTCACGCCGCGGAATACGTCAGCAGATCTGTGCAAAAATTATTCTCTCTACGGTTGTATGTGGAACTTGTTTTGCAGAGCCAGACACTATCCTTGTGTTCAAAACCTTCTATGAAGTATTCAGCGGAGGAACCCGCCTTGCAATGCCGAAGACAATATGCGCGCCGGACTCGTCATCATTGAAGCCTGGTTCAGGGGCTACTGAGGGAGTCCCGGATTAGGGGGTGTCCGGATAGCCGAACTATCATCTTTGGCCGGACTCCTAGACTATGAAGATACAAGATTGAAGACTTCGTCCCATGTCCGGATGGGACTTTTCTTGGCGTGGAAGGCAAGCTTGGCGATACGGATATGTAGATCTCCTACCATTGTAACCGACTCTATCTAACCCTAACCCTATTCGGTGTCTATATAAACCGAAGGGTTTTAGTCCATAGGACGAACAACAATCATACCATAGGCTAACCTTCTAGGGTTTAGCCTCCTTGATCTCGTGGTAGATCTACTCTTGTACTACCCATATCATCAATATTAATCAAGCAGGAGTAGGATATTACCTCCATCGAGAGGGCCCGAACCTGGGTAAGAACATCGTGTCCCTTGTCTCCTGTTACCATCTGCCTAGACGCACAGTTCGAGACCCCCTACCCGAGATCCGCCGGTTTTGACACCGACAGCGTCGCTCGGCGACGGAGTGGAAGAAGGTGTGGTAGAGGATGGCGAGGAAGCAGATGAACGCGCCGGAGGTGGCTGGACTCGATCGGAGGGTCGCCGGCGTCGCGGACATGCTCCCGGAAGCGGTCGGTCTCACTCGGGGAAGGAGAATCGGGGCAGGGAAGAGGCCCTATTGGGTGGCGGCGGAGACGGGGAAACCCTGAGGGGTTACGTGCGGACGCCGAGGGGGATCTTATAGGGGGTGCGGGCACGGCTGGCTCGGCCGCCATGGCCATGTGGGCGACATGCCCTCGGCTTTTACCGTGAGGGAGAGAGAGAGAGCAAGGAGGACGAGGAATAGGACGCTGGGAGGCTGCAGGTGGGGTCGGCGTGGCTGCCAGCATGGATCACCACACAGGAGGGCGAGCGAAGGAGGCTCACGGCCTGGGAAGCCGGGCCGGCCTGGAGGTGAGGCCCACTGGCTGCATAATGCCGGGGTGGCAAGAGTCCTGTGGCCTTCTCCTGTTCTTTTGAGTTTCTGTTTATTTGAATAAACAACTGCAATAAAATAAAAGTACAGGGGGCTAGGAGAGGAGCATGAGAGATATAAAAATATCCCTGGAATCTAGGAATTATTAAGTGCTTGCATAAATTGTTTTGGGATTTTTTTAGAGGTAGAAAAATAACTCAAGTTTGAATTTAGTTCAAACTTGATGCATTTTTGAACCCAACCAAAACAACTCCAAGTAGGATGCAATTTGGCAGAGGGGTTTTGGAAATGGTCTAATATTAATAAGAAAAGATTGGACATTTATGGACGAAGAAAACTATCACTTGCAAAAAAAAAAGAAAGAAAGAAGAAGGAAGGAGATGATGGTGCATTGATAGGTTGAGAGAGGAAACAAGTTGTGGAATATCAACAAACACATAGATCAAGTAAATAACAAGATGAATCTCACAATGCACATGATGAGCATGATGCAATGCAAAATGACAAGGGCATAATGCAACATAACAAGTGAGATGAGCATGGTGTAAGAAGCAAAGATATGACAAGGCACTCAACATGATCATGACATAAACATATAGGAATGAAATATGCAAAATAATTATGATAATGCAACAAACACAATACCCACACGGCAACAACTAAAATAAAGGAAGGCATCCGAGCATCGGTCTCGGGCATTACATTAATGGACAATAATCTTATCCTTAGCGTGTTGATTATTGAATCATCACCCTAAGGTTTATCGTGCTACCTAGTCCTTATTTCCGGTGCACTTTCCGATCAATGAGTTAGGATAGTGTCAACTCCGTTTATTTGATCATATCATCTTGCCCTGAAAAGCAAGATTGTTCTCGAGCTTAGTGACATGTCGGTGGTTCGTGATTTTCCATATATCTTCTCGTAGTATAACCAGGTTGTCACCGACCGCTATGTTGAGTTCGTGATCAAGTTGGTTTCTTATAAACCACCCATTCTCCAAGATTCTGTGTTGGATACCCCTGAGCTAGTTGGTTAAGCTAAACAACAACTTCGAGAGTTGGAAGATAAAAAGCTTTGCCAAATTTGGTTCTTTCAGAAGGGATATCTTTGGGTTTGTGTGTGTGTTGAAGAAACATGATATCTTCACCAATTGGTCCTCGTGATCAGTTGTTGGATCTTTTGTCTTGTAAAACTTTGACTTGAGTATGGGCTATCGTCAAGTCAAACCAGAACCAACGATATTCGTAACGTTGTCTTACTCGTGGTTGATCCCTCGAGCATACCAATGCTATCACCGTGTTCAGATAATGGCGGGAGTCCAGTGATATGGAAATTCCGATGAGTTGCTATTGAGTCCATCAGCAGCATTTTGTCTCCTTCATGAATCATGTTGAACATTAAGCTAGTGTTGGAAACTTTTTGTAAGCATTATCTTCATGTCCTGCTCTGAAGCATATGTTGATGAAAGAAGTGACTCCCTCGCATTCATGTGCATTCGATGCAAGTTGCCGCCGTGAATTTGAGAAAGTTAGTTTTGCTTCCCTGGAATCGCCCCAAGTCAGTCATGCATGTGCTAAATATTCCATGGTTTGGTAGATTAATTACCTCCATTCCATATGTATTCCCTAGCACACCAAGCCACCGCTGATTTGTTCAGGAGAAGAAGTTTCTTCATAAGAGCTAATCATATGACTTATGCAAGGACTTCATATCCTTGATGATGCTTCCCAACTAGGACTCGGTAGTGTTTCTTTGTAAGACTACTATGTGGTCATGCTTGTCTGGGACAGCATGTTCACATGTGTTTAGCAGAACCAGCTCATGTTTTGGAGCTTACTACCATAGTCCATTTCCCGAGAATCTCGCAATGCCATCTCGTCGATTTGTGTTGCAAACTTTCATTTTTGTTTCTTTACTTGATGAGTCTGGAATATCCTGACACCAACCAGATCTGAATCTCAGGAAGATATGATGCTTGGAACGTGTCCCAAGAACTATAATATTGGTCTCTCTGTAACCCAGTAAAGTAGATGACGTGGCCAACACACCCAGCCGGAAGACCTATTATTGTAGTATCTTGATTGAGGAAGTTGGCCACCTCCCCATAAGGATCTCATAGGATATACTCCACAAGTTGCTCCTTAGGGATTCTTGTGTTCCCGAAGTCCGACCTTTTACTTGATGTCCTAGAGACCAACCCATATCAATAAATGGGTTACGCTAGCACATCAAGGAGAACATTAGAAGCGGAGTGCTAAATGTCTCTCGGTCGATCATCCAGATTTTGTTTCCTTGTCCTCGTTAAGGTGAAATCTGAGAAGGTGTTAGCTTCCTTTGCATCTGCATCGTCCATCACCATTCATCATGGTAGTATGTTGTGTTGCCAGGATCCTTGACACGGATATTGGTAAAACCTTGATGAATATGGAAATGCTCAAGTTCTTGAGAGCACGCGCAAGCACTAGGTTTTATCGTTGGCGTTAATTGGGATTTGCTCCAAGTTTCCTCGCTTATGTTATAACCTTTCCAAACAAAGGCTCACTCTCTACTATTGGGTTTCTCCCCGCCACTAGAATCATTCCCAGCATTTCCATTTTATTCCCATCTTGAACCGCCACAGCCATCCTACCACGGGTTCCATCCATTTCGATGATAAGTAGAGATCATCCATTACGTTGTCTTCAACAAGGTAGTCCACATCATCCATTCTAGTCGGGTATGTCATTCTTTCAACTCCTTCAAATGATTGCTCGAGATTTGCCCTAGGCTGGTATAGAAAATTTTATTGATATCTGAATCAAAAGTAATTTTTTTTCCACTTAAGGATAATTCTACGAGTCATCCTTCTCTAGGGTGTCTCGTTATGCTATCATGGCAACTCAAATCCTCGCCACGTTGACAACCGCTCACCACCCTCTTAGGTGTGGAATTGTTGTTCACCTAGTGAACCCTCGTCATCTGTTCCACTCCATCCCTCTAGATGTGTGCTTCGTGTCTCAGCTTGAGAGATGTTGCTATCTCTCATTCCGTGAGTTGATCCTGAGTTGTTCGATCTTCGAGAAGATCTATCCTGCCAGAGTTTCCTTTTCCTCTCGTTGTCAGGTTGGCTGGAGTTCTCAGAGCAAGACGGCGAGACAAAGATGGTGATTGAATCAACACCTTTATGAAGTGCAACCTGGATCATGAAGATTATGTTAGTTTGTGTTCCCCCTTCATCTTACCCTACACTTGAATCTCAGGACGAGATTCTTGTTTAGTGGGGGTGAGCTGTCAGTACCCTAGCTTAGTCTTGCCAGTCATTGCATAGTCTCCATGCATCATGTTTACTTTTCCTCAGAAACTTGAAATGGGGATGACAGAACCCACAGCACCCCCTTAATCCAAGTAGGGTTTACCAAAATCTTTTTCAATGAACCTGAAATGCCCTTCTAAAATGTTCATCATCTTTGCCTTGGTCTAGATCCTGTGACAAAAATGGTGCACACTTTTCTAGGACATCACAAGGTCCCTGGATTAAATCATATGTTATTTTCATTAGGACATTTAAATGATATAAAATATTTTAAATGTCCAAATAATTCTGAACTTAAGTGAGGGCTGTTGGAAATATTCCAAACAGAGCCCACAATTATTTTCAGGGTTTCTGAAAATGCCATAGCATTTTAATTAAGTCAAAACAGAAACTAAGTTAGAAGAGAGAGAGAGAGAGAGAGAAAGAGAGAAGTTACGTAGCCACCTACCTGGCGCAGCCCACTGGCCGGCCCAGCACTATGCTCGCCCGTGCCAGCCACCTGCTTCCTCTTGCCAGGCAGGCATAGAGGAGCGTGCCGCGCACGCCGAGCTTGCCACTCAGCTCCGTAGTCTCTTGCCTCGCTTGGACAGCACGGCGATGCCTCGAAGCCACTCTTCGGCGCCGTCCCAACCCCGCCGACACCCCATTCTTCCCCCTGGCTCTCTCCCTCGCCCTCTCCCCGCCATGGACGACGCAGCCGTGCCCGGGCCGCCGCAGAAACCGCAGCCACCGTCACCCAACTCATTGCCCTGACGTTCCCCCAAGCTCCGCTGTCGTCCACTTCGTCGAGCTAGCTGAGCCCCGAGCACTCAGACGCCTGAGACGCCTCGACCTCGTCTTCACCGCCTGTCACGGAGATCCACCTTGTCGCCTGCTCAGCTCCGACCGCCCCCGACCTAATCAGATGCTCGCTGAGATCCCCGTGAGCCCTGCTCCGTCCTCCCCCTCCCCGTTCTTGTTCTCGTGCACCATAGCAACCGCACAAAGCTCGCCCGCACGCGCCGCCGCCTAAGTGTGTCACCGACGTGGCTACAGCCACGCAACGGCCTCACCACTGTGCCCAACGCACTCACCGCACCTCATATCCCACATAGGAGCTGGCCTCGTGCCTCCAGGACAACAACAACAACGAGGTCGAGGTCACCCGAACTCCGGCAGCCGCCAAACTCGTCGACGGCGTCGTTTCCGGCGACCCCGAGCCCAACCACCACCACCACCCGACGCGACGCGCCTCCAGCTACGCGTAGATGCCCTCTGCCGCCTGTTTGGTCGTTGGACTGTACCCCGCACCCCTCGGCCGCGTCTGGTCGTCACCGGCGGCTAAACGCCGGCGATTTAACCTAGTCGACCGAGGATTTGACCCCTGTGTCATCGACATGTGGGCCCCGCCCCTGGTCAAACCTAGTTTAATATTTAAACTAACCTTAATTAGCTAATTAACTAACTGTGACACTGACCAGTGGGTCCCGCTAGTCAGGTTTGAACTAGACCGCCCCAGTTGACCTGCTGACGCAGTGCTGATGCAGTAACTTATTTTCTGGATTTATTCTTATTCATGAAAATTCAGAAAATAGTGCTAACTAGAAATTAATTTGTAACTCCAAGTGCAAAATGTTATATATGAAAAATGATCAGAAAAATCCAATCTATCCATCTGTACTGGATTCATGCATGTTCAAACAAGTTAACTTGCTGTTTAGTGCAAAACATGATAAAGCACTATTCAAGATCACAAATGAGTTTGAACTTTGAATCTTTGGTTCAAAATGACCCAAACCCTCTCGGTTTTAGTTGCATTAGCTCAAACACAACATATTGACATGTCATGATCATGCATCATATTGTGCATTGCATTGATTGTGTTTTCCTTCTCTGTTGCCGGTATTTGTCCCCTCTCAGTAGACGTGGTTCCGACGATGAGATCGATGACACCGATGAAGAACTATACTATCTTCAGAAGTACCAGGCAAGAAAAACCCCCTTGTTCATTCTGATACAATCCCACTATATCACTCCTGCTCTCTTTTACTGCATTAGGACAACAACGATTCAACTTTTACGTGCTGCGGTAGTTGAACCCCTTTCCTCTGCATGACCTGTCATTGCTACAGTAAATAGATGAAACCCACTAGCATGAGTAGGAGTTGTTTGAGCCCTGATGTTCCTACTCATTCATGCTTATTGTCATGCCTGCTCCTTCTTAGAGTTGAGTCAGGTTTGATTCATCGGGGGATGAATTGGAGGTGTGTGAACATGTTCTACTATTGAGAGCTAAGTATGTGAACACGATTTGGTAAAGGTAGCGGTGAGAAGCCATGTAGGAGTACATGGTGGGTTGTCTCATTGAAACCGCCCTCGTGAACTGAGTCCTGTGTTTGTGATCCATGAACAGTGCTACCACGCTGGGGCCCAAACCAATGGACCCTCTCGACTTATTAATCGCCTTTGATCTCACGGCAAGGAGTTGCAACTAGTTTCTGGTGTTTGTAGGATATGTGTTGGAGGCCGTATGTGAAGCGCTGACCCTAGGAGTGGGCTATGATGCAGAGATACACCGTGGCACGGTGTACCGGGCGCCCGTTTGGTGTCTCGGGAACCCTGCACACATCGTTTGGGGCTGTGAGAAAAACCCCGGCCAGATCTCCCCGCAGATGGAACCCGAACAGGTGATAAACCTGGACTAGAGACTTGTGTGGTTAGTCTGGTCGTGGCTGACACCCTCGATGGGCTTCCGCTTGAAGGTTGCCGAGTACATGTCGTGTAAACGGCGATAAGTGGTGAAAGCGTGTGTGAAGAAGTACACCCCTGCAGGGTTGACATCATCTATTCGAATAGTCGCGTCCGTTGTAAAGGACCTCTGGGTTGCCTATATAGTTCACAGACAAGTGAAAGTGGATACTCTAAAGTGCGCAAGATAAGCATGAGTGCTATGGATGGCATTCTCGTAAGGAGACGGGACCGGATCCATAGTGGTGTATTGATATGGTGAATATGTGGACTCGTGTGCGCCACCTCAATAGTTACTTGCAGTCGTAATATAGGATAGCCACTGAGTCAAAGCTAGCTTGTTGCAGTTAAACTCCCCCTCTCCCTTTGTTAATACTGATGCATATGTAGATAGTTCTGATGTAAGTCTTGCTGGGTACATTTGTACTCACATTTGCCTAATTTATGTTTTTGCCAAGAGACTTCAGTCTCGCTAGTAGTTCCGCGTTGACTTCGACGTTAGCTTGTTACCTCAGCTATGATCTTGTGCCCTCGGCATGGTCTTGTAGTTAGTCAGGCTTCTCAGCCTTTTTCATTTGTAGTTTTCTGTACTCAGACAAGATAAGCTTCCGCATGTGCTATTGCTTGTATAACTTGAATGTTGGGTCATGAGACCCATGTTTGTAATATCTGACTCTTCGGAGTATTATGAATAAATACTTTGAGTCATAGAGTTTTGTTGTGATGCCATGTTGTATTTACGTGCCTCCGTTGGACGGAGGACACCGTGTCTACACCTTCTCAACGGCAAGGACCGCTTAGCTGACTTCGAACCGCTGAAGGTTCCGTATGGAGTCCGGACAAGGGTCGGGCTTAGAGCCCCGGTCTCTCGTCCTCGCTACTGAGTCCGAGAGGCTGCCTTGCGGCGCCTCCCTGCGCCACCTCCTCTGACCAGGCCCCTCGTGGCCCCACCTCGTGCCGCCCTGCAGCGACGAGGTGAGGAGGCGGTTGAAGTGAAGTACTTCCACTTCCGACAAATTCAGGACCTGCCGACGGGCGGCGCTAGCTCGCTTTGGGCGGGCTGCATGATTGTTCGGCATTAGAGAACACTATGCAATGAAAAAAAGCCATGGCTATCCGACACTTACGATCTCGCCAGGGGCTTGGCCCTTGTTGGCCACTCCTCAGCTGTCGGCGCTGGCGGAGAAGTCCGGAGGAAGGGTCCTCCCTTCTGACCTCCGCCTCCCCAGCTTTGGGCAGCCTTCCTTTCTCCTCTCTTCACTGGGAGAGGCTTTTTTCCTCCTCCTCTTCCTCATAGGAGGATTCCGCCTCAGGTTGTCGGGCGATGAGTCCGACAGCACTGGCGCCGAGCTCCTTCGAGTTCAGTGGCCTTCTTTTCTGGCCTCTTCTTCTCCGCACCACGTGAGGGGCCGGAGCTAGCAGCCCTGGCTAATCGGGCCCCACTGGATCTTTCCGCAAAGGGCCGATAAGTTAACTGTTTGGACGCCTTCAGCCAGTCCCCGCTAAAGGTTAGGAAGTTTTAGATCCCACATAGAGTCAATCTGTGAAAACAAGAGCCCCATAAAGGGTAAATAACTTACTCGCTGGCTTGAAGCTGCGAGCTGAATCCGCGATTCGTAGCGGATGGGAGCTCGCGCCCTTGAACAAAGACTTCCTTCGCATCTTCGACGAAGTGTCAAGAGCCTTTTCAGTTGGGTGCGGCCGATCGAACTCCCACAATTTGAAGGCGTTGTTGGCATGGGTGAATCCGTGGATGAGCATCACCGGATAACATTGACAAGCCTCGAGATTCTTGTCCACCAGGTTTCAGACGCAGATTTGGAGTTCGGACAGCTCGTCCGAATCCCCCACGCAGTGCCCGCTCTTTCCATGATGTGAGCCGTGGGAAGCCGATCGAATTGGGGCCGCCAAGCCATTGAGAGTCGCTGCTCTCGTGACGAGAACCACCCCTGATTGCCACCCCTTTATGGTCTCCACAAAGGAGCCTCGAGCCATAGGACTTTGGCCATCTTGCTAACCATGGCGCTCGAACTGACTGGCTTATGGCCGCCCACTACCTTCGGCTCGACATTGAAGATCTTCAGCCATGTCAAGTGGGGCTGATGCGAGGGAAGGCTTCGCATTACACGATGAACGCCGAGATGTTGAGGATGAAATTCGGGCCAGATCGTGGAAGTCAGGCCGTAGTAGAACATGAGCCCCTGACAAATGGGTGAAGTGGAAAACCTAATCCATGGAGGAAGTGGGGAGAAACACCACCTCTCATGGGGCCTGGGGTTGAATGAGCTGCCTCGCCGGGTAGCCGGTGCACGATGTTGCCTGGACAAGTATCCGCCTCCCGCAGCTGATGTGCCCTCCGTGACGGAGGAGGCCATCCACCTGCCTCCCGGCCCGGACATAGTTGGAGAAGGTTGAGGTGGGATGTGACGACTTGGGCGCTGGAGCTCGAAAAGCGCGGAAATGGATGAGCAAAGGAGGAAGAAGGCGAGGTGAAAAGGTGGATCCTTATCCCCTTATATGGACGGACGAATGCGCGCCCCGCCAGCCGGTAAAACTCGCTTATCTCCCAAGCACCGTAATCAATGGCGCAGATGGGTTACCCACGTCCGTATTGATGGGAATCCGAATAAGGGGGCACGATCTCCGCTTTGATAAGACGTGTTAATGAAACCGCCTCGCTAAACGCTACCGAAAGGTGACAAGAAAACGATTCAATAAAAGCTTGGCTGGTGTGATGTCACGCCATGAATACGCAGCAGATCTGTGCAAAAATTATTCTCTCTACGGTTGTATGTGGAACTTGTTTTGCAGAGCCGACACTATCCTTGTGTTCAAAACCTTCTATGAAGTATTCAGCGGAGGAACCCGCCTTGCAATGCCGAAGACAATATGCGCGCCGGACTCGTCATCATTGAAGCCTGGTTCAGGGGCTACTGAGGGAGTCCCGGATTAGGGGGTGTCCGGATAGCCGAACTATCATCTTTGGCCGGACTCCTAGACTATGAAGATACAAGATTGAAGACTTCGTCCCATGTCCGGATGGGACTTTTCTTACGTGGAAGGCAAGCTTGGCGATACGGATATGTAGATCTCCTACCATTGTAACCGACTCTATCTAACCCTAACCCTATTCGGTGTCTATATAAACCGAAGGGTTTTAGTCCATAGGACTAACAACAATCATACCATAGGCTAACCTTCTAGGGTTTAGCCTCCTTGATCTCGTGGTAGATCTACTCTTGTACTACCCATATCATCAATATTAATCAAGCAGGAGTAGGATATTACCTCCATCGAGAGGGCCCAACCTGGTAAGAACATCGTGGTCCCCTTGTCTCCTGCTACCATCTGCCTAGACGCACAGTTCGAGACCCCTACCCGAGATCCGCCGGTTTTGACACTCGATACGCTGGCCGGGCGACGAGAGGAAGAAGGTGTGGTAGAGGATGGCGAGGAAGCAGATGAACGCTACGGAGGTGGCTGGACTCGATCGGAGGGTCGCCGCGTCATGGACATGCTCCCAGAAGGGTCGGTCTCACTCTGGGAAGGAGAATCGGGCAGGAAGAGGCCCTATTGGGTGGCGGCGGAGACGGGAAACCCCGAGGGGTTACGCGGCGGACGCCGAGGGGATCTTATAGGGGTGCGGGCACGGTTGGCTCGGCCGCCATGGCCATGTGGGCGACATGCCCTCGGCTTTTACCGTGAGGGAGAGAGAGAGAGCAAGGAGGACGAGGAATAGGACGCTGGAGGCTGCAGTGGGGTCGGCGTGGCTGCCAAGATGGATCACCACACAGAGGGCGAGCGAAGGAGGCTCGCGGCCGGGAAGCCGGGCCGGCTCCTGAGGTGAGGCCCACTGGGTCAGTTATGCCGGCCTGGCAAGAGTCCTGTGGCCTTCTCTGTTCTTTTTGAGTTTCGCTTATTTGAATAAACAACTGCAATAAAATAAAAGTACAGGGGCTAGGAGAGGAGCATGAGAGATATAAAATATCCCTCGAATCTAGGAATTATTAAGTGCTTGCATAAATTGTTTTGGGATTTTTTAGAGGTAGAAAATAACTCAAGTTTGAATTTAGTTCAAACTTGATGCATTTTGAACCCAACCAAAACAACTCCAAGTAGGATGCAATTTGGCAGAGGGTTTTGGAAATGGTCTAATATTAATAAGAAAAGATTGGACATTTATGGACTAAGAAAACTATCACTTGCAAAAAAAAAGAAAGAAAGAAGAAGGAAGGAGATGATGGTGCATTGATAGGTTGAGAGAGGAAACAAGTTGTGAATATCAACAAACACATAGATCAAGTAAATAACAAGATGAATCTCACAATGCACATGATGAGCATGATGCAATGCAAAATGACAAGGGCATAATGCAACATAACAAGTGAGATGAGCATGGTAAGAAGCAAAGATATGACAAGGCACTCAACATGATCATGACATAAACATATAGGAATGAAATATGCAAAATAATTATGATAATGCAACAAACACAATACCCACACTAAGAACAACTAAAATAAAGGAAGGCATCCGGAGCATCGGTCTCGGGGCATTACATTAATGGACAATAATCTTATCCTTAGCGTGTTGATTATTGAATCATCACCCTAAGGTTTATCGTGCTACCTAGTCCTTATTTCCGTGCACTTTCCGATCAATGAGTTAGGATAGTGTCAACTGCGCTTATTTGATCATATCATCTTGCCCTCGAAAAGCAAGATTGTTCTCGAGCTTAGTGACATGTCGGTGGTTCGTGATTTTCCATATATTCTTCTCGTATATAACCAGGTTGTCACCTGACCGCTATGTTGAGTTCGTGATCAAGTTGGTTTCTTATAAACCACCCATTCTCCAAGATTCTGTGTTGGATACCCTGAGCTAGTTGGTTAAGCTAAACAACAACTTCGAGAGTTGGAAGATAAAAAGCTTTGCCAAATTTGGTTCTTTCGTATGGGATATCTTTGGGTTTGTTGTGTGTTGAAGAAACATGATATCTTCACCAATTGGTCCTCGTGGATCAGTTGTTGGATCTTTTGTCTTGTAAAACTTTGACTTGAGTATGGGCTATCGTCAAGTCAAACCAGAACCAACGATATTCGTAACGCTTGTCTTACTCGTGGTTGATCCTCGAGCATACCAATGCTATCACCGTGTTCGATAATGGCGGAGTCCAAAGTGATATGGAAATTCGATGAGTTGCTATTGAGTCCATCAGCAAGCATTTTGTCTCCTTCATGAATCATGTTGAACATTAAGCTAGTGTTGGAAACTTTTGTAAGCATTATCTTCATGTCCTGCTCCTGAAGCATATGTTGATGAAAGAAGTGACTCCTGATTCATGTGCATTCGATGCAAGTTGCCGCCGTGAATTTGAGAAAGTTAGTTTTGCTTCCCTCGAATCGCCCCAAGTCAGTCATGCATGTGCTAAATATTCCATGGTTTGGTAGATTAATTACCTCCATTCCATATGTATTCCCTAGCACACCAAGCCACCGCTGATTTGTTCAGTGGAGAAGAAGTTTCTTCATAAGAGCTAATCATATGACTTATGCAAGGACTTCGATATCCTGATGATGATGCTTCCCAACTAGGACTCGGTAGTGTTTCTTTGTAAGACTACTATGTGGTCATGCTTGTCTGGGACAGCATGTTCACATGTGTTTAGCAGAACCAGCTCATGTTTTGGAGCTTACTACCATAGTCCATTTCCCGAGAATCTCGCAATGCCATCTCGTCGATTTGTGTTGCAAACTTTCATTTTTGTTTCTTTACTTGATGAGTCTGGAATATCCTGACACCAACCAGATCTGAATCTCAGGAAGATATGATGCTTGGAACGTGTCCCAAGAACTATAATATTGGTCTCTCTCAGAACTCCAAGAAAGTAGATGACGGGCCAACACACCCAGCCGGAAGACCTATTATTGTAGTATCTTGATTGAGGAAGTTGGCCACCTCCCCATAAGGATCTCATAGGATATACTCCACAAGTTGCTCCTTAGGGATTCTTGTGTTCTCAAGTCCGACTTTTACTTGATGTCCTAGAGACCAACCCATATCAATAAATGGGTTACGCTTAGCACATCAAGGAGAACATTAGAAGCGGAGTGCTAAATGTCTCTCTACGATCATCCAGATTTTGTTTCCTTGTCCTCATAAGGTGAAATCTGAGAAGGTGTTAGCTTCCTTTGCATCTCGTGATCGTCCATCACCATTCATCATGGTAGTATGTTGTGTTGCCGTGATCCTTGACACGGATATTGGTAAAACCTTGATGAATATGGAAATGCTCAAGTTCTTGAGAGCACGCCAAGCACTAGGTTTTATCGCTATGCTAATTGGGATTTGCTCCAAGTTTCCTCGCTTATGTTATAACCTTTCCAAACAAAGGGCTCACTCTCTACTATTGGGTTTCTCCCAGCCACTAGAATCATTCCCAGCATTTCCATTTTATTCCCATCTTGAACCGCCACAGCCATCCTACCACGGGTTCCATCCATTTCGGCGATAAGTAGAGATCATCCATTACGTTGTCTTCAACAAGGTAGTCCACATCATCCATTCTAGTCAGGGTATGTCATTCTTTCGAACTCCTTCAAATGATTGCTCGAGATTTGCCCTAGGCTGGTATAGAAAATTTTATTGATATCTGAATCAAAAGTAATTCTTTTTTTCCACTTAAGGGATAATTCTACGAGTCATCCTTCTCTAGGGTGTCTCGTTATGCTATCATGGCAACTCAAATCCTCGCCACGCTGACAACCTGCTCACCACCCTCTTAGGTGTGGAATTGTTGTTCACCTAGTGAACCCTCGCCATCTGCTCCACTCCATCCCTCTAGATGTGTGCTTCAGGTCTCAGCTTGAGAGATGTTGCTATCTCTCATTCCGTGAGTTGATCCTGAGTTGTTCGATCTTCGAGAAGATCTATCCTGCCAGAGAGTTTCTTTCCTCTCGCTCGTCGTTGGCTGGAGTTCTCGTGAGCAAGACGGCGAGACAAAGATGGTGATTGAATCAACACCTTTATGAAGTGCAACCTGGATCATGAAGATTATGTTAGTTTGTGTTCCCTTCATCTTACTCCTACACTTGAATCTCGTGATTAGATTCTTGTTTAGTGGGGTGAGCTGTCAGCATTCTAGCTTAGTCTTGCTACCATTGCATAGTCTCCATGCATCATGTTTACTTTTCCTCGTAAACTTGAAATGGGGATGACAGAACCCACAAAGACTCCCTTAATCCAAGTAGGGTTTACCAAAATCTTTTTTCAATGAACCTGAAATGCCCTTCTAAAATGTTCATCATCTTTGCCTTGGTCTAGATCCCTGTGACAAAAATGGTGCACACTTTTCTAGGACATCACAAGGTCCCTGGATTAAATCATATGTTATTTTCATTAGGACATTTAAATGATATAAAATATTTTAAATGTCCAAATAATTCTGAACTTATGAGGGCTGTTGGAAATATTCCAAACAGAGCCCACAATTATTTTTTTCGGGTTTCAAAATGCCATAGCATTTTAATTAAGTCAAAATGTAAACTAAGTTAGAGAGAGAGAGAGAGAGAGAGAGAGAGAAAGAGAGAAGTTACGAGAGCTACTCCACCTGGCGCAGCCCCACGGGCCGCCTCAAAGACTATGCTCGCTGTACCAGCCCACCTGCTTCCTCTTGCCAGCAGCATAGAGGAGCGCGCACAAGACGCCGAGCTTGCCACTCAGCTCCGTAGTCTCTTGCCTCGCTTGGACAGCACGGCGATGCCTCGGCCACTCTTCGGCGCCTGGCCCCAACCCCCCGCCGACACCCCATTCTTCCCCGGCTCTCCCTCGCCTCTCCCCGCCATGGACGACGCAGCTTCGGCCGGCCGCAAACCGCAGCCACCGCCACCCAACTCATTGCCCTCGACGTCTCTAAGCTCCGCATTGCCGCCCACTTCGCCGAGCTAGCTGAGCCCCGAGCACTCGTGACGCCTCGAGACGCCTCGACCTCGCCTCTCACCGCCTGTCACCGAGATCCACTCTTGTCGCCTCTGCTCAGCTCCGACCGCTTCCGACCTAATCAGATGCTTCGCTGAGATCCCCGTGAGCCCTGCTCCGCCCTCCCTCTCCCTGCTTCTTGTTCTCGCACCATAGCAACCGCGACAAAGCTCGCTCAAGACGCGCCGCCGCTTAAGTAGTGTCACCGACGGGCTACAGTACCACGAACGGCCTCACCATCGTGCCCAACGACTCACCGCACCTCATATCCCACATAGGAGCTGGCCCGCGGCCTCCAGTGACAACAACAACAACGAGGTCGAGGTCACTCAACTCCGCAGCTCGCCAAACTCGCCGACGGGCGCTGCTTCCGTAATGCACCGAGCCCAACCACCACCACCACCCGACGCGACGCCTCCAGCCTACGCCAGATGCCTCTCGCCGCCTGCTTGGTCGTTGACTGTACTCGCACGCCTCGGCCGCTGTCTCGTTGCCACCGGCGGCTAAACGCCGCGATTTAACTCTAGTCGATCTGTGGATTTGACCTCTGTGTCATCGACATGTGGGCCCCGCCTGGTCAAACCTAGTTTAATATTTAAACTAACCTTAATTAGCTAATTAACTAACTGTGACATCCACCAAAGGGTCCCGCTAGTCAGGTTTGAACTAGACCGCCTCAGCTTGACTCCGCCGACGAAAGGTCGATGCAGAAGAATTATTTTCGGATTTATTCTTATTCATGAAAATTCAGAAAATAGTGCTAACTAGAAATTAATTTGTAACTCCAAGTGCAAAATGTTATATATGAAAATGATCGTAAAATCCAATCTATCCATCTGCATCGATTCATGCATGTTCAAACAAGTTAACTTGCTGTTTAGTGCAAAACATGATAAAGCACTATTCAAGATCACAAATGAGTTTGAACTTTGAATCTTTGGTTCAAAATGACCCAAACCCTCTCGGTTTTAGTTGCATTAGCTCAAAACACAACATATTGACATGTCATGATCATGCATCATATTGTGCATTGCATTGATTGTGTTTTCCTTCTCTCTCTGCTGTATTTGTCCCTCTCAAGAGACGGGTTCCGACGATGAGATCGATGACACCGATGAAGAACTATACTATCTTCAAGTACAGTGCAAGAAAACCCCTTGTTCATTCCTTGATACAATCCCACTATATCACTCCTGCCTCTTTTATCGCATTAGGACAACAACGATTCAACTTTTACGTGTCATGTAGTTGAACCCTTTCCTCTCGCATGACCTCGTCATTGCTACAAGAATAGATGAAACCCACTAGCATGAGTAGGAGTTGTTTGAGCCTCGATGTTCCTACTCATTCATGCTTATTGTCATGCCCGCTCCTTCTTAGAGTTGAGTCAGGTTTGATTCATCGGGGATGAATTGGAGGTGTGTGAACATGTTCTACTATTGAGAGCTAAGTATGTGAACACGATTTGGTAAAGGTAGCGGTGAGAAGCCATGTAGGAGTACATGGTGGGTTGTCTCATTGAAACCGCCCTCGTGAACTGAGTCCTGTGTTTGTGATCCATGAACAGGTGCTACCACGCTGGGGCCCAAACCAATGGACCCTCTCGACTTATTAATCGCCTTTGATCTCTGCCAAGGAGTTGCAACTAGTTTCGTGTTTGTAGGATATGTGTTGGAGGCCGTATGAAGCGCTGACCCTAGGAGGGCTATGATGTCAGAGATACACTGTGGCACGTGTACCGGCGCCTGCTTGGTGTCTCGGGAACCCCGCACACATCGCTTGGGGCTGTGAGAAAACCCCGCCAGATCTCCCGCAGATGGAACCCGAACAGGTGATAAACCTGGACTAGAGACTTGTGTGGTTAGTCCGGTCGTGGCGACACTCCGATGGGCTTCCGCTTGAAGGTTGCCGAGTACATGTCGGGTAAACGCGATAAGTGGTGAAAGCGCAGTGAAGAAGTACACCCCGCAGGTTGACATCATCTATTCAATAGTCGCGTCTGCTGTAAAGGACCTCTCGTTGCCTATATAGTTCATGACAAGTGAAAGTGGATACTCTAAAGCGCGCAAGATAAGCATGAGTGCTATGGATGGCATTCTCGTAAGGAGACGGGACCGATCCATAGTGGTGTATTGATATGGTGAATATGTGGACTCGTGCGCCACCTCAATAGTTACTTGCAAATGTAATATAGGATAGCCAATCGAGTCAAAGCTAGCTTGTTGCGCTTAAACTCCCCTCTCCCTTTGTTAATACTCGATGCATATGTAGATAGTTCCTATGTAAGTCTTATTGGTACATTTGTACTCACATTTGCCTAATTTATGTTTTTGCCAAGAGACTTCAGTCTCGCTTAGTAGTTCCGCTGCTGATTTCGACGCTAGCTTGTTACCTCAGCTATGATCTTGTGCCCTCGGCATGGTCTTGTAGTTAGTCGCTTCTCAGCCTTTTTCATTTGTAGTTTTCAGATCAGACAAGATAAGCTTCCGCATGTGCTATTGCTTGTATAACTTGAATGTTGGGTCATGAGACCCATGTTTGTAATATCTGACTCTTCGGAGTATTATGAATAAATACTTTGAGTCATAGAGTTTTGTTGTGATGCCATGTTGTATTTACACATATCGAACATATTGTGTGTATGATTGAAATGCTTGGTATGTGTGGGATCCGACAACCTAGTTGTCTATCCTTGGTAGCCTCTCTTATGGGGAAATGTAGTCTAGTGCTTCCACTGAGCCATGGTAGTCTGCTACAGCCCGGTTTACCGGAGTCCTGTTAGCCTAGTTGCTACTGCTCCGAAACACTTAGACTGGCCGACATGTGTCCTTCTTCGATCCTCGTTCGTCCTTTGGGGAAATGTCACGCAGTTGTCTTCGAGTCCTGTTAGCCTTTCTACAGCCCGGATTCCCTGGAGTCCCGCTAGCCCAGCTTGTTACAGCTCGAATTCACTGGGCTGATGACCGACACGCTCGCTGTCGGGTCATGTATGCTCGCTCCTGTAAGTTAGTGCCAATTTGGGTTCACGACTAGTCATGTCGGCCGGTTCTTCGTCATATCGATGCTAGCGACACTATCATATACATGAGCCAAAAGGCTTAAACGGTCCCGGCCGTAAGGAGGCACCCATGGGAATACCGCATGTGGAGGCCGCAAAGTGATATGATGTGTTACATGCTAGATCGGTGATTTAGGATCGGGTCCCGACACAACCGAACCCCTTGCACCATATGTGAGGAGAGCGCCTCATCTACGAGGGTCCCCAGACTTGCTCGCCACGGCCCATGGCGTGGTTTCCGCAAGGGGCCCATACGACCCATCTTCACCAACAAGCATTCAAGACCTCGCGAGGCTGCAAGCTCATGAGGCGGATTTACACAAGTCCTCCTCAGAGCGGCCTCACAAGGTTGGCTCGCGAGGGCGGAGAGATCAAGGCAAGGCAAACCTCGTGGAGGTTCTCGTGATGTGAGTCATGACGACCGAGATCAGCGGAGCCACACGCAGTGTCCTTTTTCCTCTTTGGTGCTATAAAAGTGCAGCCGCAGAGTACCGAGGCCAGCAAAGGTTTCCATATCAAGGCAACAAGACCAAGACCAGCAGGATGTCAAGACGGAGGTCACCATGGAGCCCAAGGCAAGGCCACTCACCGTGAGCCTTTGGCAAGGCGAAGACTACTTTTGTCGATAAGCTGTACTAGTTGTCTCCTTTCAAATTGGCCATTGTTGGCTCCTTCCCGCCAATATTTCTAAGAGGAACAGGCCCCTATAAATACGAATTAGCCACCACATAGACGGATGAAGATCATCCTCACCCACACACAGAGCACAAGAACACCGAACCTCAGAGGCTGTTCTTCCCTTGTAACTGTTTCATCCTCAGCCCTAGAGGCAATCCACCACCACCACACCGAGTAGGGTATTACACCACAACGGTGGCCCAAACCAAAGTATAAATCTTGTGTTCTTCATGTTACGAAGTTCGCCGAGTTGGCCTTTGAGGTTTTAGCAAAGCTAGGACGTGATTGGTAGGGGAGAACTTCGCCGCACCTGCAGTTCGAACTTAAGGGTTTTGCCGTAACCTGAGATCTCGACATTTGGCACGCTAGGTAGGGTGCACCGGAGCTCTTTCCCCATCGATGATCCACCGACGCCACGTGGTTCCGATTTCCGCGCACCGAGGGCTGACGCCACATCGCTGGGCATCTTGGCCCGCCGGGACAAAGGCCGCCGCCCGAAGACCTCAACCCGCGCCTCAGCGTGCATGGGCGCCACCTAAAGCTGCTGAGCACGGCGGTGCGGATAAGCGCCGCCCACATTTACTTCCACGACAAGCGCCGCAGCAAGGGCCGCGAAGCGATGCCGTGGCAACGGTGCTACACACCGGCGGAGCAGCGAACATGCGGGCTGCACTCACGGTGGCGCTGGAGTTGCTGCGGTGCCGACTCAATGGAGAGCAGCCGTGATGCGCCTGAACGCGATCGCCGAGCTACTGGATGTAGGCGGCGGGAGCTCCGCCTTCTCGCTATCAGCTCACGCCTTAGGGCGGTGATCGATCCCACGGGCTGTGCCTCGGCCTGCTCGGTGCTCCTCGGTGCGCCTGGGCCTGCCGACATCAACACGATCCATGGTGGAGGGCGCCTGTCAGCGCAAGCACCACCCTGTATGGTGTGGGCACGAGCATTGCCACATATGGCCCCATTGGAGCATTGCCCTTCCATCCTCGTGGACGGCGTGATGTGCCGGGCGACATGGAGCGTGGGGGCACTTCTGGCGAGGTCTTTGGCAGCGGCCCTGAGGCCTATGTGCCCCGGCATGATGGACCAGAGTACACGCTCGAGGATCCACTCCCAGCTGCCTCGACCAGGCTGGGAGGAGGAGGCGCTAGGAGCTGGAAGCTGCCCAGAGCCGCCAGAGAGCCCCACCAACCGCGCTGGCCGACGACAATAGATACAGGTTACCACTAATCCTCGAGGGGCAAGCTTACGCTAACCATGAGTCACAGTGAACCAGGTCACAAAGACTAGGTGATGGTTCCGCACGGGCGATGTCCGCCCCATCGAGAGGCCCACTGGAGGTTGCACGGGAGGAGCCAGAGCAAGGCCCTCCCCACATCGCATGGAGCAAGGCATTACCCGAGGTAAGCCTCCGCCGGGAGGCGCCATGCAGCCCTACTCTGGCAGAGGACTCAGGGTCATCGAGGGCGCTACTGGCGTCTCCCCTTTGCCCCTTTGGTGGCGCCCTGTTTCCGTCACCCCCAACGGTAGTCGAGGGAGGCGCAAGGCGGGCCTCGTCTGGCGAGCATGAAGTAAGGCTCACGCCGTGAAGATCGCCACCGTGACACTCTCACATAATAACGAAAGTGGCCTATACACGCCAGTAGCTCGGGGAGAGCCGCCTCGGCCTCGGGGCTCCCCTCCCACGCCCCAGTGGCAGCACTTAGCTCTGCTACCGGTGAGAAGACTCAAGACAAGAAGACTAGACTAGGTGCCGGACGCTGCCATTTGCTTTGGATCCCTTTCTCGTAGCCTTGCCTTCCTGGATTTGGACGGTGCTGAAGTTGAATTTTCATTGATGCGCGCGGGGTGCCTTTTTCTCGCTCAAGCAATTTCTTGCTATCTGGTTCTTGCCTTATTCAAGCTCGCTCGCTGCCTCCTCAAGGGCCCCTCAAGCGCACCTCGCGAGCGGGCTGGGCGCTGCACACGACCGATCGGGCACCTCGATTCTCATGAGGCCCTCTCATGAGTCAGTCAGATCCTCAGAGCTCCTCGAACTCACGACCACGATCCTAAGTTAGGGGCTTTGCCTCGCCAAGGTAAGCCGCAACAAGAAACTTGCCTCTAGACTCATGGATCCACAAAGGCGACACCAGCTTGGCATAGAAGAATAAAAATGCGATTTGTTTACATGAGGGTCTCCCTCTCAAAATGCTCTTACGATCTTTAGGGCCATGCCCAAGTTCTGCATACAAGGTAAAACAGCAGGGAACATGGATTCAGCAGATATGTCGCCACAAGCCCACCACCAAGTCATTCAGAGACGCTACTGCTGGCGTTGTTGTCACCGTTACTAGCGCTGTTCTCCACCTTCACGGCCCCGACATCGCCATCGCCAACCACGCCACCTTCTTCGGCCGTGACTACCACCACGCCATCTTCAGAGGTGAAGGCCCCGACCAACGATCCACGCTTGTCCTCCACCCACTGGTGGCGAGGTCGCCTGCATGGCTGCTGCGTACGGGGCAATGGCGGCATCGAAGTCAAGTCGGGAAGGTGTTCTAAGATGGCTGAAGACGCTGGAGAACGCGATGCCCGAGAAGGCCACTTACTCCTCTCTTCCACGAGCTGGCGAAGCCTCATCTAATCGAAGCCTCCAGCGCATCACCACGCCGGAGAAGAAGCGGCGGTGGCTGGCGAGTCCGTCCGTATGAGGATGAGGGGCATTCTCGCCGCAGATATGGCCAAGCGTAAAGGTTGGCCCTGCTCTCGAGACCCCGAGCATGGGTGGCTCAAGGCCCAATGTCCGGGCCATCGCAGCACTTCTCCATGTTCTTGCCACAGATGGCCCGCTGCCGGGCAACCCGCTTATGAAGAGATAGCAGCTCAAGCGCGGCGGAGGCTGATCTGCTCACAGGCCAGAATCCAGGCGCCCGATGTGGCCTGCTCGAGCTTCTCTCGCCTCAGCTAGCCTCGGGCCTAAGGGCAGCAGCACTACCTGAAGGCCCGTCTCCGCAAGCTACAGCCTTCAGGTCATGCCTACCTCAAGACTCCGCAGAAACCTCGCCACCCAGCGATCAACCTCTCCCCGAGCCTTGGCTCACATGGCGCCAACGACATCTTCCGCTTGGGCAACTTGACGCCCTCGCCTCCAACCACTCAAGCTCGGGGCTACGCCCACGGCTTCCAAAGGTTAACGCCTCGCCTCCGATTCCTTCTTCTTCGGCGGAGGCCCTCGGGCGCAAGGGCGGCTTTGGCGACTCTCCACTGCTGCTCCTGTGGACGACTCCAGGCCTCGAGCTCCCACGCACTTCTCCCTAGCTTCACGACGGTGGTCAGCCTCGCAAGCCTCTTCCAAAGCTCGAGCAAGCTGAGGGAGTCCTCGGATTAGGGGTATCCGGATAGCAGGATCAGAGCACAACGCCCCAACTATTGAAGCGTGAGATACAAGACTCAAGACTTCGCAATTCGTGTCCGGATGGGACTTTCCTTGGCGTGGAAGGCAAGCTTAGCGATCCGGATATTATATTTCCTTCCTTATAACCAACTCCATGTAAATTCCTAGCCCTCTCCGTGTCTATATAAACCGGAGAGGTTGGTCCTTGAAGCCCCGGATCACAATTACAATCATACCATCATAGGCTAGCTCTTAGGGTTTAGCCTCTACGATCTCGTGGTAGATCTACTCTTATACTACCCATATCATCATATTAATCAAGCAGAAGTAGGGTTTTACCTCCATCGAGAGGGCCCGAATTGTAAACATCTCTGTCCCTTGCTTCCTCGCTACCATCAGCCTTGACGCATGTGATCGACCCCTACCTGAGATCCGCCGGTTTTGACAATCACATTGGTGCTTTCATTGAGAGTTCTCTGTCGCCGCCGCCAGCTCGATGGCTCGCCTCATTGTCAAGGACAACATTACTCGGAGGAGGCTCTCGCCAGAGGCCGACGCCCGGCTCGGGCGGCTTTTATCATCGCCGCCCCATCGGTGGTGGCGCCTGACGATGTCTTCTCGGTCATCAATCATAACCTTTCGTGTCAGTCTCGAACTTTCCGAACAGATGGATCCAATGGAGCTTTCCTCTTAATCTAACTCCTTGATCACATCGCCGCCCGGGAGTCGCCACAGACCACGCATCGGATTGGGCTTAAACCCGACCATAGGGACATCAGGTCCCCGCCGGCCACCCATGAGATAGCGATAGTGGAGGAACCACGCAGATTGCCCGTCAACTTTGAGGACAAGTTGTGTTCGGATCACCGAACTCCTTGAGCCAAAGACCTGCTCAAAGGAAAACCTGACCCAGGTCCCGGACTTAGAATCAGGCATGGGGCCGAAGAAATTGGGCACTCCGGATTCTCGAAGTTGCTTAGCTCGACCGCCATGGCTTCTTACGTTAGATCGGATCAAAATCCGGACTCTAAATCGACCTAAACTGTCTCTCCCAAGATCTCGGCAAGAGCCCTGTGAAACCGTGACATTGCTACTTGGCAGATTCTCCTTGCGCTTTAAAAGGTGTCGGACTACCGCTAAGAGAACATGGTCTCACTTTTTTCTGCAAAAACTGCACGGACTTAAGGGCTCCTCAATGCTATAAGCCGCGACATAGTACGCCACGCCGGACTTGGCAAACTATAGTACGGAAGTACTGTGATGGAGAGCGCCTGAAGACCCAAACAGAATTTTGGGATAGTATCGCTTCTCGCCAAAACCTTTGTCTCGAATCTAAATGGACTAACTCGTAAGTCGTCCGACCCAACTCCCCCAAGAAACCAAAGCCTCACTCTAGGGCGGAGATCCAGATTGAAGGATGGCTCGACGGGCCATGTAAACTCCACAAGATTCGGATACGACACCTACTCATAGCCTTAAGGCATGTTGGATACTCCGTAGGTGGCAAAAGTGGCAGGATCTTCTTATGGGCCATAAAGCGGAACAACATCTTGCCAAAGGAACACAAACACGGTACTAACAGCTTCTTCAAGAATTTTGCCTCTAACAATAGGCGCAAGCGAAGCTCGCTTAAGTTCGCTGAAATTTACCATGTGGCAAAAATAAACCCTTGAACGACATCGCTATAACTTTTAATGCTAGTGATGAACCTCGATCCCGGACTGTCTGTGCACCAGCCGCCTCGGTTCTTAGCCCAATCATGGATGATTTCGCTCACCAAAGTGCTCATGGATGGTGGAAGCGGATTAAATCTCGATATATGAAGAGAAACTCAACAAGATGGAATTGACAAAGGCCGCAGATTGAACAAAGCGGCACAACATTCAGTGGGAATTATCCCTAGTCGGAAGCACGTGCGGAAAAATCACACTCTGACGTGGGTATTCGCAGACTCCGAGAATTGTAGGTCCCAAGAAATCACATTCCAAGTAGCCCCTTTCAGTTAGGGGGATACCACGCCTTTAGGGCGGACGCGCTTGCAAGCTTTCAAGCTCATACCCCATTACGGGAACATGAAGCTTAAAATGCCCGGCCCAATGGAATCATCACTCTAGCCAGTGATCCGGACGTCGTGACTTCGCTACTGAAAACAAAACCGCTGCACTAGCCTCGAGGCAATATCCAGGCCCTAGCAGCCAAGAATTAACAACACTGCAGGCCACCGTGGACAGGGACGACGCTCGGCTAAGCACCCAAGTCCACCTCATTTAAACCTGCAGCATTTGAGATAATCAAATTCCAAGTCCATCCAACAGACTCCAACGAAGACACCATGCCGACACAAGCTGAGCCTCGCGATGGACTCCGTGACTACGCCACTCTTATGCGCAGAATTGGGACATCTTCGCCGCACCCATCGGACATGCCAAGCATCCCACGTAGATTGTCCAAACACAGCCTCAATATACTAAAAGGATACAAACCGTCAAGCAAACTCTAAGACGGTTTTCAGAGCCCAAAATGGCAGGCCATGGGAGAAGAATGCTGCTTACTTCGAGGCCGGATTCATCGAGATATCAAGCATCCGGATTGGCCGGCAAACCTCGTAATGGTACCAAAGAAGGACAAATCCTGGCGCCTATGTGTCGATTTCTAAAGACCTCAACAAGGCTTGCCCTAAGGATCCCTTTCTCCCTCGCATCGATCAAATTATTGATGCCACAAGGACACGACCATCGCTGTGTTTCCTCGACCTCATAATTCGGATACCATCAAATAAAGAAGGCAGAGTCCACTCAAGCTGCAACAGCTTTCATAACGCCTATATGGCCCTTTATGCTTCAACACTATGCCTTTCGGCTCAAGAACGCCGGCAACCTACCAACGCATGATTCAAACATGCCTCGAAAAGCAAATCGGCAAAACAAAGGAGGCATACATGGACGATGTGGTCAAAAAACAAGACACGCCGAAACCCTAATAGATGACTTGAGGCTTACATTTGACAATCTCCAAACATACAACATCAAGCTGAACTGAAAATGCGCTTTACGCCCCTCGGGAAGCTATCGCTTCATCGTTTCCAACAGAGGAATTGAAGCTAATCCGCAAAGATCCAAGTCATTGGCACAGCTTGGCTATACCAATGCACCTCAAGCACATCGAAAAACTAGCCGGATGCGTGGCTGCTTCACCGCTTATCTCCGTGATAGGAGAAAAGGCACTACCGCTATCATTTCGGCGCACCAACACTTCTTCGTATGGATGGATGCAGCATACGGCGGACTGGATGAAATAAAGACCTTATTGGCCAGTAATCAAGATTAACAGGTTGAATATCGACGAACCTATGTCTGCTGTACATAGCTGCAACGCATCAAGTCGAAGCGGCGTTTCGCCGTTGAACGAGAGGCCGAGGGATACAAATACCCGCCCCGAAGCCGGTCTACTACGTGTCCAATGCATCTTAACCCCATGCAAACCCGATACCATTAATTATCAAAAATAGCATACGCGTGTTCATGGCATCCCGAAACTACGACACTACTTTCAAGAGTGTTCATTACGGTGGCTTCAAGCTACCACTTCATGACATAATAAATAACCGGGATGCTACGGGCCGGATTGCCAAATGGGCCATTGAGCTCCTTCCGCTCGACATAACATAGAAACCACGGCGGGTCATAAAGTTGTAAGTGTTGGCTGACTTCACACCATGGACGAGGTTTAACTCCCTAAAGAGTACGGGCGATACTAAATCGGATCATGCACTTCGACGGCTCTAAAATGCTGTCTGAATTGGGAGCAAGTGTACCTCGACGCCTCCCACCGAGACACGGTCCAATACGCCCCTCCAAATATTATACACAGACTCCAACAATGTAGCCGAACATTTAGGCTCTGCTGTACGGTCTTCGGATGGCGCCTCTATGGGCATTCAACGCCTAGAAGTAAGGACTCAAACTCGCAATATCAAGAGATAAAACAGAGATTTTGATGCCAAGGACCTCAAAATGGCGGCCTACCATAATGCCGCCCTCAAAATGTCAACTCGGTTCGAGGGGCTCGAATCCACCATGTGGCTCGAGAAACAATCAAGCGGCGGATGTCCTCGCCGCAGATCACGCTTAAACGCGTAATTCTCGCCCCACCTAACATATTCTTTGAACGACTATTCAAGCCATCCAGTATGGGAAGGGAGTCTGCACATACTAGCACGGATCCGAATACACCCCGGATCCCAACTATCGCATATAGCCTGAGGTTCTACCCCCAAATAACGCCCCGGCCTATGAAATCATGGCTGTAATCGCTCTGGACCGAAAGCCCTTCTTGGTCTACTCTAAATAGGCAGCAGGAGTCCTCAAGGCCAAAATGAAGCACGCCACATTGTCCGCCGCTCTAAAGCTTACAAAGTCTACGGAAGGGAACTCTTACAAGAAAAGCGCCGCCGAGTACTCCAAAGATGCATCTCCTAAGAGGAAGGGCGGCAACTCTGGCTGAAATCCATGCCGCCAGAAGCGGGCACCACGCTACGTTCTAACATTAGTCAGCAAGGCCTTCCGTGACAGGTTTCTATTGGCCGATCGGTCGATCGATGACGACAAGACCTTGTCCAACATTGCGTCGGGTTGCAGCCTTCTTGCCAATCAGAGTCATATGCCCC